>CM039464.1:25499827-25613598 GCA_022414725.1 Microglena sp. YARC | reverse complement strand
ATTTCATGGTAAGCGCATCAAGATTCAGAGCGAGTTTTCCTGGAACTTGTTCTTAGTTGCAGCTCCTCAAAGTGTCACCGCATAGCCCGGACTTGGCCAAGATTCTGCATCATTCTTGCTGAAGAGGAAGGAGGGTGGATACCTGTCACCTGATGACAGCAAATATTGGCTGCAATCATGGCCTCAGGGTGCCAACGCGTGCCTAGAATTAGTAACATAGCCTTGGACCCTTCTTCACATGTGACAAGGCATGCCATCATCCATAAACATTTGCCACAGCACCCCATAATTGTTGTCATCCCACTTGGGCATAGAGACCCCTTGGTGTCCTCCATTGGGGGTAAAAACCAAAGAATATGGACGTGAGGTAGAGAAGGTTCGCAGAAGGGGGGTCTGGGAACTGGATAAAGAGTGCACGAGCAAAAAAAAGAGTGGAGCAGTCCAGCATTCAGACACGAGTAGACTATGCACTAGTCGCATAGTACACAGTACTAGGATAGCTTGAAGAAGAGGGGGGCTGTGGAAGTCACGCACAACAAAGCAGTCCAGGGCATAAAATTTGTTAGGGCGAATCCAGACCAGCTCAATTCATGCGCGCAGTGGGTCCAATCTCGGCACTTATTTAGCGCGATGAGACCCATAACGCATGTAAAAGTGAGAATAGGGCTGGGGAGCACTGAAAGAGAGACGGTGTGGCTGAATTTTACATTATCAGACAAATATAAACAACTACAAAGATTGAGATTGGACGAAGTGCTTAAGAACTGACAAGTGGGGAACGGCATTTATTGGTCAAAGGAAGCAGGCGAGAGCCTTAACAATAATCTAAGCAAATGCAATTAGACAAAAAGTGTAAAGAGAGAGCGAGAGAGGAAAGAAGGGAGCTGCAGAACAAATTGCTAACAACTAAAGCTTTGAACAAATGCGCGCAGGTGCGAAGGTGCGCGCGAACAGATTCGCGGTCGGTAGATGGCAGGCTGCGAAATAGATGCGGAACGGCGAGACATATTTGCCAAGCTTTTCCGTGGAGCATTACCAAAGACTGTGCAAGTTAAGCAAGAGACGCTAGTAATGCAGCAAGAACAGTGAGAAATCATAAGCGTGGGGGGACCTAAAAGGACGAGTAGTTGTTACATGCACTCTGTCAAATGTGAGTCCCGGCTTTGTATACTGTTGCAGATGCAGAAGGAAATCTACGGAAAGGACATCTTTGGAAGAAGTTGCCACCGGTAGAATTCCTATCAGTAGCTACGGAGCGAAGCATTCCTAAAAAGGCCAGAATCGAGGAGCGGATAAGCGGAGACCGGTTTGGCCACCAGCGCTATTCGTACGCACAAATACATACGTAGCACAGCATAGTATTACATCTAACTCGCTCAGTGGGTTGTGAACGCCATGAGGCTATTAAGCGGGGATTCCGAACAAGGGTTCGACCCTGGGGGGCAGCGTTTTTGCCTTTTTAACCTAATTAACATTCACTATGAAGTCTAAGTCCGACAAATACAATATCACAAGGCAAAGTGTAACTGATATGTCTAACAGTGCCCCTGGCATGCAAACTCATGGGTCATATATGAGTCTGTGAGGAGGGGTAGAGCCGATCGAGGGGGTTCAAGAATGCAAGTTGAAATCACCAACAACGAAAGAGGCGGTCCGTCAGATGGAAGAGGGATGGGACGCACGCAGCTTATTGAAAAGAATCTTCTCTGTCGCAGCTTGGGCCGGAGCAAGTAGACGCACAAAAAGATGGGTGATGAGCGGAGTCACCAATGAAAGCATCGATGACCTAGAATGTGACGGCCTGTTGGGGACCTAGGATAATGGTCTTAGGACGGGATCTGTGTGATGGGGCAGTGAGGGCTTTAATATCGGATGATGATACCTTCAGTGTGCCCTGTACCAGGGCAAACGGAAAAAACTTGCGCCTGGCCAAGATTGCCACCCCCATTGACATTGCGCCCATGGCACCTGGGAAGTCTTGTTTTTTGTTGCAAAAAGAAAAAGGTCCTCCCTATAACGGGGGATAAAAAGAAATGGGTTCCATGACCTTACTCCATCATCTCTCAGGAGAGTGAGCCGCAGCTGCCATATCCAGAGTCCACTCCCATCACCCATGCAGCATAGAACTCACCTCGCGTCGAGGGGAGGGAAGGATTCTCGAAGCAAGTCCGAACACTGAAAACATGTGACTCAAGAGAGTTTTAAGGACCGCTCTAAAGGGTGTAAGTCCTTATGCGCGTTGGTGCAGACAAAAGGTACTCCTAGGAGGGGCAGTGCTGTGCATTAGGTGACTTTATTGATCGTGTTTCCTTCCGACTGGTGTGATCCCAGTTGGCTTGTGTTGCCGCATGATCGGCGGATTTGTAAGCGCGGTGCAGATTTGTCGGGGGTTGACCTAGGGGACATTTCAGAGAGAGAGGTGCTGGTGAAGGTGGAGAACAAGACGCCCACACAGGGCTGTTTTGGTCTTCACGCGTCCTGGGACTGTCCGAGTTCTTACCTTGGCGGGAGAGTGGACCAGCCTGTTTGAAGAGGGACGGCCTGTAAGGGGTGAACGGTACCAATGAAGAGTGAGGAGGTGCACGGTGAGGGGGGGAAGCTTGAGCGGGGGAGGTTGCCTGTAGAGGGGGAGGGGCTGAGCGCCACAGAACGTGCGTTGTCAGCACGTGGAAGTGGAGGGAGGGGGGAATGGCAGGAGGAGGTTATAGAGAAGGGGAGAAGGAGCAGCCGGACGGGGAGGTGGGGATCTGGGGGGGTGTATGCTCCAAGGGCCGAGTGGATGCCCAGGCTGGAAGAAGAAAGCGAGGGGATAGAAGAAGGAGAGGGAGGAGTAGGGGAGGAGCACGGGGGCCAAGTCCTATCTCGTGGGGAATGGTGATCGGAGGGCGGAGGAAGAGAAGAAAGGGGAGGCGGATGAGAGGGATTATAAAGGGTTAATCAAGAGAACTCTTCGTTGTCATCAGTGCTGTCACTATCGAGTAATATGAGGTTGGATGCCAAATCGAAGGGGGCTTAGGGCTGCAGTCGCCCCTGCAAGCTAGGACAATCGAGGAGTGTCCTTATAGTGAACCAAGTCGTGATGCATGTGAAGTGTGAAAGGAGTGCGCACAAGGTTGTCAATAAGGGGGACTCGGCATCCGCAAGGGGTTGAGACAAATGGGGCGCGGAGCAAGCGGATCATGCTGGGTGTTTGATAGAGAGTCGCCATGATCGCTGGTGAGCATGGAGTGTGGTGGGTGATAAGGCGGCAGAGAGGTAAGGAAAGGGGAGGTGTCGGGAGGGACGATCGGGTTTGGCCAGTAATCGGTTCTGGAGGAAGAGGGAGGGACAGGAGAGGGTGGGAGTGAAAAGGAAAGGGGACAGGGATGGCAGGAGGTAATGTCTGGTTTTCCCTGAGATGGCGGCAGCACAAGCAGCAAGCCTGCTGCATACAGAGAATGGGTCGGGGGTTAGGGAGAGCGATGGTCTGCGAGGGGAAAGGGGCGCGGAGATTAGGCGCGAGGGAGATTGAGCTGGGGTAAGAGGGATACTGCTGGATGAGATGAGTTAAAGGGGGCTGGAGAGGGGGATGAGGCTATTAAGGGGGGAGCGATGGAGAGGAAGGAAATCTTGGACAGGGGACAGATGGAGACCTCTGCTAGCATGCAGAGTTAGAGGGGAGCGGCAGAGGGGGGGAAGGATGCTATAGGAGATTGTATGGGTACCAAAGCTGTTGCTGTGGGTGTCCAACACACTGAGTCCTGCTACTGGTGGTGTCAAAACATCTGCATTTGCACGCAGGAAGATCCGATTCCCTAACCGGTGGCAAAGGCTGTGTAAGGACCAGTGCAGGTGTTAAAGCAAGTGATGCTGATACTGTAGCCAATGCAGCGGGCTGCTTAAAGCCGAGACCAAAGATGTTGCTGTCGTTGGTGGCTGAACCAAGGCTCCTACTGCAGGTGCCTGTGCTTGTGCAGCTTGGTTTTGTAATGGAGTCAATTTTTTTTTTGTTTGTTTTTTGAGCTTTAGCTACTGATGCTGATGCTGTTTGCTGGAGCTGAAAGTTGATGCTGCTGAGAATGATAGGAGGATTTGAGCTGATGCTGATGCTGATCCTGATGCTGGTGCTGAGGTTGCTGAGGGTGCTGAGAGTGGTGATAGCACTGTGGATGATGGCTGATTTAGCTAATGCCTAGTGTTGCTTGGTCTGATGCTGATGCTGAGGCTGAGGGAGAGCTGATGCTAGAACTAATACAGATGCTAATGTTGATTGCTGACTCTAAGGTTGAGACTAAGGCTAAGGCTGAGGCTGTTGATGCCAGGGCTGAGAGACTGGAGCTGGTGCTAGGCGCAGCTGATACTGATGCTCAGATGCTGAGGCTGACGTTGAGGCTGAGGCTGTGGCTGAGAGGATGTAGGCTGTGGCTGTGGCATAGTGGCTGTGGACTGTGGCTGTGGCTGTGGGCTGTTGGAGGCTAAATGCGCTGAGGCTGAGGCTGAGGACTGTGATGGCTCCATGAATGGCTTCGCTGGTACTGCCTGAAGACTGTAAACAGGGATCTTGGAGTGGAAGGTGCAACTGCTGTTAGTTTGCAATCTAAAGATGGTGGTGTGTTTGCTCTTGTTGCTTTGCTTTTAACTTCGGCAGCCCCACCCACTTCTCGGTCCTTCCTCTCAGAATCCTTCCATCTCCTCCTTCCACCTCATCCCTGCTCTTCATGTCAGCTGCTGAGATACCCTAGTAGACGAAGCTTTAAGGCGACAATTGGAGCTGGAGGTCCTTTTTTTCGCCCTAGCAAATGTCTGCTCTCCGGCCGCGCCTTGGGATAATTTGCTGCGAAGCTGCTTCGGCAATTCGGCCGAAGCGACTGCAATTTTTCGGCGGCTATGGGAGCTGCTCAGTGCCCCATTTTTTTGAGTGTTACAGACGCTCATCTTCCGCGGGTCTAAATCCGCTACTCTGCCCCCCCCTCCAGAGGTCAGCCATAAGAGGTCAGCCTACTGGGGGGGGCAGGCTATTCTTCTCAAGTTACTTTGGAGCCACCCGACCCCCATCTTAGTACTGTCAGGAAGGGTCTCGTCCTTGATTCTTTTTCCGAGCCGCAACCCACTTCCTCTTCCTCTCAGAATCCTCCATCTCTCCTCCTCATTGGTCCCTGCCTTTTTTCCAAGCACCTGTCTTAGTCCCCTGCTGACGTATACTTCAGTAGAACAGAAGCTCTCATCCGGCTGATCCAGATCATGGTGCAAGTTATTTGTGCCACACCTTCGAGCCCACTTTTCCCTCTCTCTCAGAATCCTCCCAATCTCCTCCTCATCCCTGCTGCCTTCATGTCAGCTGCTGATACCTAGTTGCAGCTTTAAAGGCGACAATTCGGAGCTGGAGAGTCCTTTTTTTCGCCCTAGCATCGTCTCTCTCCGGCCGCAGCCCTTAGTAACTTTGCTGCGAAGCTGCTTCGGCCAAATTCGGCCCAGCGGAGCGACTGCAATTTCGCGGCTATGGGGAGCTGGCTCAGTGCCCCATTTTGAGTGTTAGTTCAGACGCTCATCGCGCGTCTAATCCGCTAATTGTCTCTCTGCCCTCCAGCAGGTCAGCATATTTAGAGGTCAGCCTACTGGAGGGGGCAGGCTATTCTCTTCAAGTTAATTTGGGACCACCGACCCCGGTACATCCTTAGTCCCTTTATGTAAACATCTTCAGAAGCAGCTCTCTCCTGATTCCCTTTCTTCCAGAGCCCTATCCCACTTCCTCCTTCCTCTACGCGTAGAATCCTCCATCTCCTCCCTCTCACTCGCTGTACCCTGCTCCTTCATGTCAGCTGCTGAGATACCTAGTAGACGAAGCTTTTAAGGCGAACAATTGGAAGCTGGAGGTCCTTTTTTCCGCCCTAGCAATGTCTGCCTCTCCGGCCGCAATTATAACTTTGCTGGCGAAGCTGCTTCGGCCAATTCGGCCGGAGCGACTGCAATTTCGCGGCTATGGGAGCTGCTCAGTGCCCATTTGAGTGTTACAGACGCTCATATAGAACTGAGTCGGTCTAACACCGCTACTCTGCCCTCCAGAGGTCAGCATAAGAGGTCAGCCTACTGGAGGGGGGGCAGGCTATTCTCTTCAAGTTAATTTGGGACCCACGACCGGACCCCCATCCTTAGTACTTCATTCAGGAAGCAGCTCTCTCCTGATTCCCGCTTCTTCCGAGCCCCACCCCACTTCCTCCTGTCCTCTCAGAATCCTCCTAATGCTCCATCCCTCCCTGTGGATCCTGCTCCTTCATGTCAGTCTGCTGAGATACCTAGTAGACGAAGCTTTAAGGCGACAATTGGAGCTGGAGGTCCTTTTTTTTTTCGCCCTAGCAATAGTCTGCTCGGGTCCGGCCGCCTTATAACTTTGCTGCGAAGCTGCTTTTCGGCCATTTCGGCCGGGAGCGACTGGCAATTTCGCGGCTATATTGGGAGCTGGTGCTATCAGTGCCCATTTGAGTGAGTTACAACAGCTCGTGGGGCTCATATTTCCTTTCTGGTCATTGTTTATCTCCCTTTTTTTACATTGTGGTGTGACTGGTTCGGAGGTCTAATGCCGCTATCTGCGCCCTATGTTCTCACTCAGAGTTGGCCTGGGGAATGAGGTACTCAACGGCAACCTGCCCCCTCCAGAGTCAGGCCACTCTAGAGACAGGTCAGCGTTCGGATATCTGGAGGGGGGGCTTTGGTTGCTGGGTGTCTTACTTGTCGAAGTTAAATTTGTCTGGTGCACCGCATATACCGATCCCCCCCATCCTTAGGTACTTTCAGAAGCAGCTCTCTTCCTGATTGGTCCCGGACGCGGCTTCTTCCGAGCATTCGCCACCTGTGTCACTATCCGCAGGCTTACCTTCCGAGACTCTGCAAGAGCTGATGCCTCCAGCATCTGGTTCCTCCTCTCATTTGGGCGCCTGGCTCCTTGTTCTTTATGTCCAGCTGGGCTGACACGATACCCTAGTAGACGTTAAGCTTTAAGCGAGCTAATTATCGGAGCGCTGGAGGTCTTTTTTCGCCTCGTAGCAATGTTTTGTACTCTTCCCTCGCTTGCAGTTTTATTAGTTGCTCCAATATCCCCTCTCTGGCCTGGCGACAACCCAACTTTGCTGCGAAAGGGTGGGCAGTGCTTCGAATCGCAACAGTTCTCTGGCCTGAATGGAGTCGATCAGCTGCAATTTCGCGGCTCGTAGATGGGAGCTAGCAAGACTTTTTGGGCCGATGTCTTCTGGCCGGTAATGGACTGCTATCCAGATCCTTTTCCACCTTGTGGGCTGTGGACGGTGTTCCGCTCTCTGCAGGGGCCTCGCAGCCATGTCAGCGCCGGTTTCTAGAGGGTTACAGCCTGGATTAGCTGGGCCACCCTCTGCCCTTTCTTCACAAGAATTTGGGCACGCCCTCTGAGACGTGGAGCGCCATGGCGCGTGTTGCGTCATACACCATCCTGGGCCTGCGTACCTCACTGTCAGGTGCAAGCGCTCACTCCTCCTCACCAGAGGGGGTAGACCTGTGATCAGAGAAGCCCCACCCCTTTTCCAGTGTGTATAGTTAGCAGACTCGATGCCCCGGCTCACCTCAGAAATCCTCTTCCGTGATCCCTCTACCTTCTCACCCTGCCGCACTCTAGCTGCCCTATAGTCTATCGCTGTCCACATATGGCGCCCTTAAATGCTTCTCTGCGCCGTACTACACATGGAGAAGCTGGGGGCAGCGTCCACCTATTTTTCCGACACTGTGACAATGCCTGGCTGTGTTCGGCTTTTTCCGTTCGGGACAGAGACGGCATCCCAACGGGATTTATACTGAGTAATTTGACGCCGCGAAAAGCTGCTCTTCGGGCATAGGTCAATATCGGCCGGAGCGCAATATTCGCGGCTAATGGAAGCGCTCACGCTGGCCCCATCTTGAGGCTTTGTTTACCTCATATTCCCACGTGGGGCGGAAGGAGAGGAGGGTGTGGAGAGGAGTACTAGAAGAGCGAGAGAGAGAGAGAAGAGAGAGAGAGAGAGAGAAGGGTTTGGTGCACCACCATCGCTACACATTCCTGTGGGTCTTGAATTGTAGGTCCGACTTTCTCTGCCGCGCTCACAGAGGTACAAGATCCATACATAAGAGGTTATTCATCGAGCAGCTGGAGGCGGGCAGAGCTATTCTTCTAGTTCAAGCTATAACAATTTTGGGACCACCCGACCAGGCCATTCCATGCTTAGGTACTTTCAGCATACACTTAGGTACAGCTCTCTCCTGATTCCCTTCTTCCGAGCCCGCACCCACTTCCTCCTTCTTTAGCTCAGAATCCTATGGCCATCATCCTCCGCACGCCTCTCAATTGCCCTGCTCCTTCACATCGCGTCTTAGGAGCTATATCATGTACAGCCTTGCTGGAGATACCCAATAAGATAGAGCAAGCTATTATATTAAGGCGACAATTGGAGCTGGAGGTTCCTTTTTTTCGCCCTAGCAATGTCTGCTCTCACGGCCGCCTTATAACTTTTGCTGCGAAGCTCCGTGCTTCGGCCAAGAGGCGGTTGGCTGACCCTATATGTTCGTAGATACAGGACACTTGGCGGCGAGCGACAAATTTAGTCTGCAAGCAATTTCGGGAGAGGCTATGGGAGCTGCTCGGGGCACATCGTGCCACTCTCCATTGAGTGTTACAGACCGCTCATCCATGGGTGACGAAAATATTTCGAGGCACACGGTCTAATTCCTACTCTGGCGCTGGCCTCCGACCTCCAGAGGTCAGCATACCAGAGGTCAGCCTACTGGTGGGGGGGCAGGCTCTTATTCTCTCGTGTTTAGCAGTTTATTTGGGACACCCGACAGAGGTTCAAATCATAAAGCCTCTTAGTATATTGTAGAATCTTCAGAAGCAGCTCACGCGTTTGGTACTGGGTCAGAAACTTGCAGCTTGATCCTCGGGCTTCTTCCGAGCCGATCCCCCGAAGCTGGTGCGCAACCCACAACATTCTCCACCTCCTTACCTCCTTCAGAACACTCTCCATCTCCACTCCCTCTGTTGACATTGTCCCGTGCTCCTTCATGTCAGCTGCTGAGGGCGTGATACCTAGTAACGAATTATGCTCACGCCTTTCAAGGCGACACTTGGAGCACGCTGGATGGATTTACCTTTGCATTTCGCCCTGCCAAGTTCGCAATGCGCTCATCCCCAACGGTCGAATTCCTAGCCGCGCTTATAATATCTTGGCTGGGTCGAAGCTGCTTCGGCCCTGTCGTCCCAATTTCGGCCCCCGGAGCGACGACTGCAATTTCGCGGCTATGGGCAGCTGCTCAGTGGTACTTGCGATACTCATTTGAGTGTTATATGGCTGGGCCCTTAGGACGCCACGCGTGATCTGGCAAGTTATGCCGCTGCGAAGGGTCTGCGCTCAATCCGTTCTCACTCTGTGGCCCGACCCCGTCCAGAGGTCAGCAAACAGAAGGGGGCCCTTGAGGTCAGCCTACTGGACGGCGGGGCAGGCTATTGTGCTCTGCTTCAAGTTAATATTGTGTTATTGGGCACCACCTTGATAATTCGCCGACCATATTTCCTCGCATGGCCGTCTAGTTACTGTCCAGGTGAAGCTTGGAGAATTCTTGTCTCTCTTGAACCCTTCTTCCGAGCCATCGCCGACCCACTTATGTCCTCCTTTCTCGTGTTAGCAGAATCCTCCATCGGTGCTCCTCCCCAGCGGTCATCCCCGCCCTGCGCCTCCTTCACGATGTCAGCTGCTGAGATCGTACCTAGTTTTGAGAGCTTACGAAGCTTGTAAGGCGAAAACAATTGGGGGTATAGCTGGAGTGTGCCTCACAATTGTAGATTGTGTGGTTCTTTCGCACCTAGCCTACGACTGAATGTCTGCTTCTCCTACATGGACCGCCTTTATCTATCTTTGCTCGAAGCGTGTGGCGGATATTGTGGGATTACTTTTGCGGCACCCTAGTCGGCCGGGCAGTTCGAGGTTTGAAGTGAGCACCGGTCTGTAAGCGAGGTCTGCAATTTCGCGGCTTGTAGGAATGGGAGCTGCCATGAGACGAGAGACGAAGGTAGCCAGAGAGATGAGAGGAGAGAGAGAGAGCAGCAGAGTATTTTATGAGAGGTGTTACATTCCACAAGCCTGGACGCTCCATGCGGTCTATCATAGATTCGCTACAAGCTTCCTGCCCCCATCCAGAGGTAGCCATAACGAAGGTCAGCCTACTGGAGGGGGGCAGGCTATTCTCTTTCCAACGTACAATAACACAATTCCCCCTACCGCACACGTCATCAGTGCACCACCACCCGAGACACGCCCCAATACATACCCTAATCTAGTACTTCAGAATCACGCAGACCATCTCTCCTGACTTCCCTCTTTTCCGAGCCCCAGGGCCCACCGTCTACCAACAAAGGTCCTCCTTCCTCTCAGAATCCTCCATCTCTCCCTCTTCTCCATCCCCTGCTGCCCTTTCACCATGTCAGCTTGCGCCTGAGATACCTAGTATGTGGACGGCTAGAAGCTTTAAGGGCGACATTGGAGGGTCGGCGGAGGTCCTTTGTTCAATCTCTCGCCCTAGCAATGTCTGCTCTCTCGTCCCAGGGTGAGCCGCCGGGGCCCGATTAATAACTTTGCTGCGAAGCTTGCTTCGGCCAATTCGGTCCGGAGCGACTGCAATTCAATTGCGGCTATACTCGGGTAGCTGCTGTGCTACTCGGAGTGCCGCCTGGACCCGGCAGTTTGAGGTATTGGCCCTTTGTGTATCGCTAGTCGCTCTGAGTCGGCCTCGTTTGGGCTCGGCGCGCCCTGTAGTGCGTGCTAGTGCTCTAATCCCTTTGCTACTTTACAGCTTGCTCCCCTCCGGCGGCCAGAGGGTCAGCCATATGGGCGGAGAAGGTCAGCCTACTGGAGGGGGGAACTTTTCTCACGATAGTGGGGTTGATCCTTATGGGCGCACCTCTTAAGACAGGTGTTGTCCTGCTGTTGGAGAGGGCCGATTAGCGGGCTGTTAGGCATTGGACGGACAGATCTCTTTCTTCCTGTTGTGAATTCGGCTCCGTCTCCAGCAGGTCCTCCTTTTCATGAAGGTCTGCATTGGTCAGCATCTTCTTGTTTCTCTAATTAGAGCACTTGCCCGATCCTCCCGGATGTGCTGACATTGGTTGGAAACCATCCCAGCCGATAAGTTTGTCTAGCAATTTTGCTCCAGCACTAATCGAGGCTGGATACGTAAGTTTTTTAGGGGGTGGATCTGCTGCTCCTAGTGAGCCTGAAGACTGTTTTTGTTTGTCTTTTTCCCGGACTTGTTTATCACTAGCATGCCCAGCTTTGGTCTTCTTCCTTACAGAGCTTGCTGGTCTGCATTGGAGAAGAAGTGGCATGCTAACTTGCAGCTGAGCTGGCGCACCGGTCTGCTGATGGACGTGATGCCCAGCTCTTCATTGTACTGTGTTGTATCTTGCATCTGCAGGTTCAGGAGGCTTACTTAGGAGCTACATAGTTTTTGTTTACCTTGTTATACCTTTGAACCGTATAGACATGCCGCGTTTGGGTTTGTCTTTGCAGAGCTTGCTGATTTGCTATCGGCGCACCTAGTGGCTTGATACTAGGCTTGCTGATAGACTGCGCTGACATGCTAATGGAGTGATGCCTGATGCACAGGCTACCCTGGTTTATTTTGCTAGCTGCTTTAGTGCGCCTTTAACGGTTTTTCCTTGCTGGTCAGTGGATCTTGTGGGGTTCTATAACCCTTTCACCGTCCAGGACGTTTTTTCTAAAGGAGTTGATTTGCTTCTTTCTTTTTTTTTTTAGTTACCTTGTTAGTGTTAGCTTTTGGGCCCTGTCTGTTTTTTGTTGCATGCCGCGCTCTGGTCGTCTTTGCAGAGCTTGCTGATCTGCATGGGTGACCTAGCGACATGTTACTAGGCTGCTGAGCAGTATGTGCTGGTTTGCTAAAGGAGTGATGCCCTGATGCAATGGCCTGTTACAGGAGTGATGCCCTGCAGTTGTTTTAATCTTAGATCAGCAAGACCTTCGGTGCATGCCTTTCCTTCTTTTTCGTGTGTGTGCTCTTGGAGGTTACTGTGGGTGTTTTATTGGTTGGCGGAGAAACAGTGTTGCTTGGAGGTGGGGGTGGTGCTCGGAAGGCCCGTTTGTCCTTTGTCCTCCTAGTAATTTAGTTTGTGTCCCTCGTTCTTTTGTCCCCTAGTCTTTTCGTCTTTTGTCTTCGATCTTTTGTCTTAGCGGAGGCTTTTGGTGCATGTCTTCTAGTCTTCTTCTTTGGTTTTTTCTTCCTTGGTCACATGGGCTAGATTTTATCAGATGTTCCCCTTTTCTGGTTCCTCCCTATGTAAAAAAAAAAAAAAAAAAAAAAAAAGATGGGCAAGATGCTGGTACGAAGCGTGAAGAAGGAGCTGATTTGCTGCACGAAGTTCGCTTGAGAGTAAAAACAAGTAGCTGCTTCATGGTGCTGTACTTCTGCGGTGCTAGATCTAATTTCTGCACCTAGGTGATGATGTGGATGAGCTGCCTGTGGATCTGAAGTGGAGTATGAAACTTGTCCATTCATCCCGCTTCAATCCGGAGAAGGGCATGTGCGGCTTCAGGGTGAAGTTCCTGGCGCTCAGTGTTGGTGGTGCTGTCTGATGGGGCTGCTGAAGTCCTGGGTCTTGTGTGTCTCCGACAGGAGAAGGCTTGAAAAAGATTGTAACCTGGGGCGAGCTCTGAGGGAACCCGGCATGGAGGAGCATGCCGGGCGCTCAGTAGAGGGAAACGTGTAGGGGTCTGTTGGGAGAGGGGATGGTGTGGTGGAACCATGTTGAGAAAGGAGGGTAGGGTGAGAGTGCTGTGGACTGGGACGGTGGGAGGGACAGGGGAAATGGAAGAGAATGAGGAGGGGTACCATAGGTCGGGGGCCCGATGGGGATTCATGTTGAAGAGGGGAAGGAAGGGGAGGGGGGAAGGGGGCAGGAGGAGGAGGAGGGGGGAAGTAAAGGGGAGGGTAGAAGCAGAAGGGCCCTGGAAAGAAGTGAGAAGGGGATGTGGTGGAGAGGTGGGAACGAGCAGTATTAGGAGGGATTTTTGAGGGGGAAAGAGAGAGGATCTTGAATCCAAGAAGGTGCTGAAGGGGGGTCTACCAAGGGAGGGGAGGGAGGGGAGAAAGGGTGCAGGCGGTGGAGGAAGGGGTCTTCTGGGGGTGGGATGATATCCACGATGAAGACAGGCAGCGTTGGCGTTCACGCCAAGAACTGTAGCGGGGAGGATAATGACTGCCCCCGGGACGGGAGCAAGGGGCGAAGTTGGAAAGGTGGCAGGAATTGTCTTGTAGCGCCGCTGAAAGGATGGCCCTCGAGGGTTAAGGCTCAATGCGTGCGTCCATGTTGGAGATTACGTTGAAGAATTACCGGGCGGTGCTGAAGAGGGAAGAGGGGGAGGAGCAGAGGATAGGGGATGAGGATCTGTTGCTGTCCCCACTCCCACAGTGAAGTTCGCCAGAATGAGATAGCCGCCTAGAAGGTTCAGGCATAAGTATCGGCCAGTGGGTGGGCAAGGACTAGATGCCACCAATAAGCTTTTGCCATGGGACTCGCATCGCCCATTTGGCGGCGCTTTCTAGCCGATGGAGAAGGGGGTCTGTGAAGTACTGGAGGAGAGTGAAATAGGTGAGAAAGGCTGGCAGCTCTTGGGGCTCAACTGCTGCTATTACCTACTCTCCAGTTAAGAGGTGTGCGGGCATGGAAGGATGTGCGAGACTTGGGAGCTCGGCTCATCCATGGGGGCTTGCTGTAGAGTCTGGGGATGTCCTCGCTACATGCTGGTCCATTGGGATCTTCTTCTAAGCATGTGCTGAGCCATGGGGGGCTTGCATGAGGCTGTCAGAGAGAAAAATGGAACAGAAGAGGCCAATGATAGCTGAAAAGGGGCTGGGGCAGAAGTATACCAGGTGTAGGTAGGATGACTCCGGTCAATGCACTAAGAAGCAAAGAAGGAAGGTTGCTGAAAGTGTGTGGGGAAACTCGAGTGTCAGACCAGGCTGGCTGAGACACTGCTGCTATTGCAGGTGCTGAAGGGGAAGCAGAGAGTATCAAGAAAGGACAATTCGCACAACTGAGCGGCTGAGAGCTTCAAGACGAGCACAAGGAACACTGTAACGTATTGAGGGAAGAGTGAGTAAAAGGCTGTGTCGAAGTTTTGAGGTCGGCCCAGAGGAGTGAAAGTCGTCCAGGTGCATGCGCCGCACGCCCGCAGCGAATTAATTTGATGGGTGGTTGCGAAGCTCAAGAAGCTGACGGCGAAAAGATGCGGAAGCTGAAAAGGATCGGAGTTGAGAAAGTTGGGTGCTGAAAGGTGCTGAAGATGGCCAGTGGCTAACAAGCTGAGAGGGAAAGGTGTTGACCTGGCGTTTTCGTAAAAAACGAGCCTGTTTCGATCAAAAGAACTCAAGGCGCCCTATAGGTCAGATGCGTCTCCTTGAGAGCTTCAAGACGAAGCACAAGAACACAGAAACGTCTCTATAGAGAGGGAAGAGGAGAGAAAGGCTGTCGAAGTGAGATTGGCCAGAGGAGCATGAAAAGTCGCCCCAGTGCAATTACCGCACGCCCCGCAACGAATTGAAGGTGGTTGCGAAGCTCAAAGAAGCTGCGCGAAAGATGCGAAAGCTGTAAAATATATCGGAGTTGAAAATAGAAAAAGTTGGAAAAAGTCGTTTTACATGAAAATTAAATAATGGTGGTTGGAGTTGCGTCGCTGAACGGGGAGACATGGGTCGGTTTGCGGGTCTGTAGCCAGCCAACAATCTATAATATACAAGACGCTGGCTGTCCGGGCCTAGAACGCATGCTAAAATTTAATTGGTTGAGTCTTGAGACTCAAAGCTGGGGGTCCTCACTAACAGAATAAAACAGCCCTGGAGCAACACAAAGCTGATCAGACAGTTAGCCAAGATATCTTCGCCCGCCAGTAACCACTAATTTTAGACATTTACCCAACTATACACCATCTACAACGAGTGGGCCTAGTTACACGATTCGGGCTCTACACGAGTAAGTCAGATCTCCAAAAGCTCAAAACAACTGTTACCTTAACATCGACAAATGTCATTACTGCTCCCCCTTTGTGTATCTCCATGGCGAGTTAAAGATAACCCACTGGATTAGCCCTAAACCCATTCAACACTAGATAAACCACCTTTGCCTATGTTAAACTCCCCCCCAATGGATTACAACAGCTAACGACAGGCTTTATAAACTTAAGCGTCGGTGGGGCTTAAACTGACCTTTTTTCGTAGGGTGGACACACTGCCCTTGGTTAATAGGTCGCTGAGCAGTACATGGACACACTGCCCTTGGTTAGGTATAGGTCGCTGAGCAGTACATATGGACACACTTGGCCCCTTTGGTTAGTATAGGTTGCTGAGCAGGATACATGGCAGGGTAATTCAAAGCGCGCGCTTTGTTGCGCTTTTTGGACGTGACTTTTTGACCCCTCTGCGCTTTAGCGCAGTTTTTGCAACCCCTTGTGGGGCGCTGCAAGCATTTTTGCGCTTTTTTGCTCTACAAAGCGCAGTTTTTTTGTTTGCAAGTGCGTTAAAGCGCTGGCCAGTTTGGCCATTTGAAGTACCCTGGTACATGGACACACTGTCCTTGGTTAGGATAGGTCGCTGAGCTGTACATGGACACACTGCCCTATTCATTCACATACATCCATGCACCTGGACTTGAATTCATGTACATGCATCCATGTCATTAGACATCCATGCTCATGCATCCATGTCCTTTCTAACTCACCGCAACAACATGGCGACTAGCATATTCTTTGTCAGACAAAACAGTTGCATGGCGCTGGTCCAGGGTCCTTGGCATGGTCAGTTTCACTGTCTTCTAGAGGAGGTGCTGACAGAGAAAGAGAACTTGTGTCAGACTTCCATGTATGGGGTCCTGCGGGGTGTTGCATGCGGGCAATTTTAGTTTAGGATTTCGCGATGCATGTAAGAGAAGTTGGGGAGTTACTTAGAGTTGCTGCTCCTTGTGCTGCTCCCTGTTTTTGCAGGCTGTTGAGTCCTTATGTAGCATAAGCATGGACCGAATCCAGTGAAGCATCCAACACAAACTCAGGCTAACACATGACAGTACAAGGACTCTATCACGTCTGTCAAGTCAGGGGGTCAATGTTCTGTTATATAGTGTTCAAGGCACCACTCGAGGGCCAAGGCATGAGCTACCGCTACTTGGCAAGCTCATTTAAGCACACCGTCCAACGCGCATCCGCAGCAACTGGCGGAGGCTCTGCGCTGTGCGGTTACTTACAGGCCACTTGCTTTTGATGTCGGCCTCTTAAACTGATCCAGCGCTGAAGCCAAAACACTCAAAGCACTGCGGAATACTGCTTGGGCTCAAGCTGCCACCATGATGATACGTGCCCAGTTCTGGTGCGGGCTTACGCAAGTCAATGTCACGTTCTGCACCAGCAATTTTCATCCAAGGCACTCCGCATACCTGCATCTACGCATTGTCATCACAAACTTCGATATTGGCCTTGACCTCATCCCTGAGCTTGAGGCATTAACGGACTGATGGCAGCACCAAGATTATCGCAACTCCACCGATTGAAGAGCTTAATAATCACCCAAGCAAAGTATTGCGGAAGGCTGCTTGCCCATCCAGATGTTTTTGGAATCAAAGCAATAGACGAACGGGCCGAACACTACGAACGCAGCGACCGTGGTTCAGACCGGGATGCGGGACCAGGATCAATTTTGTACAACCTCAACGCCCCCACCATTCCGAAGGTTGTAGTAACCCCGACAGCCCAGCTCAGCTGCAAGACGCGCAAGTAAGGTGCCGCAAGTTGAAACACCCAATCGCCCAGCATGGGCTCAGCTAGTCTAAAAAGTACAGGCAATCGCCCGGGCTTCAAGCGGGATCATAGCAGTAGTAGTAGCAATAGTAGTAGAAAGAAGTAGAAGTCGTATTAGTGGGGGAGGCCGGGAGGGGGTGGGGGTTATCAGTCTAATCTGGCGCAATGTACATAGTGTGTGTAGAAAGTTGAGGGGTTTGTGACAAGGATATAATTGAGCAGCAGCTTCTAGGCAGCTTATAGGCAGCTCCCCATGACTGCTATTCAGGCTAAGCTGGCGCAACATAGTTTGTGTAGAAGCTGAGGGTTTGTGACAAGTGATGGAATTGAGCAGCAGCTTATTGGCAGCTTCTAGGCAGCTCCCAATGAACGGCTATTTCAGTCTAAGCTGGCGCAACATAGTGTGTGTAGAAGCTAAGGAGTTTGTGGCGATTATAATGTAAGCTATACGTATTGTAACACTGCCGGGCTATGCACTCAATTGTTACACTGCCCAGAGATTAAACTCTTAAATATTGGGTACGATCCCTATATTGTAACACTGCCGGCTACTATATACTCCTAAGCTATTGAGAATGATCCGTATTGTAACACTGCCGAGCTACTATATATACTTCACGCTACTAAGTATGCACTTTGTTGTTACACTGCCCAGCTACTAAACTCTAAGATATTGGGGATGATCCCCATTATAATAACACTGCCAGGCTACCATACTCTAAGCTATTTGAGAATGGATCCCTATTGTACACAGACCAGCTACTTTAACTCTAACCTATTGAGTATGATCCCGCATTGTTACACTATCGCTACTGGACTCTAAGCTATTGCGTATAGATCCCTATTCCATGCCCCGGACTACTTACTACCTAAGACTACTGTGGACTAGATCCACATTTGTAATCATTGTCGAACTACACTGGTCAACGCTACTTAGTTTTTGATCCTTAGTTCTCAGTAGCACTGTGCCGGATTACTATACTCTTCTAAGCCACTGAGTCTGATCCGTTAGTTGGAACACTGCCGAGCTTCTATACTCCAAACTAAGTATGCACTCTACTTAATGCAACACTGCCGGGCTACTTTTTGCGAAGCTACTAACGCATGATCTGTTTTGTAACACTGCCGGGCTACTATACTCTACGCTACCGAGTATGCACTCAATCGTTACACTGCCCAGCAACTAAACTATGAACTATTGGGTACGATCCCTATTGTAACACTGCCGGGGTCCATATTATTAATAAGTATGATCCTTAGTTCTTGTAGCACTGGCTGATTACTATACTCCAAGCCAATGAGCCTGATCCGAATTGTAACACTGCCGAGCTACTATACTCCAAATTAAGTATGCACTCTACCTAATGCAACACTGCCGGGCTACTTTTTGCAAAGCTACTAAGCATAATCCGTATTGTAACACTGCCGGGCTACTACACTCTACTCTACCGAGTATGCACTCAATTGTTACACTGCCCAGCAACTAAACTCTGAACTATTGGGTACGATCCCTATTGTAACACTGCCGGGGTCCATATTAATAAGTATGATCCTTAGTTCTTGTAGCACTGGCGGATTACTATACTCTAGCCCAATGAGAGCCTGATCCGTATTGTAACAACTGCCGAGCTTCCTATACTCCAAACTAAGTATGCACTCTACCTAATGCAACACTTGCCGGCTACCTTTTTGCTAAGCTACTAAGCATGATCCGTATTGTGTAAGACTGCAGGCGTACTACAGGTCTACGCATACCAGTAATGCACTCATTATCACTTACTGCTCCAGGAAACCTAAACTCTAACTATTGGCTACTATTCCCTATTTGTAACACTTGCCGGGGTCCATATTAATAAGTATGATCCTTAGTTCTTGTAGCACTGGCGGATTACTATACTCCAAGCCAATGAGCCTGATCTGTATTGTAACAACTGCCGAGCTTCTTATACTCCAAACTAAGTATGCACACTCTACCTCATGCAACACTGCCGGCTACTTTTGCTAAGCTACTAAGCATGATCCGTATTGTAAGACTGCAGGGCTACTATACTCTACGCTACCGAGTGATATCATTCAAGTTGTGGGGTGGGTGGGGGGTGGGGTGGGGGCAGCTTGGGTAGAATTGATGAGTTCGTTGAGCCTGGGAGAGAGAGAGAGAGAGAGAGAGAGAGAGAGAGAGAGAGAGAGAGAGGGGTTTGCCACGCGAGAGGCGGTACAGCCAGGTGGTATCAGTACAGGGGGCTTTCAAACATTCAAAACGCCCGTAACCGGCAGGATAAAATTCGAGGCTGCTACGATTACATGTCAGTTCAGAGCTGCTAAATCACTCCCGCACTCCGCCTAGCGGCATGTCATATCCCATGAAGCTGTCGAAGCATGAGCCAGGTATATGCGACCAGTGACCAGTCCCGCATTCGCGGCCAATGCATTGATTCTCCTGAGTAGTGTCGTCACGGCCGGCATCGATTGGTTGTTCTTCGGGAAGCAGTGCTCACCCACCCCTACAACTTTATTTATTCGCAGAACCCCTCGGCTCGCGACTTGTCAATTGGCAATTCTGGATGCATAGTGCAATTTCATCTGAGGGGATGATGGTGAGAGCGAGTTGAGGGACGATCATCACTCCTGTGGCTTCGCCTGCGAGTCCGAATTCGTTGTGATTAGCGATTCGTGTGTACCTGACATGAGCGGTGGGATATCAACTGCGATACCCGAACAGAGGCGAGGCCACTCATGTTGTGTGGGACTGTTGGAATAATTTGTAGGTACCTTTACTCTGGGCTGCACAGTGGGCGCTGATCATCGCTGCAGGTCGCTGCGACTGCACTCTTGACTTTTATGTCGGGGGAGGTGGAGGGGGAAGCAACCACTTGGAGTTGAGCTGTGGTGGTGCTGCGCATCTCCAACTGCGTTTGGTGGTGGTGTTCATTTGTAGGTTCCTTGCAAGGATTGTTCGCCCGATCGTCACTCGCTGGTCGCTGGGAATTGCAGTTTAACCTCATTTGTTATGATAGGCGGGTCGTCAGTTTGAATGTAGGGGGGTAACAACCGTGTTGAGCTGACTGTTGGTGATGCTGCCATCTCCAACTGTGTGTGATGGTGGCAGTACATTTGTAGGTTCCCCACCGAGGACTGTGCGCCGATCGTCACAGCCGGTCGCTGCGAAATTCCAGTTCGGCCACATTTGTTCTAGGATAAGGCGGTCGTCAGTTTTTGAATGAAGGGGGGTCAACAACCGGTGTCGAGTTAGTTGACTGTTGTGATGCTTCCATCTCCAACAGTGGTCCAGTGGTGGTGGCGATCAATTAGTAGGTTTACCTACAATAAGGCTCTATGCGCCGGCCGTCACTCTTGGTCGCCGATTGGTCATTCATGAGTTTCGCATTGACACAGGCGAAATGACAACCTGTGTTGTTGTAGTATGTTGGTTGTATTGCTGTCTCCAACTGGTCACCCCCACACCCCCACCCACCTCACCATCCCATCCCCCGACCCAAGGCCCAACCCACCCACACGCCACCCTCAACTCCCCCCCCCCCCCCCCCCCCCCCCAAAAAACACACAAACACACACACAAAAACCCGCAAGGACATATACACACGCACAAACACATACAGAAAAGTTCCCCCCCCCCCCCCCCCCGCCCCCCTTGCCCCCCCCCCCCCCCCCTCGCCCCCCCCCCCCGCCCAACCCCCACCCGCCCCCCCCCCTCCCATCCTCCCAACCAACCACCACACCACCAAACCACCCACCATCAATTGCGCCAACCTTACTAAAATGATCAATGATGCGGCAGATCAAAACGCGGCCTATACAGAAAAAGTGGGCCGAGGCGAAACAGCCAAAAGGTTTTACAAAGGCAAGTGGCGTAGTGTGTGTTCATTGTTTGTTATGTGTGTAATATGTACTGCCTGTTACATTACGTGCTTCCCCCCCCCCCCCCCCCCCACCCCCACCCCCACCCCTGAGTCTGTGCACCTACTTGGCGTTAGGCATGTGTGGGTGCGTTGCTGGGACCAATCACCGGTGAACCGGAAGGGTTCTAAGGTGTTGGAAAGGCACACATGCATATTGCTGAGTGCTTGCCTGTATGCCATGTGAGTTTGTCTGCATATTTGTTGTCCTAGCGCTGACGCCTTGAACCGGAAGGGTTCTCGGGTATTAGCTATGACGGACTAACACTGGCACCCACTCACA
Source organism: Microglena sp. YARC (assembly GCA_022414725.1). Lineage (NCBI taxonomy): Eukaryota > Viridiplantae > Chlorophyta > Chlorophyceae > Chlamydomonadales > Chlamydomonadaceae > Microglena > Microglena sp. YARC. Next base: position 25,592,575 of record CM039464.1, on the reverse strand, counting down.
CATGACATACATGCAAGCAAACATTAATAGGTAAGACATTTATTCTCCAATGCTCTTGCCAGTTCAGTTGTTATATGTGTAATATGTACTGCCTGTTACGTTACGTGCTTGCCCCCCCCCCCCCCCCCCCCCCCCCCCCCTGAGTCTTGTGCACCTACTTGGCGTATGCACCGTGTGGGTGCGTTCTTGGGACCATCACGGTGAACCAGAAGGGTACTAAGGTGTTGGAAAGGCCGACACATGCATATGCTGAGTGCTTGCCTGTATGCCATGTGAGTTTGGTCTGCGTATGTGTTGTCCTAGGCTGACGCCTTGAACCGGAAGGGTTCTCGCTTGATAGCAGATGACGGACTAACACTGGCACCCACTCACACATGACATACATGAAAGCAAAAATTAATAGGTAAGACATTTATTCTCCAATGCTCTTGCCAGTTCAGTTGTTATATGTGTAATATGTACTGCCCGTTACGTTACGTGCTTCCCCCCCCCCCCCCCAGCCCCCCCCCCCCCCTTGAGTCTGTTGCACCTACTTGGCGTATGCACGTGTGGGTGCGTTTCTTGGGACCATCACCGGTGAACCGAAGGGTTCTAAGGTGTTTGGAAAGGCCGACACATGCATATGCTGAGTGCTTGCCTGTATGCCATTTGAGTTTGTCTGCGTATGTGTTGTCCTAGGCTGACGCCTTGAACCGGAAGGGTTCTCGGTTGATAGCGATGACGGACTAACACTGGCACCCACTCACACATGACATACATGAAAGCAAAAATTAATAGGTAAGACATTTCTTCTCCAATGCTCTTGCCAGTTCAGTTGTTATATGTGTAATATGTACTGCCTATTACGTTACCGTGCTTGCCCCCCCCCCCCCCCCCCCCCCCCCCCCCCCCCCTGAGTCTGTGCACCTACTTGGCGTATGCACGTGTGGGTGCGTTCTTGGGACCATCACCGGTGAACCGGAAGGGTTCTAAGGTGTTTGGAAAGGCCGACACATGCATATGCTGAGTGCTTGCCTGTATGCCATTTTTTTTTTTTTTTTTTTTTTTACATAGGGAGAACCAGGAAAGGGAACATCTGGATAAAACCTAGCCCTATGTGACCGAGGAAGAAAAACCAAAGAAGAAGATTAGAGGACATGGACCAAAAGTCCGCTAAGACAAAAGATCCGAAGACAAAAGACGAAAAGACTAGGTGACAAAAGACCGAGGGACACAAACTAATTACTTGGAGGACAAAGGACAAAGGGCCTTCTGAGCACCACCCCCACCTCCAAGCAACACTGTTTCTCCCCAACCAATAAAACACCACTGTAACCTCCAAGAGCAACACAGAAAAAGAAGGAAAGGCATGCACCCGAAGGTCTTGCTGATCTAAGATTTAAACACTGCAGGGCATCACTCCTGTAACAGGCCAGTGCATCAGGGCATCACTCCTTTAGCAAACCAGCACATACTCTCAGCAGCCTAGTAACATGTCATGTGAGTTTGTCTGCGTATGTGTTGTCCTAGGCTGACGCCTTGAACCGGAAGGGTTCTCGGTTGATAGCGATGACGGACTAACACTGGCACCCACTAACACATGACATACATGAAAGCAAAAATTAATAGGTAAGACATTTCTTCTCCAATGCTCTTGCCAGTTCAGTTGTTATATGTGTAATATGTACTGCCTGTTACGTTACGTGCTTGCCCCCCCCCCCCTCCCCCCCCCCTGAGTCTGTTCACCTACTGGGCGTATCTGCAGTGAACATAATGAGTGCTTGTTTGTTTGCCATTTATGTGTGTGTGTGTGTGTGATGTACCAGTCTGACGCACTGTACCTGAAGGGCACTTGTACAAGTGCATGGTGCATGCTGAGAATGCATGAGTGGGACCCACCTGTCCTTTGATGATGAAGGTAGTGGTGCACAAGTGCATGGGGCATGCTGAGGGTGCATGAGTGGGACCCACATGTCCTTGGATGATGATGGTTGTGGTGCACAAGTGCATGGTGCATGCAGAGGGTGCATGAGTGCTATACTCACACATGGGGCTGTGGGTACTGCCAGTTCAATGCCATTTGCCTTTTTGGTTACAAGTGTACTTGCAATTTTATTGCAGGCTCCACCCTCACCCCCTTCTATCAAGCAAATGCACGCTGCCTTGGCCTTGTACGTTGCACGTGGGGCGCCAGGCATCGACCTGGCAGCAGGCTTGTCTGAACCTGTCATATCTGGAGCTGTCAAGGTGTTGCATTGGCTGTCTAAGTGCATGCAGTCGGAATCTCAACAAGATCCATGTATCCAGTGCAAATCCAAGAAAGTGGTTGGCTACTACATGAACAAGCATTTCAAGCCTGAGTGTCTTGGCTGTGGTATACCAAGACACTCTCCTATTGCAGGCAATGCTCCAATCAACCTGCGTACCCTTGTGAATGATGGACAACTCGCCGCCATGGAGGTGATGTTTACAGTGTTGCAGGCCTCCTTGGTGCCAGGGGTTGGAGAGAAGTTGGGGAATGTAGCTGGTGAATGGAGCTTGGGAAAGGAGAGTGCGAATGCAGACATTTTGTTGACTCTGCAATGTTTTGACAAAGTCAAACCAAGCAAGAGATCGGTCGGGGTGCATGATCTGTGTAGAAAGGAGATTAGCACGGACTCTCTCATCGCATTGCTGTCACCTTTGGACCCGCTCAGGTTGTTGGAGGCCATGCACCTTTCTAAGAATGCAAAGCACGTAACTGCCGAACAGGTGGTGCTCGCAGGGCTGAACTCCCCTCCCGTGTTACCACCTGTGTATGTCCAGGCTAACCCGGTTGGAGGAGCAGTAGCTGGATGTGCTGACCACTGGCTCATGCTTGCCTTCATGTGCGTGAGGGAGAGTTTGGGGCAGTGTGCCAACTGGTGGCCACAGGACCTCACTGAGGCTAACCTTTTTGGAAACCTCCTTATCATGATTGGGGTGGCCCTAACATGGACCAAACTACATGTGGACCGCACCGAGGCCCTTAACTGGGCCATGGGTGTGGAGGGTCAGCACGACCCTTTGCTTCACCTTGCTGAGTGGTATTGTGTGAGCCCATCAGCAATGTGTGAGATGGACTCTTTTTTGCGTACCCATGGGTACAAACATGGCCTACAAAGTGTTGACCCCCCACCAAACATCCCAGAGTTGTGGCCAGGCATCGTAGCACAGTTCCCCGGCAGAACTGTTTTGCTTTGTCAGTTTGCTGGGCAGATGGTCAACATTCCACCTGGATGGGGGCACTACGTACGCAACGTGCAGACATGTGTGAAGCTCGCTTTTGACATCTACCACACTCCCTTGTCCTGGCTTGCATCATCAAGTTGTTTGGCAGCACGCAGGGGGCTGACTACATGGGTTGGGCAGGCATTATCTTCCAGGGGATGGACAATGGAAAGGCTATATAGGTCATGTGACTCCCCTAGCCCTGTGGTACTACGTGTGCGATACCCACACTACGTTGGTTGTTTACCTTCCGACGTGCACAAGGTTGAGTAGGATGCCAGAATGCTAGACTCACCTTACCTTTTTGAAGTGGACATAGCTAGCATAATTGCGGGATCTGCCCAAATCTACTTAGGTCAATTTGTTCAACTTATGGTTTGTTGGCACACCTAGGTTGCTACATACATGCTGGACCTGACTAGGTCGGTAGAGAGTTGAACTCTTAGTGAACATATGCCCAATTGCATGTACATAAGCTATCCTGTTGTCATGTTTCCATATTGGTCTCCAGCTCTCACCTCACATGTCTCCAGCTCTCACCTCACATGTCTCCAGCTGTCTCAAGCTGTTTTGTCACAAGCCTCCAGCTGTTAAGCTGCCTAATATGAGATGTAAGCGTGACATGTTGGACCAAGTTCAAACTTGTTGTGCAATTTATTCAAGGTTTTTTATATAGCTAGACTACTTATAACCGACAGTTGGTCTAGAAATTCAATGTCGGTCACATTGGCTATTGTCTGTATGTTGCAATCAGCCTGCATACGTATGGTAAGCACCAATGGTAAGCCCGCTCAAAGAAAATGGGCGAGCGGGTTGCAAGTGTAAAATAAATAGGCTGGGGACCAAAGAGAGAGTAAGTGGTGATTACATCAGAAATAAAACAACTACAAAGAGAGGCGAATGCCTTAGAACTGACAAGTGGGAACAGGCAATGTACAAGAAGCAGGCGAAGAGCCTTCAATATCTAAGCAAAGCAATTAGGACTAAGTGTCAGAGTATCAAAGCAGAGAGAAAGAGAGAGCTGCAAACAAAGCTAAACAACTAGCTTTGAACAAACGCGCGCAGTCAGGTGCGCGCGAACAGATTCGCTCGGTCAGATGCGCGCGAACAGATGCGCGCGAGTCTCAGCTTTCTGGAGCACCAAAGATCATAGCAAGAGACGCAGTAATGGCAGCAGAACAGTAAATCTTACTGGGGACCAAAGAGAGAGTAAGTGGTACTCTGCTCTCGTGAGTCCCCTTTTATACTGTTCGGGAGGGAATCTACGGAAGGCATCTTTGGAAGATTCCACCGGTAGATTCCTTCAGTAGCTACCGCAAAGCATCCCTAAACCGGCCATCTGGCGGCAACAACCGGTTGGCCACCAGCGCTATCTCGTACTCACAAAACACAGCACAGCATAGTACTACTGGCTCAGTGGTGTAACGCCATGAGCTATACGGAGATTCGACAAGGGTTCGATTCCCCCTGGGGGCAGCGTTTTGCCTTTACCTAATTAGCATGACATGAAGTCTAGTCCGACATCAAATATCACAAGGCAAGTGCTAACTGATATTCTAACACTCCCACTCGTGACTGACTGAATGTTCCTACTTGTTGGTAACTCCCAACCCGAGCCTGCACAGCTCAAACTTGCACCTAGGCAGGATTTTAGTGAGTACATCAGCCACCATTTCCTCAGTGGAGATGTAGGTGAAGGTCACCTCTGACCTTGCCACTCGCTCACGCGCAAAGTGGTGCACAACATCAATATGCTTCGTGCGCACGCAGGAGATGGGGTTCTTCAGCAGCTTAATGGCTGCTTGGTTGTCACCGTAGATAGGTACTGCTCCTAGCACCATTCCAAACTCAGGTAGAAGCTTCCTAAACCAGAGTGCTTCCTTGACAGCTGCACCAGCAGCCATGTACTCAGCCCCTGTGGTGGAGTGCGCCACCGTGGGCTGCAGTCAGCTCTGCCAGGAGACCACAGCTCCATTCAGCCTGAAAGCGTAGCCAGTCGTCGGCCTCCGTGTGTCAGTGTCTCCAGCGAAGTCTGAGTCAGCGAAGCCCTGAAGCTCCAGCAGATCACTGCCTCCAAAGAACAACCCATAGTCCAGAGTGCCAGAAATGTACGCCAACACATGCTTTGCAGCAGCCAGGTGGTCCTCAGTGGGGTTTGCCATGTATCTGGCCAAAGCTCCCACTGACTGTGAGAGGTCAGGCCTGGTGCACACTGCAAGATACATCAGAGACCCAATGATCTCGCTGTAGCTCACAACAGTCTGGTCCATAGGCTCTCTTGCCTTGGTCAGCTTGGTGGCTGGGGATAGTGGCACCTTCTTTGACTTGGCATGTGAGGCAAACTTGTCCATGAGGTCAGCCACATACCTTTTCTGAGTCAAGAGGAGTGTCTTCATCCCTCTGTCCCTGATGATGTCCATACCAAGGTAGAAGGAGGATTCCCCCATGTCCTTGATTTTGAAGACTTCAGCCAGCTTGGTTTTCACCAGTGTGACTCCTTCCGCTAAACCGGCAATCAGGATGTCGTCTACATGGATGAGCACATAAGTCCAGTCACCAAAGCCAGCCATCATGACGAACAATCCAGGGTCGGCCACAGAGGCATTAAAGCCAATGGCCTCCAGCTGGGAGCGCAAGTTTGCATACCAAGCACGGGGGCTCTGCTTCAGACCATAGAGAGTCTTGCGCAAATGGCATGCGCGGTCGCTTCCCCCAACTGCAAAACCTGGAGGTTGCTGCATCCACAGATCCTCTTCCAGTTCCCCATTGAGGAACGCGCTGGCAACGTCCAGCTGATGCAGTTCAAGATCGCGGTGAGCTGTGACAGCCAAGAGGGTGCGCAGAGTTGCGTGCTTCCCTACAGGTGCATATATCTCATTGTAGTCGAGACCTCCCGCTGCCTGCATCCAACAACTACCAGGCGAGCCTTGTAGCGCTCGATGTTACCGGCAGCGTCTCGCTTCCTCTCTTGAAGATCCACTTGACAGGGAAGTACATTGGTTCCAGGGGGTCTGTCCTCAACCTCCCAAGTCTTGTTGTGGAGCAGAGCTGCATACTCTTCATCCATTGCAAGCTTCCACTGCTGAGCTTCGGGACCTGCGAGAGCTTCCTTCACAGACACTGGCTCAGGCTGAAGTTCAACAACAGCAGCTGAGGTGGCCCACCACTCTGAAGGTGCCTGCCTGAGTCTGGATGATCGCCGCGGAGGAGGTGCATCTTGAGTAGGCAGTGGAGCAATGTCCTCATCTTCCTCATCTGAGTCAGTATCCATGTGCAAAGGGGGCAAGTCTTCGTCCTCACTGTCAGCTTCATTCGTCGGGGTAGTGGGTGCCGCTGGTGAGGTGCCAGAAGGTGCACTAACTGGGTCCTCATCAGGTTCCAGCTTGATGTCTACAATGCACAGTGGCTCATCATTCATATGGGCCGGTGGCGTCGGCGTGTTGTATGGGAAGACATCCTCATGGAAGGTAACATCCCGAGCCACACGCACAGTCTTGCCGTCTGGATCCAGGATCCGGTATGCCTTGGAGTTGACCTCGTACCGCAATGAAGACACCTGGTCTGCTTACAGCATCCAGCTTGCGCCGCTTCAGCTTGGGCACATGGGCAAAGGCCTTGCACCCAAAAATCTTGAAGTGGGATACTTCTGGGACTGACCCTGTCAGCAGCTGGTGAGGCGTAAGCTCCCGGCCACTGACTGGGAGGCATTCCTTAAGGTGTTAGCTGTCTGTAGGCCCTCAGCCCAAAGGTAGAAGGGGGCACCACTGTGAAGGAGTAGGGCCCTAACCTTTTCCATTAGGGTCCTGTTCAAACGCTCCGCCGCGCCATTGCTCTCGGGGCTGTAAGGGGCTGTGGTTTGATGGACAATCCCTCTGGAAGCAAAGAAGGCAGCGAGTTCACCATTGCAGAATTCTCCTCCTCTGTCCGAGCGCACTATATTGACAGTGATACCATGTTGAGTCTGCAGCATGAGAATGAGGTCATGCAGGGCTGCTGATTCCTGGTCCTTGGTCTTCAGCATGATGACAAAGCTGTACCTGGAGTGGTCCTCCAACACACCCAGGAAGTACTTGCTCTGCCCTAGAGAAGCAGGTGTGATAGGACCACATAGGTCCACATGAAGCAATCCCTTCACAGGTGCTGACTTACTGGCAGGAAAAGGATCGCGGGTCTGCTTCGACAGCACGCAAGCCTCGCAGGGATCCTTGAAGTCCTTGAATGCTTCAGCTTCTACCTTCATGCCATGTACCATCTGCTTGGCCTGCAGAGTGGCCAAGTTTGTCATCCCCAGATGACCAAACATGGCATGCCAAAGCTCCGGCGACTCAACTGCAGCGCACACAGTACCGTCAGTAAAAAGAGGAGCAACTGGCATGTCTGCCTCGGGCACCATCCCCTCCACCTCATACACGCCATTGATGCAAACCGCTTCGATGCGCACACCATTCTTGGCAAAGATACAACGTGTGTCGTCCCAGTATTCTATCTGAGCTCCGTTCCGCATAACGCTTGAGAGGGAGATGAGATTTCTGGCAGATGCAGGGACATAATGGACATTCTGCAGCTGAACACACTCTCCATTTACAGATTCCAGGAAGACGTCGCTAGCGTACTCTGCCCGATGTCCCACTCCGTCAGCAAACCTGAATTGGAGTGGTGTATCCAGGTGTCTGATGTTCACAAGCAGATCGCAGTCCCCCGTGATGTTGTGGGAAGCACCTGAGTCCAGCATCCAAGTCACTTCACCAATCAAAGGGGGCAAGTCCTCATCAGTGAGTGCAGCAATGCCACCTGAGCAGGCAAGGCATGCCATCATCCTAACACTCCAGACCCCATAATTGTTGTCATCCAACTTGGGCATAGAGACCCTTGTATCCTCCATTGTAAAGCAGATGGATGAGGTAGAGAAGGTTGCAGAGGGGGATTTGCAGTCCAGCAAAAAGATGGAGCAGTCCAGCTTCAGACAACTATGCAGTCCAGCACAGTACTAGGAGCTGAAGAAGAGGGGGGCTGTACAGTCCAGCACAACAAAGCAGTCCAGCTAAAAGGAGGGGCAATCCAGCCAGCTCCAATTCAATCCGCAGTGGGGTGCAATCCAGCACTTTAGCGCGATGAGCCCATAACCTGTAAAATAAATAGGCTGGGGACCAAAGAGAGAGTAAGTGGTGATTACATCAGAAATAAAACAACTACAAAGAGAGGCGAATGCCTTAGAACTGACAAGTGGGAACAGGCAATGTACAAGAAGCAGGCAAAGAGCCTTCAATATCTAAGCAAAGCAATTAGGACTAAGTGTCAGAGTATCAAAGCAGAGAGAAAGAGAGAGCTGCAAACAAAGCTAAACAACTAGCTTTGAACAAACGCGCGCAGTCAGGTGCGCGCGAACAGATTCGCTCGGTCGGATGCGCGCGAACAGATGCGCGCAAGTCTCAGCTTTCTGGAGCACCAAAGATCATAGCAAGAGACGCAGTAATGGCAGCAGAACAGTAAATCTTACCTGGGGACCAAAGAGAGAGTAAGTGGTACTCTGCTCTCGTGAGTCCCCTTTTATACTGTTCGGGAGGGAATCTACGGAAGGCATCTTTGGAAGATTCCACCGGTAGATTCCTTCAGTAGCTACCGCGAAGCATCCCTAAACCGGCCATCTGGCGGCAACAACCGGTTGGCCACCAGCGCTATGTCGTACTCACAAAACACAGCACAGCATAGTACTACTGGCTCAGTGGTGTAACGCCATGAGCTATACGGAGATTCGACAAGGGTTCGATTCCCCCTGGGGGCAGCGTTTTGCCTTTACCTAATTAGCATGACATGAAGTCTAGTCCGACATCAAATATCACAAGGCAAGTGCTAACTGATATTCTAACATAGTCTAGCCAAGCTACTATTATATTATGAGTGACCAGCAGCAGTGACCAGCAGCAAGACCAGTGCCATCATCAGGCTTCTTGATCTTGTCCCTCTACTCATCCCTGCATGCTGATGACTTGCTCCTTCTCCACCATGTCGCAATATGCGGAAGTCACTGCCTGCTGGAACTGCAGCAGCATGAAAGGAAGGACGTGGAGATAGAAGATTATTAGTTGCTTGACCAAGCACAAGCCAGTTGGACAATCAACGAATCAGCAATCAAGAAAGCGAGCAAGCATTCACGTGGTATCAATTACGATGATGAGACAGATAGATGGTGCAGCATATAAGACACATGGTGCAGCATACAAGACAGATTGTGCACCAAACAAGACATATGGTGCAACGTACAAGACAAATGGTGCAGCGTACAAGACACATGGTGCAGCATACAAGACAGATGGTGCAGCATACAAGACAGATGGTGCAGCATACAAGACAGATGGTGCAGCATACAAGACAGATGGTGCAGCATACAAGACATACGGTGCAGCGTACAAGACAGATGGTGCAGCATATAAGACACATGGTCCAGCATACAATACAGATTGTGCAGCATACAAGACATATGGTGCAACGTACAAGACAAATGGTGCAGCGTACAAGACACATGGTGAGCATACAAGACAGATGGAGCAGCATACACGACACATGGTGCTGCATTCGAGACACACGGTGCAGCAAGGCAAATCATGCTGCATACAAGCCAAATGGTGCAGCATACACGACAAATGGTGCAGCGTACAAGACAGATGGTTCAACCTACAAGACAAATGGTGCAGCGTACATGACATATGGTGCAGCATACAAGACAGATGGTTCAGATCAACTTACATGTGTTGGTTATATAACAACATATTGCCACTGTGTAGCCTAGTCAGGGGAAAGTGCAGGCAGGCATTTGTCAATCATGGAGGTACATAGGCATGCATGCAGGTGTGAAGCAGGCAGGCAGCAAGGAGGTGGACCAGGTTGCAGCAACCGAGCAAGCGGCTGAGCCGCAGGTTCGGCGTCTGAGTCATGGATTGCTTGAAATCAGGCAAGAAAGGACCAGCAGCGATTCAAACCTTCGACTTTCAAACCTTCGCAACTACCTGCGGAATTCGAATCCTCCCTCTCCATCCGCAACACTCAATTGCAACACTCAATCGGCTTGCCTGAAAGCATAACATTCGCCCAAGTAAAGCTGTGTACTAATCGACGAATTGAATATGGTCCAGCAGGTAGCATGGTTGAAGACAGCGGCTCAGTGCAGGAGTAAAGCAATAGTGTTTTGGTTCAGTGATGCGAAGCATTGTTTAGAAAGCGCACGCAATTGTCTGCCATTTCGCAGATCTAGATGGTGCCTTCTTGGAAATTTGAACGACGAGGAGGGTTGGGGGGGGTTGGGGGGGGGGGAGGGTTTTGCCGCGACAAATTGAATAGCCGATCTAAGTTGACAGCTAGGACGCAGGAGGGTTGGGTTGGGTTGGGTTGGGTTGGGTTGGGTTGGGTGTGTGTGTGTGGGGGGGGGGGCGTGGTAATCCTATCATCCTACTGTGTTGGACTCTTTCCAAACTCTTTCTCTATTCTTTTCGCTTTCACCCCCTCTGAAACCCAGTGTTCTGGGGTTGAACAATACCGGGCACCTCCGCACTCTTGTCCATAGCTCATAATAATTGTTATTTAACCACATGCACAGTCTGAGGTCGAACCATTGAGGCCTTGGGAAGTCATAACCCAAGATTATGTCCTCCGTCGTGCCTGCCCAGCAGGGGTGGAACCCATGCTAATTAATCCTGTCATTCGATGGTGTCGAATTCTGTCCAAACTCTTGCTCTTCTCTTTTCATCTTGGCCATAGCTCATAATAATTATTATTTAACAACATGCACAGTCTGACATCGAACCATTGAGGCCTTAGTAAGTCATAGCCCAATATTATGTCCTAGTGCCTGCCCATCAGGAGTGTTTTTGACTGGTAAGCCAAGCTCTTTCAAGCGCGCAGCCAAGCCTAGGTGATAGCGGATGTTGTCACTGATGTCTCTGCCACGGAGGAAAGCTGATTGAGTGACGTCGATGAGATATTCCAGTGGGCGTTGCAGCCGGTGAGCCATGATCAAAAGGATCAGTGTAACCCACGCTATATAATCTTGTCATTCGACGGTGTCAAATTCTTTCCTAACTCCTTATCTTCTCTTTTTCCTCTTGGCCATAGCCACCAGATGGAACGAGAATCAATGAACGTGGATTGGACTGCGTTTGACACCTTACGTGATCATAACGAGAAACTTGTGATGATGGCCCTTGCTTTGCTTGAGATCCAGCCAGAGCTAAAGAAACTGCCTAGGAAGTTGAGATCTTTCTTCCTGGCTCATGACATCTCTTCTTAGCCGAGAATCATTTCAGTGAAGAAGTCGGCAACTTTGTGTAGTGTTCCACCTTGGGCTCTTGGTGTTGGAGCTGAATCGACCTCTTTTGAGTACGTCCTTCGTACTGCCAGGGCCACAAGCAAACATGGGAAAAGACCTTGGTTTGACTATGTCAGATTGCTTGGTGTTGAGGGTGGCACTGAAGTGTCATGGTATGCAGAATTGCGACTGTTGTTCGTCCTAGGAGGCGTTGGCTGTGCAGTTGTCCGCTTGCTTGACGGAGGTCTGTGTTCCTCCTCAAGATGATGTGTTGTCTGTTTATGGCTGCACCTACTTGAAAGATGTGGATGATGGTGCCGATGACAAAGGATATGATATGGTGAAGTTTGAGAGCATTAAGGCATGTGAGTATGAAACGCTAATGTCATCCCAATCAGCTCGAACATTTTAAATGCAGATAATGCAAACCCTTAGTTGGGGGGGTTGCACGTTTTGTCAATCCATCCATGAATTCATGGACATGGATTACATTCTAAGTTCATTATAGTATAGGTAGGAGCAAATGTACATAGTTCTTACTCTCAATTATGTAACTAGTAAAGCTTACAATTACTTGGTAGAGTTTTGGGAAAGGTTGTTGACGGGGAATAAATGCCATAAGGCTCGTATTGACACAACTGCTGCATAACTCTCTAACCCCATACGTGAATCTAATTAATTAAAACTAATGAACGAATTTACTTAGCCGGGCTGGGAGGCACCAAGGACCACCTGGTTCGAATAATGCATTAGCGTTTTGGGAAAGGTTGCTAACGGGGAATAAATGCCATGGGGCTCGTATTGACACCACTACCGCATAAGTCTCTAACTTACTACTAACCCATACGTGAATTCTAATTTTATGAGGGGGGCTGAGAGGCAGGAAGCACGCACTGCCTGGTTGGATTAATAAATTGTCGTACTTGGAAAGTGAGACAACGAAAGAGAAGCAAGAGCAACATTGAATTCCGAGACTAGTTACAATGGGAAATGAACACCTATTTTTTTTTTTTTTTTTTTTTTTACAAAGGGGGGAAACCAGGAAAGGCGCAACTGATAAAACCTAGCCCTTTGTGACCAAGGAGAAAAGACCAAAGAAAAAGTCAAGAACGGCTAAGGGACAGCTAAGGGACGGGCACCACCTGGGCGACGTAAGGGACAAACAAACCAGAGAGGCAAGGAAGAAGCCAAAAACAGGAAGCCCAAGAGAAGGGGCTTGGACTACTAAGAAAAAAGACCTATGAAGGGGGGGGCCAAAACATTGCAACCTCTAACAGTCACCAGATCAGAAGACTGAAAGAGGAGATGCAAACTAAGGAGGACTAAAAGGAAAATTATGCAAGAAACTAAGAGAAAAAAGGGGGGGAGGGGGGGGGGGGGGGGGGGACTAAGGAGGCAACTGAGGAGGAAACTAAGGAGGCAACTAAGATTGGAAACTGAACTAGGGGAAGCAAACTAAGGGAGAAACTGCAAAAACAAGCCAAAAGCAGGGAGGCAACCAGAAAAGAAGAAAGACAACTGGAAGCAAAGCAAAAACCTAAAAGACTGGTCTGGGCAGACTGGTCTGGGCTGACCAATGAGATAATCCTAAACAGAAACGATGAACAAGTTAGCCCTAACTACCCTTAATAAAGTTAAGGGCGGGGAGGACCGACTGACGTGTGTTGATGACCAGAAGGTCACTTTGTACGTAGTTCGTCTTTACTACCGTAACGCATAACTTAAACCTAATTTGAAACAAAATATTCACACGTGATCCTTGTCAAAGAAACCATTATATTCCATATTGACAACATGGAATATATTCACCTCACTCGGGTGGGTCTAATAATAAATTAGCACACACGAACAAAATTCAGTCACGACTACAACTATTGAGAGGGAAAAAACCTTGAATCCCAATGATAAGCCCCTATGGCAAACCAATTTATTTATGGCAAACCAATATTTATGGCAAACCAATATTTATGGCAAACCAATTTATTAGGACTCAAGGAAAAACCTCGGGATCAGGGTTGATTTTTGACTATCAACTTTAGGGTAACCAAGTAAGGGCAATCATGACCTCTAATAGGGCAACGACTGCTTAGCCCCTTTAACTTGGACTGACCGTCTACTAAGTGACTGAATCATATGATACCAAATTGGTAACATATGCGTAACACATACAAAACACCCAAAAAGATGTCAGTGAGTCCTCGGAAGAGGTAGCTCCGAATGTCTCGCTCCCTAGCTTGCGGGAGTACACGGCACAGTGAACCACCTTGGTCGGCCTGACGTACTCGACAGCCAACTTTCCACACCTGCGTGGGTTGACAAACATTCCAGATTAAAAAACATAAATATAGACGATAAAAAGCATAAACATAAAACATATAACATATGTTATAAACATAAACATATAACATAAGCATAAACATATAACATAAGCATATAACATAACATAAGCATAAACATATAACATAAACAGAAGCATATAACAAAGCAATATAACATAAACATCAGCAAAACATTAACATAACATAAGCATAAACATATAACATAAGCATAAACATATATAAACACATATGCATCAACATATAAACACAAAGCATAAACCATATAACACAAGCATAAACATAAGCATAAACATATAACATAAGCCTATAACATAAACATAAGCATATACATAAGCATAAATATATACATATGCATATAAACATATAATACAAGCATAAAACATATAACATAAGCATAAACATATAACATATACATAAACATAAGCATAAACATAAGCATATAACATAAACATATAAAATAAGCATATAACATAAACATAAAAACATAAACATAAGACGAATAAAAAAGCACATGTAACATCATAATGAACAACATAAATATACTTACAATCGTAAGTTCATAAACTCCGTGCATGTAGCCAGGGGGGCTTGACGTAGATTCGACCCAGGGTACATGAGCTTGGTGTTGAACACGCAAGGTGTTCCCCGTTCGCTCGCATTACCACATGTGGTTCTTGCCAAAAAGGTCCAGGGATGGATGTAAGGAGAGGCGGGGGAGGGGGGGGGGGGGAGGTGTGGATAAGGGTGGACGGGAGGGAGCAGGTGGTTGTCATACGTGGGATAAATTGAGGGAGACATGGAGGGGGGAATGAATTGAGGGAAGGAGGGGACGAGGGGAGGGGGGAGGGAGGGAGGGTTAGGGCTGGAGGGGCGAGGAGAGTTGTGTTTGTTAGGGGGGGATGGATGGAATGGATGGAGGGATTGTTGTTTTAGGATAAATGTAGGGAGACATTGAAGGGAGGATGGTGGATGAATGGATGGAGGGGGGGAGGTGAGGAAGATAGTTTGTTGTGTTTGTGGGGGGAGTGGGGTGATGTGATTTTTTATTCGGATCACCGATGATCAAGTAAGTAAAGTAAGTTTTAAGGCATTACAGGCCATTTTGTGATTTTATTTCGGATTCACATGATCAAGTAAGACAGAAGTAAGTTTTAAGGCATTCCAGGCCATTTTGTGATTTTTTTCGGATCACATGATCAAGTAAGAAGTAAGTTTTAAGGCATTACAGGCCATTTTGTGATTTTATTCGGATCACATGATCAAGTAAGAAGTAAGTTTTAAGGCATTACAGGCCTTTTTTGTGAGAGGGGGGTAATGTGTGATCACGATAAGGTCCAATGGGGGGAGGGAGGTGTTTGTGTGGATAAATTGAGGGGAGATATGGAGGGGGGGATGATTGAGGGAGGGAGGGGGCGAAATGGGGAGGGAGGGAGGGAGGGATGGAGGGAGGGGGATGACGGGATGGGAGGAGGAGGCGAGGGAGGGGGGGGAGGGAGAGGGGAGGGAGGTAGAGGAGAGGGATGAAGGAGAGGGAGGAGAGGAGGAGGAGGACGGAGGGAGGGAGGCGAGGCAGGGAGGGAGGGAGGGAGGGACGGGAGGGAGGAGTTTGTGTGTTGGGCGGGGGCATAGATGGCTATGGATGGTAGGGGATTGATGTAGGATAAACATAGGATAAATGTAGCTGGAGACCATTGAGGGAGGGTGATGGAAGAGGAGGGAGCGAGGGGGGACGGGGCGAGGACGGGGAGGGAGGGAGCAGGATTGTTGTGATTGGGGGGAAGGATGATGGAGGATGGTTGTTAATGATAAAATGTAAAGGGAGACTCTCCACCCGGACCAGTTGAATTGGATGGAGGAAGGGAGGGGGGAGGGTGGGGACTTCAGGGGACTTCAGGCCTTTTGTGATCTATTCGGATCACATGATCAAAGTAAGAAGTAAGTTTTTAAGGCTATTACCAGGCATTTTGTGATTTTATTCGGATTATCACAATGATCAGTAAGGAGTTAAGTTTTTAAGGGCATTTACAGGCCCATTTTTTGATTTACGGATCACATGATCAAAGTAAGAAGTACGTTTTTAGGGCCATTACAGAGCATTTTCCTGTGATTTTATTTTCGGGAAATCACATGATATCATTTTCATAGTAAGGAAGTAAAAGTTTTAAGGCATTACAGGGGCCATCTTTTTGCGATTTTATTCGGATTCACATGAATCAAGAAAGAAGGAGTAGTAGTTTTAAAGGGCATTACAGAGGCCATTTGTGATTTTATTCGCGATCATGATCACACAAAGTAAGAAGTAAGTTTTAAGGCATTACAGCAATTTTGTGTTTTATTTTCGGATCACATGATCAAGTAAGAAGAAGTAATTTTAAGGCATTACAGGGCTTTGAGGGGATGTCTGTTTGTGAATAAGGGTGGGGGAGGAGGTGCTTTGTCTGGGAATAATAAATTTGAGGGCATGGGAGGGGGGATGATTGAGGGAGGAGGGGCCGGAGGGCAGAGGGAGCAGGGGGGAGGGAGGGGGGAGGGAGAGGGAGGGGAGGAGGAGGAGAGGAGGAGGAGAGCAGGGAGAGGAGGAGTGATGGGAGGAGGAGGGAGGGAGGGAGGCAGGGAGGGAGGGAGGAGTTTGTTGTGTGGGCGGGGGATGATGGATGGATATGTAGGGACTTGTACCGATACGGATAAATGTATTAGGAACATTGAGGGAGGGATGATAGGAAGGAGGAGAGGAGGGAGGGACGGAGGGAGGGAGGAGAGGGGGAGGAGTTGTGTGTGTGGGGCGGTGGGAAGCGATGGATGGACGATGGATTGTGTAGGATAAATGAGGAGGCCATTGAGGGAGTGATGATAGGGAGGTGAGGGGGGACTTCAGAGAGGGGGGGATTCAGGCCTTTTGTTGATTTTATTCGGATATCCAACCATGATACAAGTAAGAAGTAAAGTTCTTAACAGGCATTACAGGCCATTGTGATTTTTATTCGGTCACATGATCAAGTAAGAAGTAGATTAAGGCATTCAGCCATTTTGTGATTTTATTCGGAATCACATGATCAAGTAAAGGAAGTAAAGTTTTATAAGGCATTACAGGGCCATTCTTGTTTTATTTTCATTCGGATCACCGAATGATCCACAGAGTAGAAGTAAGTTTTAAGGCATTACAGTATTTTGTATATTTATTCGGATCATGAATCAATATTATCCAAACGTAAGACAGAAGTTTATAGGCATTACTGGCACATTTGCAATTTTTTTCGGCTATCACTCATGATCACAGTAAGAAGTAAAGTTTTAAGCATTACAGCCTTTTTGTGATGGGGGGGGGGTAATTTGTGGGATAGGGGGGGGAGGGAGTGTTTGTGTGCGCCCGAGGGAGGTGTGTGGATACATTTTTGAGGGAGACATGCGAAGGGGGGGCGATGATTGAGGGAGGGATAGGGGGCGATAGGGAGAGGGTGAGGATGAGGGGAGAGGAGGGGGAGGATGGGAGGCGAAGGGAGCGAGGAGGCGAGGGAGAGGCAGGGAGGGAGGAGGAGGGAGGAGGAGGAAGTTGTGTGTTTGCGGCTGTTCGGGACGGGTGAGGGATAGATGGAATGGAAATGTAGGATTGTTGTACGCCGCAAATTACCGTCGCCTTGGTCGAGACAGAGGGGCAGGGCGATGACTGGAAGGAGGAGGGAGAGAGAGGGCCGGACGGGGCCCGAGGGAGGGAGGGAGGAGAGGGAGTGGGAGTGTGTGTTTGGGGGAGAATCCAAGGAGATGGATGACGTGACTTGGACTTGTGTAGGATAAATGTCAGGGAGACATTGAGGGAGGGATGATGGAAGGAGTGAGGGGGGGGGGGGACGGGGGAGAGGGAGGAGGGGGGAGGGAGGGAGTTGTAACATGTGTGTTTGGGGGGTGGGATGGATGCGTGATGGACGGGATGGATTGTGTCAGGACAAATGTAGGAGACATTGAGGGAGGGATGATGGAGGGAGGAAGGGGGGGAGGGGGGGACGGGGAGGGGGGGAGGGGGGGAGGGAAGGCAGGAAAGGGAGGATTTGTGCATATTTTTGCGTACCCCACCATACCCAACTACTCCTAACATTACTAAAACCCTACAAACCTACTCACCAACCTACCTACCAGCCAGCCGGCCCCTACCAACCTACCAGTAGTAAACTACCCCTACCTACCTACCTACTTACCTAAGTACCCACCCACTTACCTACTACATACCTAGGTGCATACCCCACCATACTTAACTACCTACCTACTAAACCCTACAAAACTACTCACCAACCTACCTACCAGCCAGCCGGCCTACAAACCTACCTAGTAGTAACTTCCTACCTACCTAGTATCTACCTACCTACCTACTTACCTAAATACCCACCCACTTACCTAACTTCCTATCTGACAACTAACACACATACAACCTATTCACCTAACTACCTACTTACCCACCCACCCACCTATCTAACTTTCTACCAGACTACTAACACACCTACCTACCAACCTACTTACAAACCCATCTTTTGCTCCGCGATACATAATCGTGGCCCTTGCTTGCAACTGCTGAAAGACCAAGTTCTTGTTCTCCACAAGGCGGTTACCTTGCACAGCATCCTTGCCCAACACACAGAAGACAAGCTGATGATGCACGTGCTTTAGACACACAGTGTCCGGGTTATACACAAGGGTGTCCCCCATCTGCATGTGATGCCTCCAAAAGCGAGCTGTTGCATGACCTGATGAGCCAGGTTTACCATCCTGCTGCAAACAAAAAAGAGGAGGAGCATTACAAGGATGATGGGGAGGAAGGAGGGAGGGAGGGAGGCAGGAGGGAGGGAGGGAGGGAGGAGAGGGAGGGAGGGGGGAGGGTAGGAGAGGGAGGGAGGGAGGGAGGAGGAGGGAGGGGGGAGGGAGGAGGGAGGAGGAGGGAGGTGTAGGATGGGAGGGAGGGAGGGAGGGAGGGAGGGAGGGAGAGGCCGAGGGGGAGGGAGGGAGGGAGGGAGGGAGGGGGGAGGGAGGGAGGGAGGGAGGAGGGAGGAAGGGGGCGAGGGAGGGAGGGGGAGGAGGGGGAGGGAGGAGGGAGGGAGGAGGGAGGGAGGGAGGGAGGGAGGGAGGGAGGGAGGGAGGCAGGGAGGGAGGGAGGGAGGAGGGAGGGAGGAGGGAGAGGAGAGGGAGGGAGGGAGGGAGGGAGGGAGGGAGGGAGGGAGGAGGGAGGGAGGGAGGGAGGAGGGAGGGAGGGAGAGGGAGGAGGAGGGAGGGAGAGGAGGGTGGGAGGGAGGGAGGGAGGGAGGCGAGGGAGGGAGGGGGGAGGGAGGGAGGCAGGGAGGGAGGAGGGAGGGAGGGAGGGAGGCCCTGGGACATCCTCGGGGAGGGAGGGAGGACGAGGGAGGATGGGAGGGAGGGAGGGGAGGAGGGAGGAGGAGGGAGGGAGGGAAGGGAGGGAGGCGAGGGAGGGAGGAGGGAGGGAGGGAGGGAGGGAGGGAGGGAGGAGAGGGAGGGAGGGAGGGAGGGAGGGAGGGAGGGAGGAGGGAGGAGGGTAGGGGCGGGCTAGGGAGGGAGAGGGAGGGAGAGGGAGGGAGGGGTGGGGAGGCAGAGGAGGAGGGAGGGAGGGGAGGAAAGGGAGGGAGGGAGGGAGGGAGAGGGAGGGAGGAGGAGGGAGGAAGAGGGAGGGACAGGGAGGGAGGGAGAGGGAGGAGGGAGGGAGGGAGGAGGGATGGAGGAGGGAGGGAGGGAGGGAGGGAGGGAGGAGAACGGGAGGGAGTTGAGGGAGGGAGGGAGGGAGGAGGAGGGAGGGGGAGGAGAGGAGGGAGGGAGGGAGGGAGGGAGGAGGGAGGAGGGAGGGAGCGAGGAGGGAGGGAGGGAGGAGGGAGGGAGGGAGGGAGGGAGGGAGGAGGGATGGAGGGATGGGATGGATGGATGGATGGATGGATGGATGGATGCTATGGATGGATGGATGGATGGATGGATGGATGGAGGATGGAGGATGAGGAGGAAGGTGATGGAGGACGGAGGATGGGTATGGATGGATGGATGGATGGAGGGAGGGAGGGAGGGAGAGAGGGAGGGATATTAAGTTAATTGATGGGCATGGAGGGAGGGAGGGAGGAGGCAAGGGGGAGGCAAGGAGGGAGGGAGGGAGGGATGGGCAAGTAGGAGGGAGGCAAGAAGGAGAGGGAGGCAAGGCAGGGAGGAGGGAGGCAAGGAGGGAGGAGGGAGGGAGGGAGGGAGGGAGGAGGGAGGGACGGCAAGGCAGGGAGGGAGGAGGCAAGGAGGGAGGGAGGGAGCGATGGGAAAGGAGGGAGGAGGGAGATTAAATTAACTGTATGGCATGAGCTAGGAAGAGACGAGTGTTCAATTGACGAACCCCTGCTGACCTGCGAGTTATTTGATCATGGGGAAGTCACGCCTGCATACCCGACTTGCCTTAGGGGCAGGAGCAAACTAAACAGAAATAGACCTACCCGAATGCGACGAACAAGAGCTGCGGGACCTTGTTAGATTATCGCTTCAGGTCAAATTCATGTGGTGGCCTCGGCAGTACCTGAGCATGCGTATGAGGGCGGGGTCAAGCGCACAGTGGCCAAGGGCATAGAGAAAAGTGACAACTTACCAAGAGTCACAATCAACCGCACAGTGAAATTAGAGAACGAAATAGAGGGAACACGGAATGCGAGGAACAATGAAAGAGCTGCGGGAGCTTGAATGGAATGGAAAGAACGCTTTGTTGGAATGGAAAGCGGCTTTTGGAAGATGATCGATTCAGGCCAGAATCAAGTCGTGATCGTCAGGGCCACGGCAGTACCTGAGGCTGTTACTCCAATGGCTTGGTCCTAAAACCAAGTCCGAAACCACCATTTCCCGCCTTGTTCGAATCGAATTCGAACCCCCCATCTGACGAAGGGGCGACAAATGAGAACGCCCCATCTGATCGAAGGCGACAAATGAGAACGTAACAAGCATTCGCTTGCATGACGCATCCCTCTTTGCCGGGCTCTTGGAGACATGTCTTGCACAAGTGGTGCATCAATCACTGCTTGCCGCTCTTGTATTCGACTTGTTTCAAGCCACAAGAGCTTTCAAGAGGTTTAGCTTATTTAAGAGGGGGAAACAAGAGGCGCAAAACTTACCGACGAAGTATCCGGTTCGAACAACGGATTATCAAGCACTGGACAGCCAGTCATAGCACCACCAGCATCCACGAGCTACCGAATGAGGCGCGAGGAATAATAGCATCGGTCCTCCGCGTTAAATGGAATAGGGTCCGCGGGTGCACAGTACCAGCGCTCCCCCTATACCTCCCCTACGATTAGCTACGATCAGCACCAGGTCTGGTCCTAAGGATCATGTTATGCTTACCTGGCTTATCTACAACTACCAGGGGAGGGGAAACCTGTAATGGCGTCCCAGGTCCTCGTCTAAGCCAAAAGGGATCACTGTTGACAGCAAGTCTGCCTCCACCTATCAAAGGACCCCCATCATATACCATGTTCCCAGGTGCGGGAGGGTGATCGTTCTCCTCGAAGAACACGCAGTCACGCGAGACAACTACCTGGCGCATAGCTGGTACCCAAACATTATAACCCTTGCTCACGTCGCTATATACTTATAGTTTTTGTTACCTTGTTACCGCTACCTTTGAACCGTTAGACATGCCGCGTTTGGTTGTCTTTGCAGAGCTTGCTGATTTGCATCGGCGACCTAGTGGCTTGAATACTAGGCTGCTGATAAGACTGCGCTGACATGCTAATGGAGTGATGCCCTGATGCACAGGCTACCGGTTTATTTGCTAGCTGCTTTAGTGCGCCTTTAAGGTTTTTCCTTGCTGGTCAGTGGATCTTGTGGGGGTTCTACCCTTTCACCGTCCAGGACGTTTTCTAAGGAGTTTGATTTGCTTCTTTCGATTTTTTTTAAGTTACCTTGTTAGTGTTAGCTTTGGCCCTGTCCTGTTTTTTTGTTGCATGCCGCGCTCTTAGTCGTCTTTTGCAGAGCTTGCTGATCTGCATGGGTGACCTAGCGACATGTTACTAGGCTGCTGAGAGTATGTGCTGGTTTGCTAAAGGAGTGATGCCCTGATGCACTGGCCTGTTACAGGCTTGATGCCCTGCAGTGTTTTAATCTTAGATCAGCAAGACCTTTGGGTGCATGCCTTTCCTTCTTTTTCTGTGTTGCTCTTGGAGGTTACAGTGGTGTTTTATTGGTTGGGGAGAAACAGTGTTGCTTGGAGGTGGGGGTGGTGCTCGGAAGGCCCTTTGTCCTTTGTCCTCCTAGTAATTAGTTTGTGTCCCTCGGTCTTTTATTCCTTAGTCTTTTCGTCTTTTGTCTTCGGATCTTTTGTCTTAGCGGACTTTTGGTCCATGTCCTCTAGTCTTCTTCTTTGGTTTTTCTTCCTCGGTCACATAGGGCTAGGTTTTATCAGATGTTCCCTTTCCTGGTTCCTCCCTATGTAAAAAAAAAAAAAAAAAAAATATACCTTTCCTGGTTCCTCCCGACGTAAAAAAAAAAAAAAAAAAAATATATATCCCAAAAACCGCCCCTCTTCAGACTTCGGGCCTAGTTTACTCCGCTTCTTACCATTGACCAGTGTCACATAGCAACTTGATCCAAACACGCGAAGTAACGACACATCAGGCTTAACGCCAAAAAATAGCTCGAAAGAGGTAGCGCTTCCTGAAGTAGGTAACCTATTCCTAAGGTAGGCTGCACACAGAAAGGCATAGGGCCAGAAGTTCTTGGCTAGCTTAGACTGGATTAGAAGTGTCCTAGCTATGCCTGCAACTAACCCATTGTACCTCTCAGCCACCCCATTCTGCTGGGGTGTGTAGGCTATTGATAGCTCGTGGCGAGCACCCAAATCGCTAAGCCATTCTTCAAACTTTGCACCCAAAAACTCCTTAGCCCTCAAGTCAGACCTCAAACACTTGAACTGCATCCCAGTTAGTTGGGTTTGCCACTGGCTTAAGATAGTCAGGATGACTGTAGTGGCCATAGACTTCCTAGCGATAGGAACTACTGCTGCATATTTTTTTTTTTTTTTTACAAAGGGGGGAACCAGGAAAAGGCGCAACTGATAAAACCTAGCCCTTTGTGACCAAGGAGAAAAGACCAAAGAAAAAGTCAAGAACGGCTAAGTGACAGCTAAGGGACGGACACCACCTGGGCGACGTAAGGGACAAAGGAGGACGGGAACAGAAGACAAACAAACCAGAGAGGCAAGGAAGAAGCCAAAAACAGGAAGCCCAAGAGAAGGGGCTAGGAACTACTAAGAAAAAAGACCTATGAAGGGGGGGGCCAAAACATTGCAACCTCTAACAGTCACCAGATCAGAAGACTGAAAGAGGAGGTGCAAACTAAGGAGGACTGAAAAGAAAACTATGCAAGAAACTAAGAGAAAAAAGGGGGGGAGGGGGGGGGGGGGGGGGGGGGGGGGGACTAAGGAGGCAACTGAGGAGGAAAACTAAGGAGGAAACTAAGGATGGAAACTGAACTAGGGGAAGCAAACTAAGGGAGAAACTGCAAAAACAAGCCAAAAGCAGGGAGGCAACCAGAAAAGAAGAAAGACAACTGGAAGCAAAGCGAAAACCTAAAAGACTGGTCTGGGCATGTACAACAGGAATGAAGACAGATACAGTATCAAGATCTAGATCTTGATCTGGATCTTAGCGCAGATCTGGACCTTGATCTTGGTCCAGATCTAGCCCCTGATCTGGAACGTTGTCGAGTGCTGTGTCCAAATCTGGAACCTGATCCTGCTCTGGGGCAGGGTCTTGATCTTGGGCTTGGGCTGGAACTAGGTCAGGGTCAAGATCGGGGCCCAGAGCTGGGGCTTGGGCTGGACCTAGGTCAGGGTCTAGAACAGGGTCTAGAGCTCGGGAATGGGCTGGGTCTGGGTCAGGGTCTAGAGCAAGGTCTATTTCCGGGTAATGGGCTGGATCTGGGTCAGGGTCTAGATCAGGGTCTAGAACTAGGGCTTGGGCTGGGTCTGGGATTGGGTCTGGGATTGTAGGGAGCGCTGGGGCCATGGGGATTGTCATTTCCATGGTGCGGGTATCAGGCTCCTGGTCACCGGGAGTGACCCCAATCATGGTGCAAAAGATCGGGGGGGGGGGCCCATAAGCTTGCAAAGGAAGCCACTGTGAGAGAGCAATCTAGGCCACGCCACCAATCTTGACAGAAGGCGCCATTATCAAGGTGTCGAAGATCCGTCTGGGTGCGCATCCAGTCCCTGGCGATGGCTTGGTGAAGGTGGCCAAGGGCAAGGCCTCATTTCTCATCCTCATTTCTCATCCTCATTTCTCATTTCTCATCCTCATTTCTCGCAACTCCTTACTCCCCATCCCTCGCAGTGAACGCTGGAACGCAGTGGACCTGGCCTGGACCCCTCATCATTGTACCGCGGCGCTGTCAGTCTGTACTGGTTTTCAGGCTCATTAAACGCCGGCCACCAGACCTTATCTCCCTCATTTCTCGCAACTCCTTACTCCCCATCCCTCGCAGTGAACGCTGGAACGCAGTGGACCTGGCCTGGACCCCTCATCATTGTACCGCGGCGCTGTCAGTCTACACAATTATTCGCACATCAATCCCCCCACACCCTCTTCAGGATTTGCGAAATTTCCGCAATCACGCCTGAAGACGTGATTGCCATGGAGCTTGTACCTCGCTCCCGTTGAATTGATTTTTCTGCTCTACTCCTTCACCCTCTTTTCCCGGCACCTCCTATTTAGACCTTCTAAGGTATGCTTAGGTATGCTTCCTCCTGTGGTCAAAGTTTCTTTTCAACTTCTTCTTTTCTCCACCCTTATTCCTTGCCCACAGCCTAACGCTCCAACTACACACACTTTCCCCTCTATCACACCTCTTCAACCTCACACAGCCAAACACTCCCCCCCCACCCACCCCCCCCCCCACACACACACACCTTTTTTATCACCATACCCACAATCTCACTCCCCCACCACACCGCCCATAACCCCACACTCACCCCCCTATCACAGCACGTTCTTTCTACAAACCACCGCCAACCTTCACATTGCACCCCTCACCCCCACCCCACCACCACAACATTGGCTAGGGCGTGCAAGTCGCCTAGACCGGTCTGGGCCAGTAAATCAACCCCCTCCTAACACACACACACTCACACCTTCCCTCTTCACCACCTAACCCACCACTCACTCCCCCAACACCACACACATAAACCGCACACTCTCCCCCCTACCACCACAACACACCCCTCCTTACAGCTTACCACCCACCCATACCTCCACAACACACCCCTCACCCCCCATACCACCACCACCACCCTGGTCTGGGAGTGAAATTCGCCTAGATAGACCGGTCTGGGCGTGAAAATCGCCCAGACCACAGTTCCACGGGAGATTGCTCTTTTCCCTATCTTGCCGAGGTTTACCTTAGCGGTTAGGGGGCGGCGTTAGATCGCAGGACACGCAGGCTGAGTTACAAATGTGGTGTGTTCTACATCCCTTGTGATCTACAGTACCCTTGCTGTATCGACCTTACTTGCAAGAGTAGGAAGGGGGTGGTGAGGTTCGATTCCTCAGTATTTTGGCGTCCTGGCCCTAAGCAAACCTTGTAGGGAAGTACTGTCGGATTTCTGCCCTCGGGTGGTTCTCTAGTTATGTCTCCTTGATTCCGCCTCTAACGACCATGGCAGGGAGCTTGTCTGCCGTGGTCAACAGGGGGTAGTGGTGAATGTTCGTTTGGTCGTGGGTTGGTATCTCTCACCAACCCTAAGTGCGCCTACTTTGCATATTGTAGGAGTGGCACCACCATTCGAACTGAATCCTCCGTGTAGCTGGTTTGTGTCGGGAGACCCACCTCCTGGGGTGAAAATCCTTTCACAACTAAAAAAAAAAAAAAAAAAAAAAAAAGGCAGATAGCCTTGTGGTGAAGGGGCTCAGAATGGTCCAGTCTGTCAGCCCGGGACGAACGGACCTGCCATATCGCGCCCAAGGTGGTTATACGCAGGAAGGACCACAACCTTAGGGTAGAGGAGGAGGGGGTGTCCCGGGCCAAAGGGTGATGTCGTCACCGAGGAGGAAGAAGGGGCAACGAGGAAGGCGCTGCCCACCGGTGAGGGTCTCCCAAGTGGAAAGGAGCCAGTCTATGACAGGGGCAGAATCAGGGCATTCCAAGAAAGCGTGAGACATTGAGTCAGTAGTGTGCAGCTGCAAGCAGTCAGGGCTGGAGCAGACTATGGAGGGGGGGTCGTCTTGGTTGACCCGTTGGAAGCGTCCTCGTACATGAGCAAGGAACGCATTGCAGCCCAGGGTGCCATGAAGCAAGCTCCGGCAAGTGATGGTATAAGGACGGTGGAGAGTCTTGTCAGCGAGGCGTACCCACACCTGCGAAAAGCCTGCACGTAGAGGGAGGGAGACTTGAGGTTCGTCTTGTCTTTGAGCAGTTCTCTCTGCTGGGCCTGGACGGGAGGGGCGGACACGTTGTAAGTCCATCCAAGCGTTTTGTGGGAGGTCTTCAGGGGAGGGGACTGGAATAGGGGTGACAACGATTGCTCTCTCTGTTGCTGAGGCAATCCATCGGGATTCAAGACCACGGAGGCCTCGCAGGTCAGGGTTAGTGCTAGGGTGAGTGTCCAAGGTGGAGGGGGGTAGAATGCTCCACAGCCTGGGCCAAGCAGCACGTTCCTCGGTATAACCTGGCACAAAATGGTGGGAACTGGGGCTTTGTTGCATGATATGTTGGTGAAAGAAGGGCCTGCCGTGCTTGGCGCACAGAGAGTTCAAGAAGGTTCACCTCAGTATCATCATGGAGGTGGAGACCCCATGTTGTTGGGTCCAGTTGGAGGTCCTCCCAAAGACCAACCAGCCATGGTTCCAAGAGCTCTTGCCTCTGGTGGGGGGGAGGCCTTGCTGGATCAGCTGCTCCTCAAAGTCTGCCCGTAACCATGCTTCTCGAGGTTTCTTGCGTAGGGTGATGAGCGCAGCTTGGGGTGTCCTTGGGGGGGAAGGGCAGGAAAGGTGAGAGGGTGTAACCGGCCAGAGGGCCAGACCTCCCAAAGACGGTCCTCTCCAGTGAGGGGATCTGGCCCCTCTGCAAGGGGACCAGCAGGGGCCACAGCGGGAAAGAGCTTCCATTTGGGAGGTGGAAGTTCAGGAAGGAGGACAGCATCCCGCCAGGGGTCTGGCAGAGAGGAGAGGATGAAGTCAAGGTCTTGGACAGCAGCGGGAGGGAGGTGAGCTCGTTGTTGATGAGCTGAGCGGATGTCCTTGAGACGGTGCCACGAGAGTGCTTGGGAGGAGAGCACTTGGTTTGAGGTGATGGGCATGGACGGAAAAGGAGGGGTGTTGTTGAAGGTGGTTTCCAGTAGGATGGATTGGGGGCATTGCATGGGCGGAGCGATAATTCTACGAATGTTCAGCAGGAGAAAAGCCTCTGCACTTTCCCGGGCCAAGTTGGTGGTGATTGAGGCGATGTCCACAGAAGACGGGCGGTAACCAGGGCATGGTATCCACTTGCCTGACCTGGAGGAAGGCGCACAGCCCGAGAAATCTCGTGACGGTAGAGCTGCTGCCAGGGGTGACCTGTGTAACTGAAGAGGGGCCATGTGGTCTTGGCCAGCATAGCAGCCGAGTGGGAAGCAAGATGGGGTACAGCAAGCCCTCCTCGATGAAAAGGAAGGACGGCTGTCCCGAAGCGGGGGAAGAGGTGTCCTGGACGTGGTGATTCCTCCTCCTGCAGGCTAGAGGTTGCAACAAAGGCATTGAGAGAAGATTGCAACTGCTGGCGGAGAGGCGCTGGTGGTGCATAGCCAGAGTACTGATCTACCAACACAAGTATGTAATACTCCCCCCTCAGTCCCTTAGTGGAAAAGGGACTCATAATGCAGAGGTGCATGAGCTGTAAGGGGGCGTGCACCTCTCTAGTGCTCTGAGGAAAAGACTGCCTAACAGCCTTACCTTTGCAACAAGCATCACAGGGAATTCTGTTAAGTTTGCCTACCTGTGCGACGGTCAGCGGGAGTCCATCCACCATGCCTTCAGCTACCAACCTTCGCAGCGAGTCATTTCTGGGATTTCCGAAACACTCGTGCCATAGTTGAGCAGCCCTGGTAGAGAGGGAAACTCCAGCTGACCGAAGCACCTGAGTAGTAGAGAAGATAGGGATGGAATCATTAGGGCAATTCTGGGCAGTGAAGTGATAAGTACCATTGTCTGATGCAGGAAAGGACCAAATAAATTTATGTCCCTTCATGGCAGTACACTCCACACTAGTGAAGGAAACCCTACAGTCCAGCGATCTAGCTATGACATGCACAGAAAGGAGATTGACTGGGCAATTGGGGATGAAAAGGACATCATCAAGTGTGATGGGTGCGATAAGCAGTTCACTACACAAGACAATTGACCCTGACCCCTTAGCTTGCTTGATCACTCCATCCCCAAATTTAACAGATGGTAATTGTTTAGACATGACCAACTGGGAAAATAGGGATCTGTTACCCGTTATAGATTTACCATCTCCAGAATCTACATGCCATACAGGGTTCACTGATTTAGTGCAGGAGAGTAGGACAGGGCAGAGCCCTCAGAAGCCTCGGTAGTGCATCAATTGTGCGCAAAGCGCCTTGTACTCCTCAGGGGTACAGGGCGGTGCAGGAGAAGCAGCGCCAGCAGGGGCACCAGAAGTACCAGCAGACGGCTTGCGGCGCAGCTCAGGGTGAAGCTCCCAGCAGGTAGCGACGAGGTGGCCTGTCTTCCTGCATTGGGAGCACTTGAGAGGTTCACTGGCGGGGGGACGTCCACCTCCACCTCCACCTCGGCCTCCAGACCTGCCCTTGCTGCGTACGCCTCCACCTCCAGCTGTAGCTCCTCGTCCTCCAGTGCCGCGTCCGCCTTATGGCGGAGTATGTTCATGCATAGCATAAGAGGGGATGGGTGTCTTAGATTTTTGCATGTTATGCGGAAAATACAGGTGATCGGGGGGAAGTGCCATGTTAGACACTTCTAGGGCTTCGAACCTATTGACAACGTCCTGGAAGGTCAAGTCTTCAGCTCTAACCATGGAGAAGTGAGCACGCAACGGAGCAAAGCGCTCATGGACAGCCGCTGCAATCATACGTGAGACCCCATCATACTCGGAGATATACTCCCCCACACTGTCTAGCTGCTGAATCAACACCTTGGCCCTATGGAAACAATCCATTGGTGGCTCTAGAGGAGACATGCGGAGGTCCTGCAGCTGTCTCCTAAAGACAGGGATTATCGAGAATCTCCTATCTAAGTCCCAACCCAGTACGGTGTCGTAAATCTGCTGAGGTGTCTCATAGAACTCAAATTCAGGTAGCAGGTGGGGTGAGATGTGGGCACGCATGAAGGCTGTGCCCTTCTTCATCTTAGCTAGTTCGCTATCACTCACATCAGGCTTCTTAGCCTTCCCCAACAAAGTGAAGATCAATGCTGCGTTGCTCGGGCCCGCTTCGAAAGCCTCTGTAATGTAAGCAACGAATTTCGCGTCTAGGTCAGGTAGTGGCACGGGCTGAATCTGGTCGCGAATCAGGCGGCGAATGTGGCGGCAAGGGAATACCAGCAGCATCGCGCAAGATCGAACTAGCCGCGCGTACAGCAGCTTTAGCCCTATTGGCATCAGCATTATCATCATCAGCGGGATCAGCAATCGACTCAACCTCGGACTCACCGGAAGGGGGTGAACTCCGCTGTCCAGGCGGATCAGCAGAGCCCCCCCCAGCTCCAGCTCTAGAGCCAGAGCCATCCCCTACTCCGCCAGGCGAACGCGACGTTGACAGGACTTGGTGACGAGAGGCAGCCGGGTAGAGCCCTTAGCCCAGCTGGCGGCGGGCACTTGGACAGTTGGCGCAGGCGCGCCAGTGCGTCGGGACGGGTTAGCATACTCCAGCGTCCTCACTGATGCCGTGTAGAGCCATCCTACCTTCTTGATCAGGCGATCAGAGATGAGATGGGAAAGGCCATGAGCATCAAACAGAACACGCATCCATGAACGCCAGGCGGCGCCATTAGAGCGGTCCAGCTTTCCAATATTGGTGAACTGGATATTGGTCGTCATTGTAGACTCCCCGCGATCCCGCGAATCCCGCGCAGTGGTTACGCGTCAAGAGGGGCCAATAACCTGTCGGCGGAGTGTGCCAATTAGGTCGAGGGGCAATGAGACGCTGGAGGCACGTTATTGAGAGATGCGACATTACAGCAGGGAAGCTGAGGATTAAATAGAATCATATGAGGGTACAGAAATAGGTAAACCCTGCGTATATTAAAAAGGAATGGTGAGCACACTCTGTGGTATAGCAGAGTGTGATGCAACTGCCTAGAAGGTATCGGAACACCTAGAAGGTTCCCGTCCGCCCCGCGTCCTCCGGAACTAATCGGTCAGCTAGACATCTTCTACCGGCGATCTGCCGACAGCAGGCAGACACACCTCTCTGCACGCACATTTTTGCTCGCTCGCAGATGCTCTCGAGGGCAGCACACGCACCATGGCATCAGCAGCAATGAGAGTGGTGAGCGTGATTTCCATGCACTTCTGGTGCTGTAGGGTAGATGCTTTTTTTTTTTTTTTTTACAAAGGGGGAAACCAGGAAAAGGCGCAACTGATAATACCTAGCCCTTTGTGACCAAGGAGAAAGGACCAAAGAAAAATACATGAACGGCTAAGGGACAGCTAAGGGACAGACACCACCTGGGCAACTAAAGGGACAAAGGAGGACAGGAACAGAAGACAAACAAACCAGAGAGGCAAGGAAGAAGCCCAAAACAGGAAGCCCAAGAGAAGGGGCTAGGACCACTAAGAAAAAAGACCTATGAAGGGGGGGGCCAAAACATTGCAATCTCTAACAGTCACCGGATCAGAAGACTGAAAGAGGAGATGCAAACTAAGGAGGACGAAAAGGAAAACTATGCGAGAAACTAAGAGAAGAAAAGGGGGGGAGGGTGGGGAGGGGGGGGGGAACCAAGGAAGGAACTGGGGGGGAAGCTAAGGAGGCAACTAAGGGTGGAAACTGAACTAGGGGAAGCAAACTAAGGGAGAAACTGCAAAAACAAGCCAAAAGCAGGGAGGCAACCAGAAAAGAAGAAAGACTGGAAGCAAAGCGAAAACCTAAAAGACTGGTCTGGTCAGGTAAACAACAGGAATGAGAACAGAGACAGTGTCAAGATCTAGATCTTGATCTGGATCTTAGCGCAGATCTGGACCTTGAACTCGGTCCAGATCTAGATCCAGATTTGAAACGTTGTCGTGAGCTGTGTCCAAATCTGGAACCTGATCCTGATCTGGGGCAGGGTCTTGATCTTGAGCTTGGGCTGGATCTAGGTCAGGGTCAAGATCAGGGCCTAGAGCTGGGGCTTGGGCTGGACCTAGGTCAGGGTCTAGATCAGGGTCCCCACCCCTCCCCCCCTTTCTTCTCTTAGTTTCTCGCATAGTTTTCCTTTTCTTCCTCCTTAGTTTGCATCTCCTCTTTCAGTCTTCTGATCCGGTGACTGTTAGAGATTGCAATGTTTTGGCCCCACCCTTCTTAAGTCTTTTTTCTTAGTGGTCCTAGCCCCTTCTCTTGGGCTTCCTGTTTTGGGCTTCTTCCTTGCCTCTCTGGTTTGTTTGTCTTCTGTTCCTGTCCTCCTTTGTCCCTTTAGTCGCCCAGGTGGTGTCTGTCCCTTAGCTGTCCCTTAGCCGTTCATGTCTTTTTCTTTGATCTTTTCTCCTTGGTCACAAAGGGCTAGGTTTTATCAGTTGCGCCTTTTCCTGGTTCCCCCCTTTGTAAAAAAAAAAAAAAAAAAGAGCTAAGGCTTGGGCTGGGTCTGGGTCAGGGTCTAGAGCAGGGTCTAGATCCGGGGAATGGGCTGGATTTGGGTCAAGGTCTAGATCTAGGGCTTGGGCCGGGTCTGGGATTGGGTCTGGGATTGTAGGGAGCGCTGGGGCCATGGGGATTTTTATTTCCATGGTGCGGGTATCAGGCTCCTGGTCACCGGGAGTGACCCCAATCATGGTGTAAAAGATCGGGGGGGTGGCCCATAAGCTTGCAAAGGAAGCCACTGTGAGAGAGCAATCTAGGCCACGCCACCAATCTTGACAGAAGGCGCCATTATCAAGGTGTCGAAGATCCGTCTGGGTGCGCATCCAGTCCCTGGCGATGGCTTGGTGAAGGTGGCCAAGGGCAAGGCCTCATTTCTCATCCTCATTTCTCATCCTCATTTCTCATTTCTCATCCTCATTTCTCGCAACTCCTTACTCCCCATCCTTCGCAGTGAACGCTTGAACGCAGTGGACCTGGCCTAGACCCCTCATCATTGTACCGCGGCGCTGTCAGTGTGTACTGGTTTTCAGGCTCATTAAACGCCGGCCACCAGACCTTATCTCCCTCATTTCTCGCAACTCCTTCCTCCCCATCCCTCGCAGCGAACGCTGGAACGCAGTAGACCTGGCCTGGACCCCTCATCATTGTACCGCGGCGCTGTCAGTCTGTACTGGTTTTCTGGCTCATTAAACGCCGGCCACCAGACCTTATCTCCCTCATTTCTCGCAACTCCTTACTCCTCATCCCTCGCAGTGAACGCTGGAACGCAGTGGACCTGGCCTGGACCCCTCATCATTGTACCGCGGCGCTGTCAGTCTACACAATTATTCGCACATCAATCCCCCCACACCCTCTTCAGGATTTGCAAAATTTCCGCAATCACACCTGAAGACGTGATTGCCGTGGAGCTTGTACCTCGCTCCCGTTGAATTGATTTTTCTACTCTACTCCTTCATCCCCTTTTCCCGGCACCTCCTATTTAGACCTTCTAAGGTATGCTTAGGTATGCTTCCTCCTGTGGTCAAAGTTTCTTTTCAACTTCTTCTTTTCTCCACCCTTATTCCTTGCCCACAGCCTAACGCTCCACCTACACACACTTTCCCCCTCTATCACACCTCTTCAACCTCACACAGCCAAACACTCCCCCCCCCCCACCCCACCCCACCCCCCCACACACACACACCTTTTTATCACCATACCCACAATCTCACTCCCCCACCACACCGCCCATAACCCCACACTCACCCCCCTATCACAGCACGTTCTTTCTACAAACCACCGCCAACCTTCACATTGCACCCCTCACCCCCACCCCACCACCACAACATTGGCTAGGGCGTGCAAGTCGCCTAGACCGGTCTGGGCCAGTAAATCACCCCCTCCTAACACACACACACTCACACCTTCCCTCTTCACCACCTAACCCACACTCACTCCCCCAACACCACACACATAACCGCACACTCTCCCCCCTACCACCACAACACACCCCTCCTTACAGCTTACCACCCACCCATACCTCCACAACACACCCCTCACCCCCATACCACCACCACCACCCTGGTCTGGGAGTGAAATTCGCCTAGATAGACCGGTCTGGGCGTGAAAATCGCCCAGACCACAGTTCCACGGGAGATTGCTCTTTTCCTATCTTGCCGAGGTTTACCTTAGCGGTTAGGGGGCGGCGTTAGATCGCAGGACACGCAGGCTGAGTTACAAATGTGGTGTGTTCTACATCCCTTGTGATCTACAGTACCCTTGCTGTATCGACCCTACTTGCAAGAGTAGGAAGGGGGTGGTGAGGTTCGATTCCTCAGTATTTTGGAGTCCTGGCCCTAAGCAAACCTAGTAGGGAAGTATTTTTGGATTTCTGCCCTCGGGTGGTTCTCTAGTTATGTCTCCTTGATTCCGCCTCTAACGACCATGGCAGGGAGCTTGTCTGCCGTGGTCAACAGGGGTAGTGGTGAATGTTCGTTTGGTCGTGGGTTGGTATCTCTCACCAACCCTAAGTGCGCCTACTTTGCATATTGTAGGAGTGGCACCACCATTCGAACTGAATCCTCCGTGTAGCTGGTTTGTGTCGGGAGACCCACCTCCTGGGATGAAAATCCTTTCACAACTAAAAAAAAAAAAAAAAAAAAGAAGGCAGATAGCCTTGTGGTGAAGGGGCTCAGAATGGTCCAGTCTGTCAGCCCGGGACGAACGGAACTACCATATCGCGCCCAAGGTGGTTATACGCAGGAAGGACCACAACCTTAGGGTAGAGGGAGGAGGGGGTGTCCCGGGCCAAAGGGTGATGTCGTCACCGAGGAGGAAGAAGGGGCAACGAGGAAGGCGCTGCCCACCGGTGAGGGTCTCCCAAGTGGAAAGGAGCCAGTCTATGACAGGGGCAGAATCAGGGCATTCCAAGAAAGCGTGAGACATTGTGTCAGTAGTGTGCAGCTGTGCAAGCAGTCAGGGCTGGAGCAGACTATGGAGGGGGGGTCGTCTTGGTTGACCCATTGGAAGCGTCCTCGTACATGAGCAAGGAACGCATTGCAGCCCAGGGTGCCATGAAGCAAGCTCCGGCAAGTGATGGTATAAGGACGGTGGAGAGTCTTGTCAGCGAGGCGTACCCACACCTGCAAAAAGCCTGCACGTAGAGGGAGGGAGACTTGAGGTTCGTCTTGTCTTTGAGCAGTTCTCTCTGCTGGGCCTGGACGGGAGGGGCGGACACGTTGTAAGTCCACCCAAGCGTTCTGTGGGAGGTCTTCAGGGGAGGGGACTGGAATAGGGGTGACAACGAGCGCTCTCTCTGTTGCTGAGGCAATCCATCGGGATTCAAGACCACGGAGGCCTCGCAGGTCAGGGTTAGTGCTAGGGTGAGTGTCCAAGGTGGAGGGGGGTAGAATGCTCCACAGCCTGGGCCAAGCAGCACGTTCCTCGGTATAACCTGGCACAAAATGGTGGGAACTGGGGCTTTGTTGCATGATATGTTGGTGAAGAAGGCCTGCCGTGCTTGGCGCACAGAGAGTTCAAGAAGGTTCACCTTAGTATCATCATGGAGGTGGAGACCCCATGTTGTTGGGTCCAGTTGGAGGTCCTCCCAAAGACCAACCAGCCATGGTTCCAAGAGCTCTTGCCTCTGGTGGGGGGGAGGCCTTGCTGGATCAGCTGCTCCTCAAAGTCTGCCCGTAACCATGCTTCTCGAGGTTTCTTGCGTAGGGTGATGAGCGCAGCTTGGGGGTGTCCTTGGGGGGGAAGGGCAGGAAAGGTGAGAGGGTGTAACCGGCCAGAGGGCCAGTCCTCCCAAAGACGGTCCTCTCCAGTGAGGGGATCTGGCCCCTCTGCAAGGGGACCAGCAGGGGCCACAGCGGGAAAGAGCTTCCATTTGGGAGGTGGAAGTTCAGGAAGGAGGACAGCATCCCGCCAGGGGTCTGGCAGAGAGGAGAGGATGAAGTCAAGGTCTTGGACAGCAGCGGGAGGGAGGTGAGCTCGTTGTTGATGAGCAGAGCGGATGTCCTTGAGACGGTGCCACGAGAGTGCTTGGGAGGAAAGCACTTGGTTTGAGGTGATGGGCATGGACGGAAAAGGAGGGGTGTTGTTGAAGGTGGTTTCCAGTAGGATGGATTGGGGGCATTGCATGGGCGGAGCGATAATTCTACGAATGTTCAGCAGGAGAAAAGCCTCTGCACTTTCCCGGGCCAAGTTGGTGGTGATTGAGGCGATGTCCACAGAAGACGGGGCGGTAACCAGGGCATGGTATCCACTTGCCTGACCTGGAGGAAGGCGCACAGCCCGAGAAATCTCGTGACGGTAGAGCCAGGGGTGACCTGTGTAACTGAAGAGGAGCCATGTGGTCTTGGCCAGCATAGCAGCCGAGTGGGAAGCAAGATGGGTACAGCAAGCCCTCCTCGATGAAAAGGAAGGACGGCTGTCCCGAAGCGGGGGAAGAGGTGTCCTGGACGTGGTGATTCCTCCTCCTGCAGGCTAGAGGTTGCAACAAAGGCATTGAGAGAAGATTGCAACTGCAAAAAAACTGCAAAGTGCCGCGGAAGCAAAGTGCTCGCGCATGTAGGTATTGATGGATCTAGGAAGCAATTCGGGAATGGCTGAAGCTATGAATAGATCAGTCCAAGTTAATTCAAGGAAAGCAGGCAGCATGGTGCGCTATTCTGCAGGAATATCGCTGAGTCGAGAACCAATTGACGCGCAGTGAACAGTGAAAGCTTGCACAGCCGCTAAGTTGAAGCGCTAACCCATTGCGCTGACCAGTTTGAACTGTACAGCATGCAGTACCGCCGTAACCGCACGCGCATGGGCGGAGAAGCAGGTCGCCATATTTGAATCGGATTCTCGGGGCCTGCGCCTGCGGTGCATGCGGCATCTGCGTCGCAGGACCTAGACAACCCTGATGGGGGTCATGCTAATCAAACCTGATGAACAATGGGGGATAATGATCCCGAAACTTCTCATGTACCCAAATATGATTATTCCGATTCTGGAAAACAAAAGATCATAACCAGATTCAAAGGGACGAGGAAGTTCTGAGCTTAGAGAACTGGTTACACATCCGCGCCTTTCGAACAGCGACCAGTTGGGACCCTGCACACCAATAGGCTATCCTCCACTATGATAATGGTTTCTAAACTTCTCATGTACCTATATATGATTATTTAGATTTAGGAAAACAAAAGATCATAACCAGATTCGAAGGGACGAGGAAGTTCTGAGCTTAGAGAACTGGTTACAGAACCGTGCCTTTCGAACGGCGACCAGTTGGGACCCTGCACGCCAATAGGCTATCCTACACCTAGATAATGGTTTCTAAACTTCTTAGGTACCTATATATGATTATATCGATTCAGGAAAACAAAATATCATAACCAGAATCGAAGGGACGGGGAAGTTCTGAGCTTAGAGAACTAGTTACAGATCCGCGCCTTTCGAACAGCTACCAGTTGGGACCCTGCACGCCAGTAGGCTATCCTACACTACAATAATGGTTTCCTAACTTCTTAGGTACCTATATCTGATAAATTAGATTCAGGTAAACAAAATGTCATAACCAGATTCGAAGGGACGGGGAAGTTCTGAGCTTAGAGAACTGGTTACAGATCCGCGCCTTTCGAACAGCGCAGATCGGTAAACTACTGATTTAAACTCAGAACTTCCTCGTTCCTTCGAATCTGCTTCTGATCTTTGGTTTTCCTGAATCGGACTGATCACATATAGGTACCTGACAAGTTCAGGGACCATTTTCCCACTGTAGGATAGTTTATGGGGTTCAGGATCTCATCTGGTTACGGTTTAAACAGCGCAGATCGGTAACTACTGATTTAAACTCAGAACTTCCTCGTTCCTTCGAATCTGCTTCTGATCTTTGGTTTTCCTGAATCGGACTGATCACATATAGGCACCTGACAAGTTCAGGGACCATTTTCCTACTGTAGGATAGTTTATGGGTTCAGGATCTCAACTGGTTACGGTTTAAACAGCGCAGATCGGTAACTACTGATTTAAACTCAGAACTTCCTCGTTCCTTCGAATCTGCTTCTGATCTTTGGTTTTCCTGAATCGGACTGATCACATATAGGTACCTGACAAGTTCAGGGACCATTTTCCTACTGTAGGATAGTCTATGGGGTTCAGGATCTCAACTGGTTACGGTTTAAACAGCGCAGATCAGTAACTACTGATTTGAACTCAGAACTTCCTCGTTCCTTCGAATCTGCTTCTGATCTTTGGTTTTCCTGAATCGGACTGATCACATATAGGTTACCTGACAAGTTCAGGGACCATTTTCCTACTGTAGGATAGTCTATGGGGTTCAGGATCTCAACTGGTTACGGTTTAAACAGCGCAGATCGGTAACTACTGATTTGAACTCAGAACTTCCTCGTTCCTTCGAATCTGCTTCTGATCTTTGGTTTTCCTGAATCGGACTGATCCCATATGGGTACCTGACAAGTTCAGGGACCATTTTCCTACTGTAGGATAGTCTATGGGGTATGTTATAAACATGTTTTATTACATTGATGACCTCTTTGATATATATTCCAAAGCATCCCTTATTCATATCTAAGTCTATGTAACTTAAAGGAAGTACGGTATGCAAAGATTTGAATAGTTATTCATTAAATAATGCAGTTGTATTCATTGCTGAAATTGGGCCGAAATACCTACGGTTAATAAGCAATATAGACCCTTGTGCTAACCGTATATTCCCTTTCCTACCCTTGCTGGCCCTTCACCGTTGGTTCCTCTCTTCCCTGTTCCAATAAATCCGGGACGCGAACTGTTGTAGTGCTAGCTGGACTGTTGTTCCAAGCAACCGTGTACCGTACTCCTGTCCGGCTCTCAGCTGTCCGCGCCCAGTAGAAGATCCCTGGCAACGAAGCCCACGCACGCCAAACCCCTGAACCCACAAACTGAACCGGCCAAGTGCAATTCGAGCCACCAGATTGTAAACTCGCATTCTGAAACGCTACGCTACGATCCTCCTCTTCCTCTTTTTTTCTTCACTTCGACTGGAGACAACTACTAACGAGGCAAACGATCACAAGGCATACATGCATCGGTGAGCAGCCCCTGGTCGCCAACTGCATCTTGGCCTTGTGATCGTTGCCTCGTTAGTGCAAGCTGCTCCTCGTAGTTACACGAGGCTAGTTCGACAAATTGTACAAGATTTCGGAAATTACAGAATCCAAGCAGGGGCAAATTTGGCCCTTCAGGAAGCGACAGAGGCCTACTTGGTGGGCCTCTTCGAGAACACTAATCTGGCGGCTATACATGCCAAGCGGGTAACCATTATGCCCAAGGATATGCAGGTGCGCTATCTACAGGGGTTGGGGGTGGGGTGGGGGTGGGTGGGCGGGGTGGGGGGTAAGAGTTGGATCCACACAAATATTGCTGCAGCTTCTGGGCAGATCCCTAGGTGGGCAGTTGGCCTTTGGTAAAAATATGCTGCAGCTGCTGGGACCCGTACACGACAAAACACAACAGTACACTACACTACACTACACAACAGTACACAACACTATACAACACTACACAACACTACACAACACTACACAACACTATAGAACAAGGGGGTTGGGAGGGGGATGGGGGAGGGGGGGGGGGGGGGGGGGGGGGGGGGGGGGACTGAGCTACTTGAAACACTCACTCATTCACTAACTTTGATGTCTGTTTCCACTTGCAGCTCGCTCGGAGGATTCGAGGGGAGCGAAACTAGGACTTGGCAAGAAGTTGTGGTGAGTTTATGCTTTCATGCCTGAACCACCCTCATGTAACAACTTAATGAAATGCATGTTACTTATCAATAATATCATAATATGGCTTAGCTGAACCTACCCATACTGTAGCCCGATAAGCGCCCTTGAGGCTGCTTGCTACAGAATGGGCGGGAGATGCGATTTGCCTTGTATGGTATGCCTTAACCACCCTCATGTAACAACTTAATTAATGCATGTTACTTATCAATAATATCATAATATGGCTTAGCTGAACCTACCCATACTGTAGCCCGATAAGCGCCCTTGAGGCTGCTTGCTACAGAATGGGCGGGAGATGCGATTTGCCTTGTATGGTATGCCTGAACCACCCTCATGTAACAACTTAATTAATGCATGTCAGTAATAAAAAATATGGCTTAGCTGCACCTGCCCATTATGTAGCCGCATAAGGCGCCCTTGAGGCTGCTTGCTACAAAATGGGTTGGTCAATGCGTTTAGCCATGTATGCATCCACCACCCTCTGCACACACTTAAGTCACCAACATGATAAGTGCAGCACATTCTAAGCAGCATTATCTTACTCATTCTAATGTTTTTCCCCTTGCAGGTCATTCATGAATGCTGGCTGTTGGGAGCAAGTAAAGGACGAATATGCAGTAGTGGAGCTGCCTGGAAGCTGCCATCATGTGGTGCCAAGCTTAGCCAATGGATATTAAGGCATGTTAGTGCCCTGAATATATAGTTGCATGGAGCAGTAATCATAGGGGTGACTTTAGTTTGGGTTTTGTTTATGAGGGTTTAAAGGTACTGCCTGTCCTTGTTGACCAGGACAGGCAGTACCTTTAAACCCTCATACAAAAAACCCAAAAATTTAATTTTGAAATTTCAAGCACAGCAGTAGATAGGCCTATTATCCCTTCCACCACCTTGGACAATTAGCCGGGCCTGGTAGTTGACAAATATACAGCCTTCTTGTGCGATACCCACGAGAGCACTGTATTGTATTCATCAATTGTGCGATACCCACAACGGTGAATACTTTCCCTACAACTGAATTAGACCTAACTTCCAGCCAGCTCCATTAGGTTGTACAGCTTCCAGCCATGGGTTGTACAGCTTCCAGCTAGCTCCTTAGGTTGTAGAACTTCCAGCCAGCTTCAATAGACTTTCACTTTGTGTGACAGGTTGTACAGCTTCTAGCCAGATCCATTAGGTTGTACAGCTTCCAGCCAGCTGCATTAGGTTGTACAGCTTCTAGCCAGCTCCAATTAGGTTGTAGAGCTTCCAGCCAGCTCCATTAGACTTTCACTTGTGTGGCAGGTTGTAAAGCTTCCACCCCTCAGCTCCATTAGGTTGTACAGCTTCCAGCCAGCTCCATAAGACTTTCACTTTGTGTGCCAGGTTGTATAGCTTCCAGCCAGCTCCATTAGGCTGTCTCTCTGTATATTAGGTTGTTGTGTAGCTTCGAGCCAGCTAAGCCGTCCTCAGCAGGAAAATTAAATATATATGATACCAATTTGTTTCTGGCATTATATTTGTTTCCTTTCTTGTAAAAGTTTCTTTCCTACCAATTGTCCAAAGTGCGAGTACTTAAACACGCACACACACCCTACTTGGGCTGTTTCCAAACTCCTACAT
Source organism: Microglena sp. YARC (assembly GCA_022414725.1). Lineage (NCBI taxonomy): Eukaryota > Viridiplantae > Chlorophyta > Chlorophyceae > Chlamydomonadales > Chlamydomonadaceae > Microglena > Microglena sp. YARC. The sequence continues at coordinate 25,552,060 of CM039464.1, read as the reverse complement.
TCAACTTCAACTTGGTTACATAGCCAGACTTCAACTTGGTTACATAGCCAGACTTCAACTTGGTTACGTAGCCAGACTTCAACTTGGTTACATAGCCAGACTTCAACTTGGTTACATAGCCAGTTGTGGACACTTGAGATTACAGCCATCATCTTGCTAGCACCTACACCCCACCCTAGATTTTTGTCTAGCCAATGAAAGCACAACTAATGTACTACAAGGTACGGATTTGTGCCGGTTATCGCTAGGCGCTCGCCCGCCTCGGATTCAAAGCTTCCTACCTCTCGGCAGCCTACATATGGGAGCTTAGCTACATTTCGAAGTGCAATATCTTCGACCACCTTGAATTCCGTTTGATATTGTCTTGATTGACTTCCGTCTGATTCAATGAATAAGCTGCTTGAATTGAATCACTGATTCAAACTGTTTTCAAGGTACCCTGATTCAAGGGGAAAACCGCTTGATAGGGGTTCATTGATTCAAACCAGTTGATTCAAACGATTTCAAAGGTCTGCCTAAATACCGACGACAGGGCGGTGCAGGAGAAGCAGCGCCAGCAGGGGCACCAGAAGTACCAGCAGACGGCTTGCGGCGCAGCTCAGGGTGAAGCTCCCAGCAGGTAGCGACGAGGTGGCCTGTCTTCCCGCATTGGGAGCACTTGAGAGGTTCACTGGCGGGGGGACGTCCACCTCCACCTCCACCTCGGCCTCCAGACCTGCCCTTGCTGCGTACGCCTCCACCTCCAGCTGTAGCTCCTCGTCCTCCAGTGCCGCGTCCGCCTTATGGCGGAGTATGTTCATGCATAGCATAAGAGGGGATGGGTGTCTTAGATTTTTGCATGTTATGCGGAAAATACAGGTGATCGGGGGGAAGTGCCATGTTAGACACTTCTAGGGCTTCGAACCTATTGACAACGTCCTGGAAGGTCAAGTCTTCAGCTCTAACCATGGAGAAGTGAGCACGCAACGGAGCAAAGCGCTCATGGACAGCCGCTGCAATCATACGTGAGACCCCATCATACTCGGAGATATACTCCCCACACTGTCTAGCTGCTGAATCAACACCTTGGCCCTATGGAAACAATCCATTGGTGGCTCTAGAGGAGACATGCGGAGGTCCTGCAGCTGTCTCCTAAAGACAGGGATTATCGAGAATCTCCTATCTAAGTCCTAACCCAGTACGGTGTCGTAAATCTGCTGAGGTGTCTCATAGAACTCAAATTCAGGTAGCAGGTGGGGTGAGATGTGGGCACGCATGAAGGCTGTGCCCTTCTTGATCTTAGCTAGTTCGCTATCACTCACATCAGGCTTCTTAGCCTTCCCCAACAAAGTGAAGATCAATGCTGCGTTGCTCGGGTCCGCTTCGAAAGCCTCTGTAATGTAAGCAACGAATTTCGCGTCTAGGTCAGGTAGTGGCACGGGCTGAATTGGTCGCGAATCAGGCGGCGAAATGTGGCGGCAAGGGAATACCAGCAGCATCGCGCAAGATCGAACTAGCCGCGCGTACAGCAGCTTTAGCCCTATTGGCATCAGCATTATCATCATCAGCGGGATCAGCAATTGACTCAACCTCGGACTCACCGGAAGGGGGTGAACTCCGCTGTCCAGGCGGATCAGCAGAGCCCCCCCCAGCTCCAGCTCTAGAGCCAGAGCCATCCCCTACTCCGCCAGGCGAACGCGACGTTGACAGACTTGGTGACGAGAGGCAGCCGGGTAGAGCCTTAGCCCAGCTGGCAGCGGGCACTTGGACAGTTGGCGCAGGCGCGCCAGTGCGTCGGGACGGGTTAGCATACTCCAGCGTCCTCACTGATGCCGTGTAGAGCCATCCTACCCTTCTTGATCAGGCGATCAGAGATGAGATGGGAAAGGCCATGAGCATCAAACAGAACACGCATCCATGAACGCCAGGCGGCGCATTAGAGCGGTCCAGCTTTCCCAATATTGGTGACTGGATATTGGTCGTCATTGTAGACTCCCCGCGATCCCGCGAATCCCGCGCAGTGGTTACGCGTCAAGAGGGGCAATAACCTGTCGGCGGAGTGTGCCAATTAGGTCGAGGGGCAAATGAGACGCTGGAGGCACGTTATTGAGAGATGCGACATTACAGCAGGGAAGCTGAGGATTAAATAGAATCATATGAGGGTACAGAAATAGGTAAACCCTGCGTATATTAAAAAGGAATGGTGAGCACACTCTGTGGTATAGCAGGAGTGTGATGCAACTGCCTAGAAGGTATCGGAACACCTAGAAGGTTCCCGTCCGCCCCGCGTCCTCCGGAACTAATCGGTCAGCTAGACATCTACTACCGGCGATCTGCCGACAGCAGGCAGACACACCTCTCTGCACGCACATTTTCGCTCGCTCGCAGATGCTCTCGAGGGCAGCACACTCACCATGGCATCAGCAGCAATGAGAGTGGTGAGCGTGATTTCCATGCACTTCTGGTGCTGTAGGGTAGATGCTTTTTTTTTTTTTTTTTTTACAAAGGGGAAACCAGGAAAAGGCGGCAACTGATAATACCTAGCCGCTTTGTGACCAAGGAGAAAGGACCAAAGAAAAATACATGAACGGCTAGGGACAGCTAAGGGACAGACACCACCTGGGCGACTAAAGGGACAAAGGAGGACAGGAACAGAAGACAAACAAACCAGAGAGGCAAGGAAGAAGCCCAAAACAGGAAGCCCAAGAGAAGGGGCTAGGAACCACTAAGAAAAAAGACCTATGAAGGGGGGGGCCAAAACATTGCAACCTCTAACAGTCAACCGGATCAGAAGACTGAAAGAGGAGATGCAAACTAAGGAGGACGAAAAGGAAAACTATGCGAGATACTAAGAGAAGAAAAAGGGGGGGAGGGGTGGGGAGGGGGGAACCAAGGAAGGAACTGGGGGGAAACTAAAGGAGGCAACTAAGGGTGGAAACTGAACTAGGGGAAGCAAACTAAGGGAGAAACTGCAAAAACAAGCCAAAAGCAGGGAGGCAACCAGAAAAGAAGAAGACAACTGGAAGCAAAAAGCGAAAAACCCAAAAGACTGGTCTGGTCAGGTAAACAACAGGAATGAGGACAGAGACAGTGTCAAGATCTAAATCTTGATCTGGATCTTAGCGCAGATCTGGACCTTGATCTCGGTCCAGATCTAGATCCAGATTTGAAACGTTGTCGTGAGCTGTGTCCAAATCTGGAACCTGATCCTGATCTGGGGCAGGGTCTTGAACTTGAGCTTGGGCTGGATCTAGGTCAGGGTCAAGATCAGGGCCTAGAGCTGGGGCTTGGGCTGGACCTAGGTCAGGGTCTAGATCAGCGGTCCCCCCCCCCCCTCCCCACCCCTCCCCCCTTTCTTCTCTTAGTTTCTCGCATAGTTTTTCCTTTTCTTCCTCCTTAGTTTGCATCTCCTCTTTCAGTCTTCTGATCCGACGACTGTTAGAGATTGCAATGTTTTGGCCCCACCCTTCTTAAGTCTTTTTTTCTTAGTGGTCCTAGCCCTTCTCTTGGGCTTCCTGTTTTGGGCTCTTCCTTGCCTCTCTGGTTTGTTTGTCTTCTGTTCTGTCCTCCTTTGTCCTTTAGTCGCCCAGGTGGGTGTCTGTCCCTTAGCTGTCCTTAGCCGTTCATATCTTTTCTTTTGATCTTTTCTCCTTGGTCACAAAGGGCTAGGTTTTTATATCAGTTGCGCCTTTTCCTGGTTCCCCCCTTTGTAAAAAAAAAAAAAAAAAAGAGCTAAGGCTTGGGCTGGGTCTGGGTCAGGGTCTAGAGCAGGGTCTAGATCTGGGGAATGGGCTGGATTTGGGTCAAGGTCTAGATCTAGGGCTTGGGCCGGGTCTGGGATTGGGTCTGGGATTGTAGGGAGCGCTGTGGCCATGGGGATTTTTATTTCCATGGTGCGGGTATCAGGCTCCTGGTCACCGGGAGTGACCCCAATCATGGTGTAAAAGATCGGGGGGGTGGCCCATAAGCTTGCAAAGGAAGCCACTGTGAGAGAGCAATCTAGGCCAACGCCACCAATCTTGACAGAAGGCGCCATTTTTAGCTTTCAAGGGGTGTCGAAGATGCCGTCGTGGGTGCGCATCCAGTCCCTGGCGATGGCTTGGTGAAGGTGTGCCAAGGGCAAGGGCAGATAGCCTGTGGTGAAGGGGCTCAGAATGGTCCAGTCTGTCAGCCCGGGACGAACGGACCTGCCATATTCTCTAGTCTTCTTCTTTGGTTTTTCTTCCTTGGTCACATAGGGCTAGGTTTTATCAGATGTTCCCTTTCCTGGTTCCTCCCTATGTAAAAAAAAAAAAAAAAAAAAAATATCGGCGCCCAAGGTGGTTATACGCAGGAAGGACCACAAGCGTAGGATAGAGGGAGGAGGGGGTGTCCGGGCCAAAGGGTGATGTCGTCACCCGAGAGGGGAAGAAGGGGCAACGAGGAAGGCGCTGCCCACTGGTGAGGGTCTCCCAAGCGGAAAGGAGCCAGTCTATGACAGGGGTCTCATTTCGCGCAACTCCTTACTCCCCATCCCTCGCAGTGAACGCTGGAACGCAGTGGACCTGGCCTGGACCCCTCATCATTGTACCGCGGCACTGTCAGTCTGTACTGGTTTTCAGGCTCATTAAACGCCGGCCACCAGACCTTATCTACCTCATTTCTCGCAACTCCTTACTACCCATCCCCTCGCAGTGAACGCTGGAACGCAGTGGACCTGGCCCTGGACCCTCATCATTGTACCGCGCGGCGCTGCAGTCTACAAAATTATTCGCACATCAATCCCCCCACACCCTCTTCAGGATTTGCGAAATTTCCGCAATCACGCTTGTACCTCGCTCCCGTTGATTTGATTTTTCTGCTCTACTCCTTCCTCCCCTTTTCCCGGCACCTCCTATTTAGACCTTCTAAGGTATGCTTAGGTATGCTTCCTCCTGTGGTCAAAGTTTCTTTTCAACTTCTTCTTTTTCACCCTTATTCCTTGCCCACAGCCTATTACGCCCACCTACGCACAATTTCCCCTCTATTACACCTCTTCAACCTCACACAGCAAACACTCTCCCCTCCCTCCCCCCCCCCCCCCCCCCACACACACACACACCTTTTTTATCACCATACCCACAATCTCACTCCCCCACCACCGCCATAACCCCACACTCACCCCCTATCACAGCACGTTTTCTCTACAAACACACCACCAACCTTCACATTGCACCCCTCACCCCCACCCCACCACACACAACATTGGCTAGGGCGTGCAAGTCGCCTAGACCGGTCTGGGCCAGTAAATCACCCCCTCCTAACACACACACACTCACACCTTCCCTCTTCACCACCTAACCCACACTCACTCCCCACCACCACACACATAACAGCACACTCTCCCCCTACCACCACAACACACCCCTCCTTACAGCTTACCACCCACCCATACTCCACAACACACCCCTCACCCCCATACCACCACCACCACCACCCTGGTCTGGGCGTGAAATTCGCCTAGATAGACCGGTCTGGGCGTGAAAATCGCCCAGACCACAGTTCCCACGGGAGATTGCTCTTTTCCTATCTTGCCGAGGTTTACTTAGCGGTTAGGGGGGCGGCGTTAGATCGCAGGACACGCAGGCTGAGTTACAAATGTGGTGTGTTCTACATCCCTTGTGATCTACAGTACCCTTGCTGTATCGACCCTACTTGCGAGAGTAGGAAGGGGGTGGTGAGGTTCGATTCCACAGTATTTTGGCGTCCTGGCCCTAAGCAAACCTTGTAGGGAAGTACTGTCCGATTTCTGCCCTTGTGGTGGTTATCTAGTTATGTCTCCTTGATTCCGCCTCTAACGACCATGGCAGGGAGCTTGTCTGCCGTGGTCAACAGGGGTAGTGGTGAATTTTCGTTTGGTCGTGGGTTGGTATCTCTCACCAACCCTAAGTGCGCCCACTTTGCATATTGTAGGAGTGGTACCACCATTCGAACTGAATCCTCCGTGTCGCTGGTTTGTGTCGGGAGACCCACCTCCTGGGGTGAAAATCCTTTCACAACTAAAAAAAAAAAAAAAAGGGGCAGAATCAGGGCATTTCAAGAAAGCGTGAGACATGGTGTCAGCAGTGTGCAGTTGCAAGCAGTCAGGGCTGGAGCAGACTATGGAGGGGAGGTCGTCTTGGTTGACCCGTTGGAAGCGTCCTGGTACATGGGCAAGGAATGCATTGCAGCCCAGGGTTCCATGAAGCAAGCTCCGGCAAGTGATGGTATAAGGACGGTGGAGAGTCTTGTCTGCGAGGCGTACCCACACCTGCGAAAAGCCTGCACGTAGAGGGAGGGAGACTTGAGGTTCGTCTTGTCTTTGAGCAGTTCTCTCCGCAGGGCTTGGACGGGGGGGGCGGACACATTGCAACTCCACCCAAGCGTTCTGTGCGTGGGTGGTCTTCAGGGGAGGGGACTGGAATAGGGGTGACAATGAGCGCTCTCTCTGTTGCTGAGGTAATCCATCGGGATTCAAGACCACGGAGGCCTCGCAGGTCAGGGTTAGTGCTAGGGTGAGTGTCCAAGGTGGAGGGGGGTAGAATGCTCCACAACCTGGGCCAAGCAGCACGTTCCTCGGTATACCCTCGCACAAAATGGGGGGAACTGGGGCTTTGTTGCATGATATGTTGGTGAAGAAGGGCCTGCCGTGCTTGGCACACAGAGAGTTCAAGAAGGTTCAGTATCATCATGGAGGTGGAGACCCCAAGTTGTTGGGTCCAATTGGAGGTCCTCCCAAAGACCAACCAGCCATGGTTCCAAGAGCTCTTGCCTTTGGTGGGGGGGGAGGCTTTGCTGGATCAGCTGCTCCTCAAATTCAGCCAGTAACCATGCTTCTCGAGGTTTCTTTCGTAGGGTGATGAGGGCAGATTGGGGGTGTCCCTGGGGGGGAAGGGCAGGAAGGGTGAGAGGGTGTAACAGGCCAGATGGCCAAACCTCCCAAAGACGGTCCTCTCCAGTGAGGGGATCTGGCCCCTCTGCAAGGGGACCAGCAGGGGCCACAGCGGGATAGAGCTTCCATTTGGGAGGTGGAAGTTCAGGAAGGAGGACAGCATCCCGCCAGGGGTCTGGCAGAGAGGAGAGGATGAAGTCAAGGTCATGGACAGCAGCGGGAGGGAGGTGAGCTTGTTGTTGATGAGCAGAGCGGATGTCCTTGAGACGGTGCCACGAGAGTGCTTGGGAGGAGAGAACTTGGTTTGAGAGGATGGGCATAGACGGAAAAGGAGGGGTGTTGTTGAAGGTGGTTTCCAGAAGGATGGATTGGGGGCACTACATGGGCGGAGCGATAATTCTACAAATGTTTAGAAGGAGGAAAGCCTCTGCACTTTCCCGGGCCAAGTTGGTGGTGATTGAGGCGATGTCCACAGAAGACGGGGCGGTAACCATGGCATGGTATCCACTCGCATGACCTGGAGGAAGGCGCACAGCCTGTGAAATCTCGTGACGGTAGAGCTGCTGCCAGGGGTGACCTGTGTAACTGAAGAGGGGCCATGTGGTCTTGGCCAGCATAGCAGCCGAGTGGGAAGCAAGATGGGGTACAGCAAGCCCTCCTCGATGAAAAGGAAGGGCGGCTGTCCCGTAGCGGGGGAAGAGGTGTCCTAGACGTTGTGATTCCTCCTCCTGCAGGCTAGAGGTTGCAACAAAGGCATTGAGAGAAGATTGCAACTCCTGGAGTATGGGCATAGCCCTTGGGGCATAGCCCTAACCCCTTTAGGGTAACCCTAAAGGGCTGAGGGGGGGGTGGTGATGCAAAGTTAGCCTGGAAGATGAACTTGGAAGCCAAGCATTGCATAGCAACATGCGCCCTTCCAATAACATTGAGATTGCGTGAGAGCCATGGAGCTGCCGCACGTGAGATGCTATGGGGCATGTGCTGGTAGGCTGCAGCCTTTTAGGTGGAAGCGTAGTTTGGGGCTTCAAGTGGAGGTGAAGTTTGGTCTAGTGGTATAATTAGCAGATTTGCCTGGGATTTCCTTGCACTGGGCCTGGGCCAGGGAATTCAATATATCGCCTTATATCGTACGATATATCACGATATATCGTACGGTAATGGACCACGATATTACCCTGTTTTCTATCTCTTTCAGTATTGGCTCATTTGACTTGATTTTAAGTGTGTGGACGTGTAAACGGTATTTCCTGTTTTATCCCCTTGGTCTTATACTGATTTTCCCAATAAAGGTCTACAAATATCGTACGATATCGATATTGTACGATATATCACGATATATCGTACAGTAATTGAAAATATCGTATGATATTGACAGCCCTACATATCCATGTTGGGGGGACCTGAAAAGAACTACATGACGCGTGCTATTGGAGGGAAGTCGGATTTTTGAAGTTGAGGAAGGAGAAGTGTTGCTTGTCCAAAGCAGCTTTTGAAAACAGCAATGGATGGAGAGGACCAATTTGACACAACTATCTAAGAGTGAGAAAAAGGCTGTCGAAGTTGAGGTCGGCCAGAGGAGTGAAAAGTTGCCCAGGTGCATGCCGCACGCCCCGCAACGAATTGAAGGAGGTTGCGGAGCTCAAGAAGCTGCGCCAAAGATGCGGAAGACGAAAAATATCGGATTTGAGAAAGTTGGAGGTGCTGAAAGGTGCTGAAAGAAGGTTAGGTAGTACTCACCTGCTTTGCCCCAGCTTGCGGTGATAGCTTCTACATGTCCTTTGGCTACATTTTCATCTCGAATTGAGGGTTGACTTGCGACAACAGAGAAATAAGCCATTCGAAAAATATGAAGCTAAGAAACCGTCCAGGTCTGACCCCTCCACCATCAAAACCACGAAACCACAACGGCGCGTGCGGGGACTCCGGGACTACTACTAGTAGGGCACGAGTAGGCACAAATTACAAGTAGGCGCCAATGTAGGCCCACCATATGCTAAAAACCCTTGAAAGGGTCCCTGGTAACAAAGTTCTTTGCCGTTCACCCGCTTTGACTACGATGTGAAGTGTGGTTTGATGGAATGCGCAGCTCGGGGGGTGGGTAACAAGCTGGATGCGGGTGGGAGATGGAAGGAATGGAGAATGGGAGAGGTTAGAAGGTGGCGTCGGAAGTGGCATGCAGGAATGGCATGGTTCCAGGTGGTTCCAGGTAGACACACAAATGGCGTGGTAGACACACGAGTCAGCTAACCTGGATTGCCTTAGCAACAGAGAGAGCGCTCGTTGTCACCCCCCTCCATAGTCTGCTCCAGCCCTGACTGCTTGCACCTGCACACTGCTGACTCAATGTCTCACGCTTTCTTGGAATGCCCTGATTCTGCCCCTGTCATAGACTGGCTCCTTTCCACTTGGGAGACCCTCACCGGTGGGCAGCGCCTTCCTCGTTGCCCCTTCTTCCTCCTCGGTGACGAAATCACCCTTTGGCCTGGGACACCCCCTCCTCCCTCTACCCTAAGGTTGTGGTCCTCCTGCGTATAACCACCTTGGGCGCGATATGGCAGGTCCGTGTCGTCCGGGCTGACAGAACTGGACCATTCTGAGCCCTTCACCACAAGGCTATTTGCCTTGCCCTTGGCCACCTTCACCAAGCCATCGCCAGGGACTGGATGCGCACCAGACGGATCTTCGAAACCTTGATAATGGCGCCTTCTGTCAAGATTGGTGGCGTGGCCTAGATTGCTCTCTCACAGTGGCTTCCTTTGCAAGCTTATGGGCCACCCCCCGATCTTTTGCACCATGAATTGGGGTCACTCCGGTGACCAGGAGCCTGATACCGCACCATGGAAATGAAATCCCATGGCCCCAGCGCTCCTACAATCCCAGACCCAATCCAGACCCAGCCCAAGCCCTAGTTCTAGACCCTGATCTAGACCCTGCCCAGATCCAGCCCATTACCCGGAAATAGACCTTGCTCTAGACCCTGACCAGACCCGCCCATTCCCGAGCTCTAGACCCTGATCTAGACCCTGAACTTAGGTCCAGCCCAAGCCCCACCTCTAGGCCCCGATCTTGAACCCTGACCTAGATCGAGCCCAAGCCCAAGATCAAGAACCCTGCCCCAGAGCAGGATCAGGTTCCAGATTTGGACACAGCACTCGACAGACGTTCCAGATCTGGGGCTAGATCTGGACCAAGATCAAGGTCCAGATCTGCGCTAGAGATCCAGATCAAGATCTAGATCTTGATACTGTCTCTGTCTTCATTCCTGTTGTACATGCCCAGACCAGTCTTTTAGGTTTTCGCTTTGCTTCCAGTTGTCTTTCTTCTTTTCTGGTTGCCTCCCTGCTTTTTGGCCTGTTTTTTGCAGTTTCTCCTTTAGTTTGCTTCCCCTAGTTCAGTTTCCACCCTTAGTTGCCTCCTTAGTTTCCTCCTCAGTTGCCTCCTTAGTCCCCCCCCCCCCCCCCCCTCCCGCCCTTTTCTTCTCTTAGTTTCTCGCATAGTTTTCCTTTTAGTCCTCCTTAGTTTGCATCTCCTCTTTCAGTCTTCTGATCCGGTGACTGTTAGAGATTGCAATGTTTTGGCCCCCCCTTCATAGGTCTTTTTTTCTTTGTAGTCCTAGCCCCTTCTCTTGGGCTTCCTGTTTTTTGGCTTCTTCCTTGCCTCTCTGGTTTGTTTGTCTTCTGTTCCCGTCCTCCTTTGTCCCTTACGTCGCCCAGGTGGTGTCCGTCCCTTAGCTGTCCCTTAGCCGTTCTTGTCTTTTTCTTTGGTCTTTTCTCCTTGGTCACAAAGGGCTAGGTTTTATCAGTTGCGCCTTTTCCTGGTTCCCCCCTTTGTAAAAAAAAAAAAAAAAAAAAAAAAAAACGTTACCAAGATTGTTCAAGTCGAATATCAAGCACAGTGCGATAGACACACAAGCGGCGTCGTAGACACACGAGTCAGGTAACCGTTACCAAGATTGTTCAAGTCGAATACCAAGCACAGTGCGGTAGACACACAAGCGGCGTGGGAGACACACGAGTCAGCTGACCATTACCAAGATTGTTCAAGTCGAATATCAAGCACAGTGCGGTAGACACACGAGCGGCGTGGTAAACACATGAGTCAGCTAACCGTTGCCAATGGTGTTCAAGTCGAATAGCAAGCACAGTGCCACAGTGCGGTTGACACACGAACCTAGCGGTAGACCAACGAATCCTGTCAGTTCAAGTGAAGTACATCAACACCGATCAAAATCTACGTTCTTTTTGGCCGAGCCCCCTCTTCAAGGGGGGAGGGAGCCCCCAGGGTTACCCATTTGTCCGTTTGACCGAAAACTTGAAGCTTGACACGTCAGCCGACGGTTGCGTAACTTACTCGCTTCCCTTGCCACCTGTTGCTCCGTCGTGATCACTCTCGCCATTTTTTAGCGTCGCAGGCGACGCTGCATCGAACTTGTTTGTTTACAGTTGTGAAAGGACTTTCACCCCAGGAGGTGGGTCCCCCGACACAAACCAGCGACCTGAAGGATTCAGTTCGAATGGCGTCGCCCCTCCTACCATATGCAAAGTAGGCGCACCTCATGGGCCGAATCCTGTGTTTCATAGCCCAAAATCCACGACTCATGAATCAGAAGCTTTATTTGCATATTTGCAACGTCATGGATTTAATTAAATAATTAGATTGTATTATTACATGATCACTGTTTCTTCTGTTAAAAAAAATTAGGTCCCCCATAGGAGATAGGGGTGTCAGTGTATGGTTATGGGCAGTGTGGTGGGGGATTGAGATTGTGGGTCTGGTGGTAAAGAGGTGTGTGTAAGGAATGAAGGCGGAGATAAGAAGAAGTTGAAAAGGAACTTCGACCACAGGAGGAAGCCTACCTAAGCCTACCGGAGAAGGTGTAAAGAGAGGAGGTGTAGGGGAAAAGAGGGTGTAGGTGTAGAGCAGAGGAATCAATTCAACGGGAGCGAGGTTTGAGCTCCACGGCAATCACGTCTATTTTTTTTTTTTTTTACAAAGGGGGGAACCAGGAAAAGGCGCAACTGATAAAACCTAGCCCTTTGTGACCAAGGAGAAAAGACCAAAGAAAAATACTTGAACGGCTAAGGGACAGCTAAGGGACAGACACCACCTGGGCGACTAAAGGGACAAAGGAGGACAGGAACAGAAGACAAACAAACCAGAGAGGCAAGGAAGAAGCCCAAAACAGGAAGCCCAAGAGAAGGGGCTAGGACCACTAAGAAAAAAGACCTATGAAGGGGGGGGCCAAAACATTGCAATCTCTAACAGTCACTATAGGCGTGATTGCGGAAATTTCGCAAATCCTGAGTAGGGTGTGGGGGGATTGATGTGGGAATAATTGTGTAGACTGACAGCGCCGCGGTACAGTGATGAGGGGTCCAGGCCAGGTCCACTGCGTTCCAGCGTTCACTGCGAGGGGTGGGGAGTATGGAGTTGCGAGAAATGAGGGTGTTTATGATATCCGGACCATGGAAATGACAATCACCATGGCCCCAGCGCTCCCTACACTCCCAGACCGTTTGTGTGTGTGTGTGTGTGTGTGTGTGTGTGTGTGTGTCCAGAAACCCGGATCATGACCCAGACCCAGGCCAAACCTTCGATCTAGACCATGATCTCGACCCTGACCCAGATCCGGCTCATACTCCAGATCTTAGCCCTGATCTAGAACCTGTCCCAGACCCAGCTCAAGCCCAAGATCTGGACCCTGACTTAGACCCTGACCCGGATCCAGCCCAAGCCCGAGATCTAGACCCTGATCTAGACCCTGACCCAAATCAGGATCAGGTCCCAGATTTGGACATAGCTCACGATCACGTCCCAGATCTAGATCTAGATCTGGACCAAGATCAAGCTCCAGATCTGAGCTAAGATTCAGATCAAGATCTATATATTGATATTGTTTCTGTCTACGTTCTTGTTGTTTATCTGACCAGACCAGTCTTTTAGGGTTTTGCTTTGACTTAAGTTGTCTTTCTTCTTTTCTGGTTGCGTCCAAGCTTTAGGCTTGTTTACGCTGTTTCTCCCTTAGTTTGCTTCCCTCATTCAGTTTCCCCCCTTAGTTCCCTCCTAAGTTTCCCCCTTCGTTTTCCTCTGAGACACAGTTCCACAGAGGAAACTAAGGGAGAAACTGCGTAAACAAGCCTAAAGTTTGGACGCAACCAGAAAAGAAGAAAGACAACTTAACACGCGAAGTGCGCCTACTTTGCATATTGTAGGAGTGGCACCACCATTCAAACTGAATCCTCTGTGTTGCTGGTTTGTGTCGGGAGACCCACCTCCTGGGCTGAAAGTCCTTTCACAACTAAAAAAAAAAGCGAAACCCTAAAAGACTGGTCTGGTCAGGTAAACAGCAAGAACGTAGCTCAGATCTGGACCTTGATTTTTTTTTTCTTCGTTTTTTTTACAAAGGGGGGATCCAGGAAAAGGCGCAACTGATAAAACCTAGCCCTTTGTGACCAAGGAGAAAAGACCAAAGAAAAAGACAAGAACGGCTAAGGGATCCTGTGTCTCATTGATTCCCCTTCTAACGACCATGGCAGGGAGCTTGTCTGCCATGGTCAACAGGGGTAGTGGTGAATGTGCGTTTGGTCGTGGGTTGGTATCTCTAAAAAAAGTAGGCACCTCGTATTCTATAACCCTAAGTGCGCAAAAATGGAAATTTACAGGGCGCGACAACAGTTGGGTGAATCAGCACGCACAAAACTGAAACCCCAACCAAAACCATGAGCGGAACGAGCGTCTGGGCGAAAAAAAAGTAGGCTCCTCCTATTCTATAACCCTAAAGTGCGCCTACTTAGCATAATTTTTTTTTTTTTTTTTTTTTTTTTACATAGGGAGGAACCAGGAAAGGGAACATCTGAGGAAACCTAGCCCTATGTGACCGAGGAAGAAAAACCAAAGAAGAAGACTAGAGGACATGGACCAAAAGTCCGCTAAGACAAAAGATCCGAAGACAAAAGACGAAAAGACTAGGGGACAAAAGACCGAGGGACACAAACTAATTACTAAGAGGACAAAGGACTAAGGGCCTTCCGAGCACCACCCCCACCTCCAAGCAACACTGTTCCTCCCAACAACAAAACACCACTGTAAACCTCCAAGAGCAACACAGAAAAAGAAGGAAAGGCATGCAAGCAAAGGTCTTGCTGATCTAAGATTAAAACACTGCAGGGCATCACTCCTGTAACAGGCTAGTGCATCAGGGCATCACTCCATTAGCACAGACTCTTAATAATGTAGGAGTGGCACCACCATTTGAACTGAATCCTCCGTGTCGCTGGTTTGTGTCGGGAGACCCACCTCCTGGGGGTGAAAGTTCTTTCACACCTTCAAAAAAAAAGGCTTGGCCTGGGTCTGGGTCTTTATCCGGGTCTGGGATTGTAGGGAGCGCCGGGGCCATGGGGATTGTCATTTCCATTGGGGTCACTGGGAGTGACCCCAATCTTGGTGCAAAATATCGGGGGGGTGGCCCATAAGCTTGCAAAGGTAGCCACTGTGAGAGAGCAATCTAGGCCACGCCACCAATCTTGACAAAAGGCGCCATTATTATCAAGGTGTCGAAGATACGTTTGGGGTGCGCATCCAGTCCCTGGCGATGGCTTGGTGAAGGTGGCCAAGGGTAAGGCAGATAGCCTTGTGGTGAAGGGGCTCAGAATGGTCCAGTCTGTCAGCCCGGGACGAATGGACCTGCCATATTGCGCCCAAGGTGGTTATACGCAGGAAGGACCACAACCTTAGGGTAGAGGGAGGAGGGGGTGTCCCGGGCCAAAGGGTGATGCCGTCACCGAGGAGGAAGAAGGGGCAACGAGGAAGGCACTGCCCACCGGTGAGGGTCTCCCAGGTGGAAAGGAGCCAGTCAATGACAGGGGCAGAGTCAGGGCAATCCAAGAAAGCGTGAGACATTGTGTCAGTAGTGTGCAGCTGTGCAAGCAGTTAGGGCTGGAGCAGACTATGGAGGGGAGGTCGTCTTGGTTGACCCTTTGGAAGCAGTGATATGCATAAGGATTTGGGCATAAACATTAAGAATCGTGGCACCGATGCCCAGGTGTAGCATTTAACAAGATGAACACATTAAAAATCGTGGCACCCGATGCCCAGGTGTAGCTTTTTACAAGATGGAAACATTAAATATCGGGCGCCCTTTTTGACTTGCCCGATTCCAGTATCGGGCGAGCACATAAAGAGAAGACTATGACTTCGACCAGACAAGGTGGGGGGGGAGGAGGTAATGGGGAGGGGAGATGGAGGAGTAGGTGGAGGGGGGAAGGGGGGGTGGACCTGGAAGGGGGAGAGGTGGGGAAGGGGGGGGGGGGGGGGGGATCAGTAAAATTACAGAAGCATTGACTCAAGCAAGAAAGGAAAATCCCAACAGGCCCAGGGGTGGAGGTTGCTTAGACGTCGACAGCTAAAGAGACAGCCATTTAGCCAGCAAAACAAGCAAGCAAGCTAGACAGGACAATTAACGAGGCAACGATTATAATTTGGCGCACAGTCCAAGGATACGCTCTGGCGCACAAAATCCGGACAGGCCTTTTTTTGTTTTTTTAAGTAAGGGGGGAACCAGGAAAAGGCGCAACTGATAAAACCTAGCCCTTTGTGACCAAGGAGAAAAGACCAAAGAAAAAAGACAAGAATGGGTTGGTGGTTGCTCAGACGAAGGCAGCCATTACAGCCAGCAAAACAAGCAAGCAAGCTAGAAAAGACAATTCACGAGACACGATCATAATTCCGCGCACAGTACAAAAGTGCGCTCTGGCGCATAGATAACCCGACAGCCGGCCGACCATCGGTCTTCTTCTGCTGCACTTGCATCCTGACAGCTAAATGATGGAATCGTTGAATGATTCGTCAAGAGTTCGTCAACCTATATGACCGCAAGGAACAGTAACCGCAGCTGTGAGGTCGAGCTGTTATTTTATTTGAATTAGGTCAGGGTGTGGTCGTCGCGTGGTCGTCGCATGCTAGTGGCAACGTGGCTGTCGCCCAGGTGCCACCTCATCAACTTGCTGGTGAAAGCGCGCGATGCCCTCGAACTGTTCAAACATTAAAAATCGTGGCACCCGATGCCCAGGTGTAGCATGTAAGAAGTTGGAAACATCAAAAATCGTGGCACCCGGTGCCCAAGTGTAGCTTTGGGGGAGGTAGAAACATTACTTATCGTGGCGCCCGATGCCCTGGTGTAGCATTTGGGAAAAGGGAAACATTACCCACACCTGGGGGCAAGATGGACCAAAACAGGAATAAACATTATATATCGCGCGTGCGCGATATGTCGTGGTTAGGGATATCGCTGGTTGGAAGCGGCCTCGAACATGGGCAAGGAACGCGTTGCAGCCCAGGGTGCCGTGAAGCAAGCTCCGGCAAGTGATGGTATAAGGACGGTGGAGAGTCTTGTCTGCAAGGCGTACCCACACCTGCGAAAATCCTGCACGTAGACGGAGGGAGACTTGAGATAGATTCGACCTGTCTTTGTGCAATTCTCTCCGCTGGGCCTGGACGGGGTGGGGGCGGACATCTTGTAAGTCCACCCAAGCGTGCTTTTTTTTTTTTTACAAAGGGGGAACCAGGAAAAGGCGCAACTGATAAAACCTAGCCCTCTGTGACCAAGGAGAAAAAAGGTCTTCAGCCTGGGCCAAGCAGCACGTTACTCGTTATAAACTTGCACAAAATGGGGGAACTGGGGCTTTGTTGCATGATATGTTGGTGAAGAAGGGCCTGCCGTGCTTGGCGCACAGAGACTTCCTCCTGCCTCTCAGAATCCTCCATCTCCTCCCTCTCATCCCTGCTCCTTCATTTCAGCTGCTCAGATACCTAGTAGACGAAGCTTTGAGGCGACAATTGGAGCTGGAGGTCCTTTTTTCGCCCTAGCAATGTCTGCTCTCCGGCCGCCTTCTAACTTTGCTGCGAAGCTGCTTCGGCCAATTCGGCTGGAGCGACTGCAATTTCGCGGCTATGGGAGCTGCTCAGTGCCCCATTTGAGTGTTACAGACGCTCATGCAGTCTAATCCGCTACTCTGCCCCCTCCAGAGGTCAGCTTAGGAGGTCAGCCTACTGGAGGGGGGCAGGCTATTCTCTTCAAGTTAATTCGGGACCACCCGACCCCCATCCTTAGTACTTCAGAAGCAGCTCTCTCCTGATTCCCTCCTTCCGAGCCCCACCCACTTCCTCCTTCCTCTCAGAATCCTCCATCTCCTCCCTCTCATCCCTGCTCCTTCATGTCAGCTGCTGAGATACCTAGTAGACGAAGCTTTGAGGCGACAATTGGAGCTGGAGGTCCTTTTTTCGAGCGATTTTTAGTGTTTTTTGGCCTTAGGCAGGTGTTGTGCTGCTAAGACTCTATCCCTCTTTCTTGGATTCTCAGTCAGCAGGTCTCCTTTTGAAGGTCCGCATTGGTCAGCATCTTCTTGTTCTCTAATTCGAGACTTGTCGATCCTTGAGTGTGACATTGGTTGAAAACCATAGCGATACAGTTTGTCTTAGCTTTTTGCTGCCCTAAGGGCTGGATAGTAGTTTTTGGGGGTGGATCTGCTGCTCCTGCCCTGAAGACTGTTTTTTGTTTGCTTTTTCCTGGACCTGTTTATCAGTAGCATGCCCTGCTTTGGTCTTCTTCCTTACAGAGCTTGCTGGCCTGCATTGGAGAAGAAGTGGCATGCTACTTGACAGCTGAGTTGGCTCGCCGGTCTGCTGATGGAGTGATGCCCTGATGCGCTGGACTGTTATAGGAGTGATGCCTTGTACCGTGTTGTATCTTGCGTCTGCAGGTTCAGGAGGCTTACTTAGAAGCTACATAGTTTTTTGTTACCTTGTTTCTGCTACCTTTGAACTGTAGGCATGCCGCGTTCTGGTCGTCTTTGCAGAGCTTGCTGATCTGCATGGGTGACCTAGCGACATGTTACTAAGAGTCTGTGCTGGTTTGCTACAGGAGTGATGCCCTGATGCACTAGCCTGTTACAGGAGTGATGCCCTGCAGTGTTTTAATCTTAGATCAGCAAGACCTTTGCGTGCATGCCTTTCCTTCTTTTTCTGTGTTGCTCTTGGAGGTTACAGTGGTGTTTTGTTGGTTGGGGAGGAACAGTGTTGCTTGGAGGTGGGGGTGGG
The DNA here is from genome assembly GCA_022414725.1 of Microglena sp. YARC. Lineage (NCBI taxonomy): Eukaryota > Viridiplantae > Chlorophyta > Chlorophyceae > Chlamydomonadales > Chlamydomonadaceae > Microglena > Microglena sp. YARC. The sequence goes on along the minus strand of CM039464.1, from coordinate 25,534,098 downwards.
TGCTCGGAAGGCCCTTTGTCCTTATGTCCTCCTAGTAATTAGTTTGTGTCCCTCGGTCTTTTGTCCCTAGTCTTTTCGTCTTTTGTCTTCGGATCTTTTGTCTTAGCGGACTTTTGGTCGATGTCCTCTAGTCTTCTTCTTTGGTTTTTCTTCCTCGGTCACATAGGGCTAGGTTTCCTCAGATGTTCCCTTTCCTGGTTCCTCCCTATGTAAAAAAAAAAAAAAAAAAAGAGAGTTCAAGAAGGTTCAGTATCATCATGGAGGAGGAGCCCCCAGGTTGTGGGGTCCAGTTGGAGGTCTTCCCAAAGACCAACCAGCCATGGTTCCAAGAGCCCTTGCCTCTGATGGGGAGGGAGGCCTTGTTGGATCAGCTGGTCCTCAAAGTCTGCCCGTAACCATGCTTCTCGAGGTTTCTTGCGTAGGGTGATGAGGGCAGCTTGGGGGTGTCCCTGGGGGGTAAGGGGAGGAAGAGTGAGAGGATGTTACGGGCCAAAGGATGTTACCGCCCAAAGACGGTCCTCTCCAGTGAGGGGATCTGGCCCCTCTGCAAGGGGGCCTGCAGGGGCCACAGCAGGAAAGAGCTTCCATTTGGGAGGTGGAAGTTCGGAAAGGAGGACAGCATCCCGCCAGGGGTCTGGCAGAGAAGAGAGGATGAAGTCAAGGTCTTGGGCAGCAGCGGGTGGTAGGAGAGCTCGTTGTTGATGAGCTGGGCGGACGTCCTTGAAACGGTGCAACGAGAGTGCTTGGGAGGAGAGCACTTTTTTTTTTTTTTTTTTTTACATAGGGAGGAACCAGGAAAGGGAACATCTGAGGAAACCTAGCCCTATGTGACCGAGGAAGAAAAACCAAAGAAGAAGATTAGAGGACATGGACCAAAAGTCCGCTAAGACAAAAGATCCGAAGACAAAAAGACGAAAAAGACTAGGGGACAAAAGACCGAGGGACACAAACTAATTACTAGGAGGACAAGAGGACAAAGGGCCTTCCGAGCACCACCCCCACCTCCAAGCAACACTGTTTCTCCCCAACCAATAAAACACCACTGTAACCTCCAAGAGCAACACAGAAAAAGAAGGAAAGGCATGCACCCGAAGGTCTTGCTGATCTAAGATTAAAACACTGCAGGGCATCACTCCTGTAACAGGCCAGTGCATCAGGGCATCACTCCTTTAGCAAACCAGCACATACTCTCAGCAGCCTAGTAACATGTCGCTAGGTCACCCATGCAAATCAGCAAGCTCTGCAAAGACGACCAGAGCGCGGCATGCAACAAAAAACAGGATAGGGCCAAAGCTAATACTAACAAGGTAACTAAAAAAAAAATCGAATGAAGCAAATCAAACTCCTAAACTTGGTCTGAGAGGATGGGCATGGACGGAAAAGGAGGGGTGTTGTTGAAGGTGGTTTCCAGAAGGATGGATTGCGGGCACTGCATGTGCGGGGCGATAATTCTACGAATGTTCAGCAGGAGAAAAGCCTCTGCACTTTCCCAGGCCAAGTTGATGGTAATCGAGGCGATGTCAACAGAAGATGGGGCGGTGACGAGGGCATGGTATCCACGTGCGTGACCTGGAGGAAGGCGCACAGCCTCTGAGATCTCATGACGGTAGAGCTGCTGCCAGGGGTGAACGGTGTGGGAAGCAAGATGGGGTACAGCAAGCCCTCCTCGATGAAAAGGAAGGACAGCTGTCCCGAAGCGGGGGAAGAGGTGTCGTGGACGTGGTGATTCCTCCTCCTGCAGGTTAGAGGTGGCGGGCAACAAAGGCATTGAGAGAAAATTGCAACTGCTGGCGGAGAGGCAGGCGCTGATGGTGATGTAACGTTAGCCTGGAAGATGAACTTGGAAGCCAAGCATTGCATAGCCACATGCGCCCGACCGATAACATTAAGATTGCGTGAGAGCCATGGAGCTGCTGCACGTGAGATGCTATGGGGCATGTGCTGGTAGGCTGCAGCCTTGCAAAGGGCAGTGTCTGCACTGAAAGGCACTCCCAGCAATCTGTGAGGTGTGTCTGGAGGGTGGAGGTGGTAGCCAGTCAAGTGATGGGTGCCAAGGGCTGGGTCCAGATCTGCAGGGAGGGGTATGTCTGGGGGAAGTTCAAGAAGCAGAAGACGGGTGTTGGGAACCGACTGGGCGGGTAAGCCAGCCGAATTGGCTACCACGTATGTCTCCTTGATGATAGGCTCATCTCTGGCTGGGATGTGGACAAAGTGCTTGCCATCGTCCGCAAACGAAAGGGTGGCAGGGGCTAACTCTCCTGAGGGAAGAAAGAAGGATTGCAAAGTTCCACAAGATCCCAGTTGGTTATTGTGGGTGATGAAGGGCTCAAAGATGATGACCCATTGGTTACAGCTCAAGGCCCCGCCCTGTGGGAAGCCAGAAGTGTTGGGGAAGGAGGTAGTGAAGAACCTGTTGAGACGATCTCGTGTAGAGCTGCCATTCAAGAGGATATCGAACCAGCGCGTGAGCCTGCACTATTGAATCCCATGGCTGACATTGTTTTTAGGAGCCATCCCCTGTTCACAGTATCATAAGCTTTAGTGAGGTCAGAGTGCAGCAACCAGCCTGGTAAGCCAAGCTCTTTCAAGCGCGCAGCCGGGCCTAGGTGATAGCGAATGTTGTCACTGATGTCTCTGCCACGGAGGAAAGCTGATTGAGTGACGTCTATGAGGTATTCCAGTGGGCGTTGCAGCCGGTGACTCGGTGAGCCATGATCAAAAGGATCAGCTTAAGGTCGCAATTGAGAAGGGTGATAGGACGGTAACCTGTGAGGGAGTCCTGGGGCTGACCAGTCTTGTGGAGAAGGCAGATGGTTCCCTATCTAAAGGAGGGGTGCTAGGGGGGCCGTGTTAACTTGATCCTGGTAGGCAGAGTTGAAAACCCTTTGGAGGATCGGGGACAGTTCTGCATGGAACACATTGTAGACTTCAAAGGGAAGTCCGTCATAACCTGGGCTGGAGCCTCGAGAAGCAGAGCGGATGGCAAGGTCCATCTCCTCTGATGTGATCAGGCCATCGCCATTGACACTGTCTGCAAGGGCTGCATAACTAGGGGGAAGTAGACGAGGGAGGGATAGGAGCAGATAGAAGATCCTGGTTAGCCTGGTTGGTGAGTGGATTGGGACGGTACAGTCCAAAGGAGGAATCAGCACTATAAAAGTCCCGAGCATAGTCCAGTACTGAGTTGACTCCTATCATTGTAGAGAGGTCAGCCACAGAAAGGGTGTGATGCTGGGCTGGCCCTGGAGGCTGGATGAGCTTGATGTGGACCGGGGGATGAGGGGAACGGGAAAGGTGGTGGAAGTAGAAGGAAGATGAATCCCCAAAAGTGTGCTCAAGGATAGGTAGAGCCTTGAGCATTGAGCAAGGAGTTGCTGCCAAGCGAGTGTTGCTGCTAATGCCTTAGCCTTGGCTATGTTGAGGCGTGCCAAGAAAGAAATTGCATCGGGGGAGAAATGCACCGGTGAGAATTCCTGCCGGGCGTTGTCCTCTGCTAAGCGGGCGGCACGCTGGCGGGCACAGGGATGCTTCTTGTAAATAGCCCAACTACTCGTGCGAATAACCTCCTTCATTTTTTTTTTTGACAATAATGTGTTGTAACATTGAAACGTGGGAATAGGATTTCATGCAATGGTATCCCATTCTGTGACGATGTCTGAATTAGGTAAGAGGTTCAGGATTTTTTATTTTTTTTTAGGATGAGGGAACGCGAAGCGATGATATTCTTGAGCTCATCACATGCTTCCCTAAGCTGTCCTTTAGCCGTTCTTGACATTTTCTATCTTCGGTCTTCTTAGAATTTGGTCGAAATGGTCGACAATGGTCAAAATTTTCAGAAAAAGCGGCCGGCGAAGAGATTGTTAGTTATATTGCCTGTTAGAACGATTGAACATTCAGCCGGAGATGGGCGAACTGTCGGTTGGAATGGTTGGAAAGTCAATTAAGGTTGCTGCAATATGTACTGACCATTTGGGCAAAAAATCGGTTAATTAGTGAAACGCGCGAGAAGTCGGTTGGGATGGTCGAAATCACAGAGAATCGGTTGGTGAATGCGACTGTTAGTTAAAATGCCGGTTGTAACGGTTGGAATTCCGCTTGGAGATGGGCGAACAGTCGGTTTGAATGGTCTGGAAGTCAATTGGATTGGGTCCGTCAGGGTGCGAAGGTTGTAAAACAATATAACCAACACGTGACTGTTGCCGCCGCCATACGAAGCGAGCCAACGGTATTATTTTCAGCCAAGCAAGACGGAAGCCATTGGCAGATTCGGCATCGTCAAGCAAAACGGGCTCTATCATCGCGTCTAACTGACATTCTGCCTGCCTGCCCCTAGCGCCTATTAGAGTCTACAACCTGCCTTCCTGCCGCGTCAATCACACACCGTACAAACACTTCAACGGACACACCCTTGGGCCGACCACCGCAGGGGCCCTTAGGGCACCCTACTATTTTTATCAGTTGCGCCTTTTCCTGGTTCCCCCCTTTGTTAAAAAAAAAAAAGTCCTACAGTTCTGTCTACGTTCTTGTTGTTTTCCTGACCAGACCAGTCTTTAAGGGTTTCGCTTTGCCTTCAGTTGTCTTTCTTCTTTTCTGGTTGCGTCCCCGCTTTTGGCTTGTTTACGCAGTATCTCCCTTACTTCGCTTCCCTCGTTCAGTTTCCACCCTTAGTTCCCTCCTTAGTTTCCCCCTTAGTTTCCTCCCCTTTTTTCATCTTAGTTTCTCGCATAGTTTTCCTTATAGTTCTACTAAGTTTGCATCTCCTCTTTCAGTTTTCTGATCAAGTGATTGATACAGGTCGCAATGTTTTTTCCCCCCCCGTCTTCAGTTTTTTTCCTAGTAGTTTTAGCCCCTTCTCTTAGACTTTCTGTTTAGGGCTTCCCCCTTGCCTCTCTGGTATGTTTGTCTTCTGTTCCTGTCCTCCTCTATCCCTTTATTCGCCCTTGTGGTGTCCGTCCCTTAGCTGTCCCTTAGCCGTTCTTGTCTTTTTCTTTGGTCTTTTCTCCTTGGTCGCAAAGGCTAGGTTTTATCAGTTGCGCCTTTTCCTGCTTCCCCCCTTTGTAAAAACAAAAACTGGACCATTCTGAGCCCCTTCACCCCAAGGCTATCTGCCTTACCCTTGGTCATCTTCACCAAGCCATCGCCAGGGACTGGATGCGCACCCAGACGGATCTTCGACACCTTGATAATGGCGCCTTTTGTCAAGATTGGTGGCGTGGCCTAGATTGCTCTCTCACTCTTTTTTTTTTTTTTTTTTTTTTTGGTTGTGAAACGATTTTCACCCCAGGAGGTGGGTCTCCCGACACAAACCAGCGACACGGAGGATTCAGTTCGAATGGTGGTGCCACTCCTACAATATGCAAAGTAGGCGCACTTAGGGTTGGTGTTGGTGAGAGATACCAACCCACGACCAAACGAACATTCACCACTACCCCTGTTGACCACGGCAGACAAGCTCCCTGCCATGGTCGTTAGAGGCGGTATCAAGGAGACATAACTAGAGAACCACCACGAGGGCAGAAATCCGACATTACTTCCCTACAAGGTTTGCTTAGGGCCAGGACGCCAAAATACTGAGGAATCGAACCTCACCACCCCCTTCCTACTCTCGCAAGCACAGTTCAATGATAGGAGTCAACATAGGACTGGAGTATGCTCGGGACTTTTATAGTGCTGATTCCTCCTTTGGACTGTATCGTCCAAACCCTCACATCAACCAGGCTAACCAGGATCTTCTGCTCACATCCCTCCCTCGTCCCCCTCCCCCTAGTTATGCAGCCCTTGCAGAAGGTGTCAATGGCGATGGCCTAATCACATCAGAGGAGATGGACCTTGCCATCCGCTCTGCTTCTCGAGGCTCCAGCCCAGGTTATGACGGACTTCCCTTTGAAGTCTACAATGCGTTCCATGAAGAACTGTCCCCGATCCTTCAAAGGGTTTTCAACTCTGCCTTCCAAGATCAAGTTAACTCGGCCCCCCCAGCACCCCTCCTTCAGGGAACCATCTGCCTTCTCCACAAGACTGGTCAGCCCCAAGACTCCCTCGCAGGTTACCGTCCTATCACCCTTCTCAATTGCAACCTTAAGCTGATCCTTTTGATCATGGCTCACCGGCTGCAACGCCCACTGGAATATCTCATCGACGTCACTCAATCAGCTTTCCTCCGTGGCAGAGACATCAGTGACAACATCCGCTATCACCTGGGCTTGGCTGCGCGCTTGAAAGAGCTTGGCTTACCAGGCTGGTTGCTGCATTCTGACCTCACTAAAGCTTATGATTCTGTCAACAGGGGATGGCTCCTAAAGACAATGTCAGCCATGGGATTCAATAGTGCAGGCATCACGCGCTGGTGCGATATCCTCATGAATGGCAGCTCTAGGCGAGTGCGTCTCAACGGTTTCTTCACTACCTCCTTCCCCAACACTTCCGGCTTCCCTCAGGGTGGGGCCTTGAGCTGTAATCAATGGGTCATCATCTTTGAGCCCTTCATCACCTACAATAACCAACTGAGATCTTGTGGAACTCTGCAATCCTTCCGTCTTCCCTCAGGAGAGTTGGCCCTGCCACCCTCTCGTTTGCTGACGATGGCAAGCACTTTGTCCTCAACCCAGCCACAGATGGGCCTATCATCAAGGAGACATACGTCGTAGCCAATTCGGCTGGCTTACCCGCCCAGTCTGTTCCCAAGACCCGTCTTCTGCTTCTTGAACTTCCCCCAGACATACCCCTCCCTGCAGATCTGGACCCCGCCCTTGGCACCCATCACTTGACTGGCTACCACCTCCATCCCCAGACACACCTCACAGATTGCTAGGCGTGCTGTTCGGTGCAGACACTGCCCTTTGCAAGGCTGCAGCCTACCAGCACATGCCCCATAGCATCTCACGTGCAGCAGCTCCATGGCTCTCACGCAATCTCAATGTTATTGGAAGGGCGCATGTTGCTATGCAATGCTTGGCTTCCAAGTTCATCTTCCAGGCTAACTTTGCATCACCACCAGCGCCTCTCCGCCAGCAGTTGCAATCTTCTCTCAATGCCTTTGTTGCAACCTCTAGCCTGCAGGAGGAGGAATCACCACGTCCAGGACACCTCTTCCCCCGCTTCGGGACAGCCGTCCTTCCTTTTCATCGAGGAGGGCTTGCTGTACCCCATCTTGCTTCCCACTCGGCTGCTATGCTGGCCAAGACCACATGGCTCCTCTTCAGTTACACAGGTCACCCCTGGCAGCAGCTCTACCGTCACGGAGATTTCTCGGGCTGTGCGCCTTCCTCCAGGTCAGCCAAGTGGATACCATGCCCTGGTTACCGCCCCGTCTTCTGTGGACATCGCCTCAATCACCACCAACTTGGCCGGGAAAGTGCAGAGGCTTTTCTCCTGCTGAACATTCGTAGAATTATCGCTCCGCCCATGCAGTGCCCCCAATCCATCCTACTGGAAACCACCTTCAACAACACCCCTCCTTTTCCGTCCATGCCCATCACCTCAAACCAAGTGCTCTCCTCCCAAGCACTCTCGTGGCAACCGTCTCAAGGACATCCGCTCAGCTCATCAACAACGAGCTCACCTCCCTCCCGCTGCTGTCCAAGACCTTGACTTCATCCTCTCCTCTCTGCCAGACCCCTGGCGGGATGCTGTCCTCCTTCCTGAACTTCCACCTCCCAAATGGAAGCTCTTTCCCGCTGTGGCCCCTGCTGGTCCCCTTGCAGAGGGGCCAGATCCCCTCACTGGAGAGGACCGTCTTTGGGAGGTCTGGCCCTCTGGCCGGTTACACCCTCTCACCCTTCCTGCCCTTCCCCCCAAGGACACCCCCCAAGCTGCCCTCATCACCCTACGCAAGAAACCTCAAGAAGCATGGTTACGGGCAGACTTTGAGGAGCAGCTGATCCAGCAAGGCCTCCCCCCCCACCAGAGGCAAGAGCTCTTGGAACCATGGCTGGTTGGTCTTTGGGAGGACCTCCAACTGGACCCAACAACATGGGGTCTCCACCTCCATGATGATACTGAGGTGAACCTTCTTGAACTCTCTGTGCGCCAAGCACGGCAGGCCCTTCTTCACCAACATATCATGCAACAAAGCCCCAGTTCCCACCATTTTGTGCCAGGTTATACCGAGGAACGTGCTGCTTGGCCCAGGCTGTGGAGCATTCTACCCCCCTCCACCTTGGACACTCACCCTAGCACTAACCCTGACCTGCGAGGCCTCCGTGGTCTTGAATCCCGATGGATTGCCTCAGCAACAGAGAGAGCGCTCGTTGTCACCCCTATTCCAGTCCCCTCCCCTGAAGACCTCCCACAAAACGCTTGGGTGGACTTACAACGTGTCCGCCCCTCCCGTCCAGGCCCAGCGGAGAGAACTGCTCAAAGACAAGACGAACCTCAAGTCTCCCTCCCTCTACGTGCAGGCTTTTCGCAGGTGTGGGTACGCCTCGCTGACAAGACTCTCCACCGTCCTTATACCATCACTTGCCGGAGCTTGCTTCATGGCACCCTGGGCTGCAATGCGTTCCTTGCTCATGTACGAGGACGCTTCCAACGGGTCAACCAAGACGACCCCCCTCCATAGTCTGCTCCAGCCCTGACTGCTTGCAGCTGCACACTGCTGACACAATGTCTCACGCTTTCTTGGAATGCCCTGATTCTGCCCCTGTCATAGACTGGCTCCTTTCCACTTGGGAGACCCTCAGCGGTGGGCAGCGCCTTCCTCGTTGCCCCTTCTTCCTCCTCGGTGACGAAATCACCCTTTGGCCCGGGACACCCCCTCCTCCCTCTACCCTAAGGTTGTGGTCCTTCCTGCGTATAACCACCTTGGGCGCGATATGGCAGGTCCGTTCGTCCCGGGCTGACAGACTGGACCATTATGAGCCCCTTCACCACAAGGCTATCTGCCTTGCCCTTGGCCACCAAGCCATCGCCAGGGACTGGATGCGCACCCAGACGGATCTTCGAAACCTTGATAATGGCGCCTTCTGTCAAGATTGGTGGCGTGGCCTAGATTGCTCTCTCACAGTGGCTTCCTTTGCAAGCTTATGGGCCACCCCCCCGATCTTTTGCACCATGATTGGGGTCACTCCCGGTGACCAGGAGCCTGATACCCGCACCATGGAAATGACAATCCCCATGGCCCCAGCGCTCCCTACAATCCCAGACCCAATCCCAGACCTAGCCCAAGCCCTAGTTCTAGACCCTGATCTAGACCCTGACCCAGATCCAGCCCATTACCCGGATCTAGACCTTGCTCTAGATCCTTACCCAGACCCAGCCCATTCCCGAGCTCTAGACCCTGATCTAGACCCTGACCTAGGTCCAGCCCAAGCCCCACCTCTAGGCCCCGATCTTGACCCTGACCTAGTTCCAGCCCAAGCCCAAGATCAAGACCCTGCCCCAGATCAGGATCAGGTTCCAGATTTGGACACAGCACTCGACAACGTTCCAGATCTGGGGCTAGATCTGGACCAAGATCAAGGTCCAGATCTGCGCTAAGATCCAGATCAAGATCTAGATCTTGATACTGTCTCTGTCTTCATTCCTGTTGTACATGCCCAGACCAGTCTTTTAGGTTTTCGCTTTGCTTCCAGTTGTCTTTCTTCTTTTCTGGTTGCCTCCCTGCTTTTGGCTTGTTTTTGCAGTTTCTTCCTTAGTTTGCTTCCCCTAGTTCAGTTTCCACCCTTAGTTGCCTCCTTAGTTTCCCCCTCAGTTGCCTCCTTAGTCCCCCCCCCCCCCCTCACCCCCTTTTTTCTCTTAGTTTCTCGCATAGTTTTCCTATAAGTCCTCCTTAGTTTGCATCTCCTCTTTCAGTCTTCTGATCCGGTGACGGTTAGAGGTTGCAATGTTATGGCCCCCCCCTTCATAGGTCTTTTTTCTTAGTAGTCCTAGCCCCTTCTCTTGGGCTTCCTGTTTTTGGCTTCTTCCTTGCCTCTCTGGTTTGTTTGTCTTCTGTTCCCGTCCTCCTTTGTCCCTTACGTCGCCCAGGTGGTGTCCGTCCCTTAGCTGTCCTTAGCCGTTCTTGTCTTTTTCTTTGGTCTTTTCTCCTTGGTCACAAAGGGCTAGGTTTTATCAGTTGCGCCTTTTCCTGGTTCCCCCCTTTGTAAAAAAAAAAAAAAAAAAAAAAAAAAAAGTGGCTTTCCTTTGCAAGCTTATGGGCCACCCCTCTTTTGCACCATGATTGAGGTCACTCCCAATGACCAGGAGCCTGATACCCGCACCATGGAAATAAAAACCACATGGCCCCAGCGCTCCCTACAATCCCAGACCCAGTCCCAGACCCGGACCAAGAACCAGACCCAGCCCAAGCCCTAGATCTAGACCCTGAATTAGACCCTGAACTAGAATCAGCCCAAGCCCAAGATCAAGACCCTGAGCCAGATCAGGATCAGGTTCCAGATTTGGACACAGCTCACGACCACGTTCCAGATCTAGGTCTAGATCTGGACCAAGAGCAAGGTCCAGATCTGATATAAGATTCAGATCATGATCTAGATCTTGATACTGTCTCTATCTACGTTCCTGTTGTTTACCTGCCCAGACCAGTCTTCTAGGATTTCTTTTAACAAAGGGGGGAACCTGGAAAAGGCGCAACTGATAAAACCCCTTGTGACCAAGGAGAAAAGACCAAAGAAAAAGACAAGAACGGCTAAAGGACAGCTAAGAGACGGACACCACCTGGGCGACTGAAGGGACAAAGGAGGACAGGAACAGAAGACAAACAAACCAGAGAGGCAAGGAGGAAGCCCAAAACAGTAAGCCCAAGAGAAAGGGCTAGGACTTCTAAGAAAAAAGACTTAAGGGGAGGGAAAAAACATTGCAAACTCTATCAGTCACCAGATCAGTATCAGCTATAAAGCACTCCGAAGAGTGGACAGAGATGTTGCAGCGGAACAGACGCGCCAATCTATACACGGAGACGAGAATAGCATTACAAGCACAGGAGACCCATAAAGGGGCACCAGTGGTGAAAGGAGGCGGCAGCCAGGAACCTAACAGGGTACAGGCTAGACCGGTGACGCAGGCAACAGGAAGCTGTCACTGAGTCACTCAAGGATGACACAGTCTACGGGAAGCTGTCACTACGGGTAGCTGGCACAGGACTGGGAGAGCCGATAGTTCTAAGGAAGTACAGAAGTAGTCACCAAGTCATAAAACGCGTGAGAGCACCGCAATTCATGCTGATACTCCACCTATGACACAGGTGACATACAATATGACTTCTCCACCCATGGCACTGGGGACATAGAACTACATGTAACAGATTATAAAAAAAAAAAATCAAAGAACTCCGAAAAATCGAGAGAACCTCAAATGGAACCCGAGGGGTTATAGGAAGGAATGAAACAAGGCAAAAACCAAAAATTTGCCAAGTGAGAAAAAGATGAAAACCGAATATCAAAGATGGGTAACAACGGTATAGAAAACCCGATCCGGGAATAGGAACCTAATGCCAAACAATGATAACCAAAGAAACCGATGTAACAAAAAAAAAATACCCTAAGAAGAAGCGGTCATTCCAAACATGCGGACAAACCTCCAGAACACAGCAGGATCAAGGGGCTTGGTGAAGAGGTCAGCACAGTTGTCCTTGGTGTTAACATAGGCAACGTCCAGTTGACCATCCTCCACCAGCTCCTTGATGTAGTGATGAATAACATCAATGTGCTTGCTGCGAGGGAGGAGCTGCCAGTCAGTGGCCCAACCCAGAGACCCTAAGTTGTCACCCTGAATGGTAACCAAATCACAAGGCAGACCCAGATCCACCCTCAACTTCTTCAACCATTGCACCTCCCTGGCAGCCTGAGACAGGGCCTGATACTCAGCCTCACTAGAGCTGATGGCAACAGTAGGCTGCCTCTTGCTCATCCAGTTCACGATGCACCCCCCAGCCAGCACAGCAAAGCCAGTCTGAGACCTCCTGTCAGACCCATCATCAGCAAAGGATGAATCACTAAAGACAGTAAAAGAGAACTCAGGGCTGTGGGTGTAAGTGAGGCCCAGATGGGAATGTGTCCTCAAATACAAGAGCAAACACTTGGCTGCCCCCCAGAGGGGAGCAGTAGGGCGAGCAGAAAACCTGGACAGGTAGCTCACAGCAAAAGAAATATCAGGCCTGGTGCAAGTAGCCAGGTAAAGCAAAGCACCCACAAGAGAGAGGTACTGGCTGTTGGAGACCAGGGGTTCCCCAGGAGGGTCAGTGACGGTGCACTTGGCCATGGGGGCAGCAAACTTGGGCTTGGTAGCAGCAGTAAGACCAAACTGCTCCACCAGATCAACAATGTAAGAGTGCTGGGAGAGGTTGACTTGAACACACCTGCCGTCAGAGTCAAGTGTAACGGCCATGTCCAAGGAGAGAAACTGAACCGGTACACCCATCTCTTTGACCTCCCAGCCAGCCTTCTTCATAGCCTTGATCAGCATATCATACCTATCCAGCTCACTAAAAGCACAGATAAAATCATCAACATAGGTCAGGACATAGCTCCACCCACCAATAGAATCCCTCCTAAAATACAGAGCAGGTTCTGCCTTGCACATAGTAAACCCATGTGCAACCAAAACCCGCTTGACATCCTACTCCAAGCCCTGGGCGCCTGTTTCAAACCATAAAGGGACTTGATCAGTTTGCACACAAGGGGAACACCGTTAGGACCAAGTACCTTAAAGCCTTCAGGCTGGTGGCAGTACAGGTCCAGACCAGGTTCTAGCTTAGCATTCAGAAATGCAGTCTTGATGTCCAGCTGCCGAACAAACATCTTCCTATGAGTGATGGCAGCAAGGAGCACCCTCAGACCTGCTTTAGAAGAAACGGGGGCATATACGGCATGAAAGTCCATCCCAGGACGCTGCAGAAAACCACGGACCACAAAACGTGCCTTGAAGCGCACAGATCCATCAACCCCAACCTTTTTCACAAACAACCACCTGCCAGACAGGACCCTCTGCTTAGGAGGCTGTGGAGTGAGAGCCCAAGTACCATGGGCATGTAGGGACGCCATCTCATCCTTCATAGCAAGCAGCCACTGATCCCTGTCAGGGTTGGAGGGAAGCATGGCAGCTTTATAGGTGAGTTCAGTGAAGGTGGAAATATATGCTCCCACGTACAAGCAGTTTACTTGTACATGAGCAGCGGGGGTATCAGCAATATCAGCAGTAACCGGTAGTATAGCCCCCAGCGCAGAACTACTGCCTGGTTGAACAAGGCCGGCCTTATTTGCCTCTATCTCAACGAAGCCTGGGTCGACCGGAACACCCCAGCCATACGCAGTATCGGAACCCGACCAATGTTCAAGATCATCACTTGCGCTATCGGCAACGGCTACATCATCACATGGGCTTGACCCGAATAATCCACCAGGGATGGCAGGAGGCGAAGGGATTAACAATACCTGCGAGCCATCCGAGGTGGTTGGAGGTTGGCGACTATTAGGCAATCGACCTGGTACAGGCTCCACTATGATCTGAGACTGTCGTAATCCTAGAGCTTCGCCGACGGAACGTGGCGCAGAGGAGGGCCTGGCGACCCCCTGAGATTCGGGTAAAATCTTATCTGAAAGGACATCGGAATCCCGCCCGCCCAGTGCCTTCACACGCAATGCAGCACCATCAGCCCCTGACCTGGGACGCAAGGTCATCCCATGACCAGGGCAGCGGTCGACAATTGGGGTTAGCAAAGGGTCTAAGGAATTAACCGCAGACTCAGGCATGTGTCCGTTGATAGCGGCAGGGATGCGAGAAACATACGGAGACCGGTCATAGGGAGATAGCCCAGGAATACAGTTATAGCTAAACTGTTCATAGAAGAGTACATCACGACTCTCTACTACCTGGCGCAACTTAGGAACCCAAACAAAATAACCCTTACTCACCAGGGAATACCCAACCAGTCTACCAGATAACGCCCTTTCGTCTAGCTTGTTGCGCTTTTTCCCATTGACTAACGTGACGTAGCAAGGGCAACCAAACACACGCAACAACGACACATCAGGCACGACCCCAAAAAACAGCTCGTAGGGAGTCTTGTCTCCCTGATTGGGCAGCCGATTACGAAGGTAACAAGCAGCTAGGAAGGCATAGGGCCAGAAAGACTTAGCTAGTTTAGACTCCAGGTGGATGCTTCTAGCTACAGACTGCAAGACCCCATTGTACCTCTCCACAGTCGCATTCTGCTGTGCAGTGTATGCCAACGATAACTCATGCACTGCCCCAACCGATGACAGCCAATCCTCGAACCACTTAACAATAAACTCCTTAGCCCTGTCAGACCTCAGACACTTAAAGGCAAATCCATGCAGCTGATTCATCCATCTGAGGATGATAGTTTGGACTGCTAAGGGAGCTTCATCCTTGGTCCTCAAGCACAATACCACAGCATAGCCAGAGTATTGGTCTGTGAGGCACAAGATATAAAACTCCCCACGCAGGCCCCTAATATGAACCGGTCCCATGATGTCTAAGTGAAGGCGTTGGAGAGGTGCACGGATCTTAGTGGTGCTTTCTTTAGGAAAAGGGAGACGTTTGCCCTTAGCATTCTGACAAGCATCATAAGGGATCTTAGCCAGCCTCTGCACCTGACTGAGAGTGAGGGGTAAGTTCTTAACCATATTTTTCCTGACAAGTCTGCGCATGGCATCATAGCCGGGGTGACCCAACCGCCTATGCCACAGCCCCAAAAAAAAAAAAAAAAAAAAAAAAAAAAAAAAAGCCATGCAGGAGTGGTAGGGATAACAACTCCACCGTCCTCATCAACATCAAGAGCAAAAGCTGGATAATTTTCAGCAACCCTCAAACAGCCACGGGTGGTGCCACAAGGCCTACATGCAAACTTGTAAACACCATCACTGGAGGCAGGGAAAGACCAGAGAACAGTAGAGCCCTGAGTGGCAGTGCAACTAAGACTATCAAAAGAAACCTGGCAGTGGTGAGAATGAGCCACAGCATTTACTGACAGGAGGTTCACCGGACAGTGAGGTATGTAGAGAACATTAGTTAGAGTGATCGATGTTGGTAACCAATCACTACATAACACAATGGATCCCATACCCTCTGACCGTTGAACCACCCCATCACCAAATCGAACTGCTGGCCCATTTAAAGAAGCCTCATACACAGTGAACAAAGACTTATCACCTGTGATGGACATTCCAGCTCCTGAGTCCACATGCCAGACACACTCAGATAGGCTCGGGCTACACACATTAGAGAACTTAGCTGTGCAAGAGAATAGGACAGAGCGTACCTCCTAGTTCTTGGACATGGCATACCCGTCAATCTGAGCCTGCAAGGAGGACATCTGCTTACGAGTCAGCGAACCTGGAAGGGCCAAGGCAATGGGCACGGGTACACTGCCCAGTGCACCATCCTTGGTCTTTCACAGGTGCGGATGCTTCGTCCAGCAGCGTTCCTCCGAGTGGGTCGTTTTGGAAGGACAGGGGCCCCAAGTGCAATCCAGGCGTCTCTTGACAGGCCCGGGATCCTGAGCACCAGGCCCCCGGCCACGCTGGAAAGCAGCATGGGCAGGGACATGGGGAAGGTCGCGGGACCAACCAGGATGCCTGGGATCCGACTTGGGGAGCGACACATTCAAGAAATCTAACGCCCTATATGCTGCAAGACAGGTCCAGTAATCAACAGGCAGGTTCTGATACAGCAACGTACCAAAGTGGAGCCGCAGAGAGTCGAAGCGAGTGTGAGTGATACCCTGAACAATAGTGGTCATGGCATGACGCTGAGTCTGTGGATACCCAGCACTGCGGAGGTCAGTGCACAAACCGCGGACCTTGCGAAAGAAATCATCCACACGCTCAGAAGGGTCCATGGACGCACGTTGAAGCTCGACGAGCATGGGAGGGACACGAGCGGCAAGGGCATCAGACTGCTGCCTCCGAATATGTAAAAAGATATCCCGAGGAGTGGCAAAGTCCTGATACACCTTGACCATCGATTCCGTCATGTTCGCAAGCATCATGGTGAGACACATGAACTCCTGACGGTCCAGGGGCAGAGCACTAAAACCCAACAGTGCAGGATCTACACCAGACCCACCATGAGAGGCCGAAGTTCCAGCAGCAGGAGCAGGGGCTAGAGCTGCCAAAGACCGTCGAACAGCCAGAAAATACTCAGCCGCAAGACCAGCGTCATACGCGCGCTGGTCATCTATGTTCCTAACCTCAGGCAGGGAACGCGTGAAACTCACTACCAGCTCGAAATCAGGCTCTACAGGACAGAAACGACGGGGAACCTTCAACCACTGGTAACCCTTCAGATCATTGTTCCTACGCCCCACACCACCAAACGTAACCCCATTAGCAGGCGGATATCTAATCCCCTCTGGAACAGGCACTAGAAAGGACCGGCACTTGAGACCTAGCTCAGTGAATGCCATCACACGTCGAACACGACCCTTGAGATCAACATTGGCCTGAGTGGCATGATAATCCAGCCTACCGTACAAGATGCCATCCAGAGATCCAAGCTCGGATTGAGCTCGGCGGACAAGACGGAAGTCCCGCAGCAGTAGCACAGGAGGAGGTTCACCAGAGAGCAGATGCTCCCAAGAATCGCGAGACCGCGAAGTCAAGACTGGAGGGGGCGGGGCCCCTGGAGGGGGCAGATCCACAGGCGGGGGAGGAGGGGGCTCCATCGAGGTGCCAGCAGCGAATGTGCGGGAAGCCGTGGCAGCAGCTTCTCGAGCACGAGTGTTGTAGCCAGAAAGACCTCGCTCCAGAGGGTTGATGGTGGTGAAGGACGCAGAGCGTTGCAGCAAAGACGACTTGGCCACCTCCGGGTGTACCGGTGGAAGTGGCACAAGCAGAGGTGCATGCATAGGCGCTGGCGTAGGTGCAGGTGGAGGCAGAGGCGCCGACGGAATAGCAGGCTCATACACTGGCGAGACAGGAGAAGTCTCAAAGACTTGAGTAGCAGTAGTCGGAGTCTCTCCACCTAAGTCACCACTCCTAGCACTCTGCAAGTCCTCAGAGTCTGAACGGTTGGCATCACAGTAGTCCTTGAAGTCCTGCTCATCTTCAGTCAGGTGATCGTCAGTCTGGCAGCCACCCCAGAACTGGGCAGTCGGCGGCACAGGCCCCGAAGAATACTTAATGATCTGTGTCTGGACACAGCAAAGATTCATTAGAACATCCTCAACCTCAGCAGAGAGGCGTTGGACAAAAGGAGAAGGAGTCGGAAAGATGGAGGTATGACGGGGGGGGGTGGCTTCCACGATGGCGGAAGGAGACTCCTCTCCGGCAGCAGAGGCCGCTGGCGCGCAATCATCAAGCCAATCAGTAGGTACCCTAAACTCCGGAGGAAGGATAAGGTCGCAGCCATTGCTAATAATGACGCTGCGCATGCCGCACGACCAAGAAAGCCCATTGTGTTCATTGAGTTTCTCAAAGCCGGCAGCAGGCCTTCGCGGAAGTTGCATTGAATAGCAGTAGTAGTAATGACGAACCCAGTAACCTATCATCTATAAAGCACTCCGAAGAGTGGACAGAGATGTTGCAGCGGAACAGACGATCTATACAGCCAATCTATACACGGAGACGAGAATAGCATTACAAGCACAGGAGACCCATAAAGGGGCACCAGTGGTGAAAGGAGGCGGCAGCCAGGAACCTAACAGGGTACAGGCTAGACCGGTGACGCAGGCAACAGGAAGCTGTCACTGAGTCACTCAAGGATGACACAGTCTACGGGAAGCTGTCACTACGGGAAGCTGGCACAGGACTGGGAGAGCCGATAGTTCTAAGGAAGTACAGAAGTAGTCACCAAGTCATAAAACGCGTGAGAGCACCGCAATTCATGCTGATAATCAGAAGACTGAAAGAGGAGATGCAAACTAAGGAGGACTATAAGGAAAACTATGCGAGAAAGATGAAAAAAAGGGGAGTGGGGGGGGGGGGGGGGGGTAACTAAGGAGAAAACTAAGGGGGAAACTAAGAGGGGAAAATACGGCTTAGGGACAGCTACGGGATGGACACCACACAGACGACTGATTTTTTGTTTTACAAAGGGGGGAACCTGGAAAAGGTGCAACTGATATAACCTAGCCTTTTGTGCCCAAGGAGAATACTCAGGGTCTCTAGGTTCTAGTAGTAGCAGTTGGAAATCTTCAATTCCAGGCCAGGTGAAATCCCAGCCCAGGCCAGGCCAGATCCCCGGATTCCCTGGCTGGGCCTGCCAGGCTGGCCAGATCTAGCTGCAGCGCCCAAATCGCTTTTATCCTTAGGTCAATCTCGAAAGCGATGGGTTTCATCGCTAATAGCGACACATCGCTTAAAAAAAAGTCTATTTCTCAGTCAGAAGTCAGCTCTCCATCTGCAGTCACCTCTTAAAAGGTGCACCTTCCTTCTGGTTCGACTATTTAGTCGTAGCCAGCTTGGAGCAGGCGTTATAGCGCAGTGCTTGTACTTCAGCCATGTGGCTGTTAGATTTTTTTTTTTTTTTTAAGTTGTGAAAGGACTTTCACCCCAGGAAGTGGGTCTCCCAACACAAACCAGCGACACAGAGGATTCAGTTTGAATGGTGATGCCACTCCTTCAATATGCAAAGTAGGCGCACTTGAGAGATACCAACCCACGACCAAACGCACATTCACCACTACCCCTGCTGACCATGGCAGACAAGCTCCCTGCCATGGTCGTTAGAGGCGGAGGTTGTAAGCCTCCTCAAGACCAGCCATGAATCCCATCGCTGGAGGCTTTTTGCCACACCATCATTTTTTCTGTTTTAGTTGTGAAAGGATTTTCACCCCAAAAGGGGTCTCCCGACACAAACCTGCGACATCGGGAGTAACGAACCCTGAGGCTGCTCTCAACAAATGCTATTTCACTTGGCTCTTCGCTTACTGCTTGTCTGCGCTGGTGTCACAATGCCCGCTTCACTTGTACTGCTGTCCTTCAACTGCATCCTGCCATCGTCTACAGCGGATTTTGATAACAGCTGTTTTCGTTTCTTCACACCGTTTGGTGGTGTCTTGACACTTCTCTCAGTTGTCTTCACACTTTTTGCTGGCGTCTTGACACTCTTTTCAGTTGCCTTGACACTTTTTTCAGTTGTCTTCATACTCTCATCAGTTGTCTTCATACTCTCATCAGTTGTCTTGACAGTCTTTGTGGGTGTCTTGACACTCTTCTCTGTTGCCTTGACACTCTTCTTCGTTGTCTTGACACTCTTTTCTGTTGTCTTGCCACTCTTTGTGGGTGTCTTGACATTGTCTGGTGGCGTGTTCACACCCTTATTCGATTTTGTTGCTTTCTTCTTTGTCTTAGGAGAGGGAGGTGGTCGGAGGCTCTCTGGAAGCTGGTCTCGGTGGCTTGCCAGCTCAGCGATAAACAGAGTGTTGTGTGCCCTGTTGCATTTGGGTATGTGTATGTGTATGGGTATGGGTATGAATATGTGTATGGGTATGGGTACGTGTATGTGTATGTGTATGTGTATGCGTATGTGTATGTGCGTGTGTATGTGTATGTGTATGTGTATGTGTATGTGTATGTGTATGTGTATGTGTATGTGTGTGTGAATGTATATGTGTCTGAGTCCGGGTGCACGTATGGGTTTAGGTTTAGGGTGGGGCTAGATGGTGTTCTGGCGTGGATGTACAGATTCATAATCAACAGAAGCTGAAAAATATATAAAGTAAGGCTTAGCTTTCTCATAGTTTCATCTTGCGTACGCCCTAATTGCGCCTACTTTTTTGTAGGAGTGGCAACACCATTTAAACTGAATCCTTGGTGCAGCTTTTTTGTGCCTGAGACCCACCTCCTGGGGTGAAATTTATTTCAGAACAAAATGTAATGAGTCAATCCGGGTTAATGCATCATTAATCCTGGAGACTACAAATATAACAACATATAACACATATTGACAAATATCTCCATAAGTGCCTACTTGCGGTGCTTTTGGGACAGATGGTTTAGACCCATGAACTCCAGTCCAGTGAACTGTCAGCATTTAAGCTGTAGACTGCCTGTCTCCTGACTCTCTTGTTAATATGAACAAATAAAAATGCTACGAAGTTGCTTAACCATATCTGTTGAACATAAAAATACTTTGGGTTTGCTCAGAGTTTGGGAACCAGATCATGTCAGACGTTTTTTTTTTTTTTGTAAGTTGTGAAAGGACTTTCACCCCAGGAGGTGGGTCTCCCGACACAAACCAGCAACACAGAGGATTCAGTTTGAATGGTATGGTTGACGTGTTTTATTTTTACTATGGGGTTCCCTGATTGAGGACAGATTTTACACAAATGTGGGACAGATCCTGCCGCAGTCAAAACACGTTTTGGGGAGGAAATGAATTAGGTAGGCCTCATGCTCACGCTTCTCTAGCAATTCATTGCCGTAGCAGGCTCTAGAAGGTACTATACAGGCAGTACGTGCAGTACAAAGCCAAAAATCATCTGTTATTTGCACGTATTGAGCCATTTTAGGAGTCCCTATTTATTTTACATCTGCACAGCCTCAATTGTATATACTTGTATATAGCAATTTTAAGCATAGGGAGCAGAATCGCTTGTCAAATATTGCTTAATTTTTCAAGTTTCAAATTTATTATCCTACTTTCGGCTACTTTCGAAAACCGAACTTTTTTAATTTGTCCTCAAACATCCACACTTGAAGCTCGATTTTGAGTTGGGATCGGAAGGTCAATTTTCAGATCGGGAGGTAGGATTGGGACTCTGGGGTGAACTAGTAGATTCAGTAGATTCAGAGGCCAAGGCAGAAGCGCAGCGCAGAATTTTGATTCGCAATGGCTCGCACGACCTCGTTATTGCGCTTAAATTCCCCCCCCAATATTGTGTACATCTCGTGTACTGCCAAATGCCTGCTGGACAGGGCTGCTTGGGACCATATGCGCATGAGAAACAAAAATAGCTGCGCATCTATCTGGCACATTCGTGCGAAATGCGATCTACACAAACTTCGATTCCGAGCATTTTGGGACATGCACAGGTCTGTCCCAAAACATTTGGCCTGATTTAAGGCGTTCGGGGATTAGGCACTTATGGAGATATATAACCAATGTTAAGGTATACAAAATGTGAAGATATAACAAATGTGAAGATATATCGAGGGGTATGAGATAGTGAGGAAGTTATTTTCATATGCATAATAATTTTTTTTTTATTATGTAACAATTTTTGCTCCATAGGTGCCTAAGTCCGAAAACACCCTAAGTCATACAAGAATGTGATACAGAGCCGTACATGGCCCAAACTGCTGGGAATCGAATTCTGTCAGGCTCATATTGTTCGCGACGGTGTCAGCTATGCGCGCAGCTACTTTTCGTGCGCGTTCGCATCTGGTCGCGAGCAGCCTTGTTCGGCAGGCCGGTGGCAGTACGTCAGATGTGCGATAATTAGTGATACAAATCCAGATCGCGTCAGATACGAGGCCGCGCGAGCTATTCCGAAGAAAAGTACCTCGGGAGCAAAGAAGAGCAAAACCGAGGCCCAAAATGTTTCAATTGAGGCTGTGCAACTCTGACCTAGACTTAGGACACCCACGAAATGTAAATAATCAGTGTTTTGGGGGTCCGTACTCAACTGTACTGCCTGTGTACTGCCTTCCAAGACCTTCCGTAATAACTACTGGTAGGGAAAGACGTTACACAACATTTGTACTCAGTGATATTTTAAAATGGCTTGTTTCGGTCGCGATAGGCTCCGTATCACTTCCTGGGTAAAACATGTATCGACTTAGGGACCCCCATAGTAACAAATTAGCATGTTTCACTTGACCTGGTCCCCACCATTTGAGAAAACCCAAATCCGAGTATTTGTGTGTTGAACTGATGTGCTTGGGCAACTTATTAGCAAAAAATCTTTGTTTTTGGACTTGAGGGCATAGGCTCAATCCATCCGTATCACTCAGGGTCTGACTTAGGCACCTATGGAGATATGTAAGAATTTTGCCTATGTAAGAATTTTTTGTTATCTGCCCCCCCCCCCCCCCCCCCCCCCCAAAAAACGCTCATATCTCCTTCAGAAATTATAATTAGGGGGTCAATAAAGAGTGTATAGTGATCCCCTCGACGAGCTCTATCCATTTGTGGTCTCACATTATATTTGATCAAAGTTGGACAACATGGTCGAGCAAACATCCTTTCCTAGTCCTCATTCTGAGCTGAGCTAGCTAGTGTTGGTGTTTGAGAGTTTAAAGGTGGTGTTTAGCCTAAGTTGCATGCCTAAGTACCCTCCTTATACCCAAGAAGTTTGGGGAGGACAGATTGAGTTTCTGCTTTGACCCAACTTTCACACTTGGTGTATTTAGAATCTGTGGAGGTCACTTCTCGAGCACTACCACGACACATTTACTCATTCTCAAAAACAAGCACGGATTCGAGAAGCATTTTTTTAGTTGTGATTTGGTATTTCATCCCAGGAGGTGGGTCTCCCTACACAAACCAGCGGCACCGAGGATCTCTCGTCTCGTCCAGTTTCATGGGTATGCTTAACTTTCTCAGAAACGAGGGCTGAGGAAGTTTTGACCTGAAAAGGATTGCACCCGAGAAAATTTCTGAAAGCGGCTACCCCCCCCCCCCCCCCCTCCCCTCTCTTTTGGGGGGGTCGTTATATACAAATATTAACAAGTTTAATCAAACAGACTATCAATATGACCAAATATAACAGGTATAAAAAATAGAATACACATGTAAACACATAGACAACATATATAAACAAATAGACAACAAATAAAAATACTACACATATAAACAAATATACTACAAATATAAACACAATATATACTACCAATATAAACAAATATAAGATCATCCGGGCTTCAAACGCATGCATGCATGCACGCGTCTCTCCACCAAGCAAAATGAAGAACACAAATATAACAAAATACGAAGAACAAAAATAGTCAAAGGTTAATGCCAGTCAGGGCCGGAACTGACTGCCAAAAAATATGTATGTGGGGTTAAGGGGGTTTTAGGGTTAAGGGACCTCTCTCCAGGACCCAGAACCCCATCAATTAAATTAGTCTGCATCAAACTTTTGGTTGAGACATAACGAAGTGCGACTAGGGAACGGCAACATGGCATATGATTTGTCTTGGTGGTCTGATATGATTTGTCTTGGTGGTCTTTTAAACATCGAACAACAAGCCAGGCAGTGATACATTTAACTACACAGGGATGCCAACATAATTTGGCTACTCCATGGACTGTGTAAATACTTACACGCATACAGATGTAGGGAACGGCAAGATAATATCATATGATATCATGTCATCATATGATATCATATGATGCCGGCAGTCTGACCAGGCCACAGTTACCATTTAAATACAAAATTATATGATGCAATTTGTATGATATCATATGATATCATACTCGGCTTTGGTCAACATCATATGATATGCCGATCCCAAGGTATGACTGACGCCTTCCTCGATTTTCGATGATAAGCGATAAAACATTTTGACAAAAAGGCCATATTGGTTCTTTATAGCAATGGGCCCTATGAAGAACTAAACCAAAATTGAAAAAAGAAAAAAAAAAAAGAAAAAAAGAAAAAAAATGAATAAAAGAGGAAAATAATGAATAAAACAAAACGTACAACGAAAGTTAAAGCGGCTAATAATAATGTAATTGTTTTTTTTTAATTAAAATGTTTTAAAAAAACAATACTTGCCGACATGACCATCTAGAAAATAAAAACATGAACTTTTCCTCATAGGAACCAACCTAGTGCATGCATTCCACAGTCAAACAAATTGTGAAGAACAAAAAAAGGTAGAACTTGCTAATTTGACCGTCGAGCAAGTCTGAAGTGAACAAATACAACAATGCATTAAACAACACATCCTGCAGACAGCCAATGAAACAAGAAAACACTCAAATAAAGACAGTAGCGGGGGAAATCAAATAAACATAGTGGTGGGGACTGAAACAATAAAACAATCAAATAAACATAGTGGCGGGGAATATAAGAAAAGGTGAGGAATATAAGACAATGTCTCCTGTCTGGGCTCATGAAAACCTGTTTGAATAAACATGCATAATAAAATTAGCCCTGAATTGCTTCCTTGCCATCCAGCACAGGCTCCGAAGTTATCTGGGAATGCAATCTGAATCCTGGAGAATACGAATGTATACAAATAAACTATACAATTATAAACAAATATAAACTATACAACTAAAACATATATAAAAAAATATGAATAAATATAAAAAACAAAAGAATTAAAAATATATACAATATAAAGAAATATAACTATAAACACATTTAACAAATGAAATATACAACAATAAAAACCTATAGCTATAAGCAAATGTAGAAAATAAAAATAAACTATACAACTATAAACAAGTGTAATAACTTATAATAAACAAATTGGCTCACCATCCAGCAAAGGGCACGAAGTTCTCTGTGAATGCATCCCGCATCCTGGAGAATAGAATATAAACAAATAAACTATTCAAATATGAACACATTAAACTATATGACTAAATATATAAATAAATATAAAAACTATACACCTATACAACTATAAACAACTATGACTGTAAACACATATAAAAAATGAAATAAACAACAATACACAGTTATAACCATCAGAAAATATAAACGAATGCAAAACAACAAAAATTATACAACTATAAATAACTATAAACAACTATATAAAAAAACATATTGGGCTCACCATCAAGCAAAGGGTCCAAAATGCTCTGTGAATGCATCCCGAATCCTGGAGAATACGAATATAAACAAATAAACTATACAAATGTAAACAAATATAAACTTAACAACCAAACAATATATAAACAATATATCAATAAATATAAGCAAAATAAAAATATATACAACTGTGCAACTATAAATAACTATGACTATAAACACATGTAACAAATGAAACATACAACAATAAACAACTACAACTATAAACCAATAAAAACCAATACAAACCAATAAAAAATAAACTGTAAAATTAAAAACAAATATGAGCAACTATAAACAACTATCAACAAAAATATACAAAATCAGGCTCACCATCCAGCAAAGGGTCTGAAGTGCTCTGTGAATGCATCCTGAATCACACCATGCAGCCTTGGAGTGAACGTATGGGTAGATGAAAAATTCTTGGAATAAATATGCAGAAAAAAGATAGCCTTCACTTTGATTGCTCCCCTCACCATGCAGGGAAGGGTCCGAAGAGCTTTGTGAATGAACAACTATAAACAAATATATAAAATTAAAAACATCTATGAGCAACTATGAGCAACTATAAACAACTATAAACAACTATAAACAACTATAAACAACTATAAACAACTATAAACAACTATGAGCAACTATAAACAACTATAAACAACTATAAACAACTATAAACAACTATAAACAACTATAAACAACTATAAACAACTATAAACAACTATAAACAACTATACACATGTAGAAGAACCTTCGGACTCACCATCCAGCAAAGGGCCCGAAGTGCTCTGTGAACGCATCCTGAATCACACCATGCAGCCTTGGAGTGAGCGACTTGCCTGCCAGCTGTGGCAAGTAGTCACGAGTGGCTATCTGCCACACATGTGTGTCCACGGGGATAGCCTCATGCTTGTCCAGGGAGAAGAGACACACACAGGCTGCCACTTTGGGGCCCACACCTGCACACAGGCAAGCAAATGGGGTGGGTGGGTGTGCATGTGTGTGGGGGGGTGGGGGGGGCGGGGGGTAAAATAAAAACTTGTTTCTGAGCAGTGAGAACTAGGGATCGAAGTTGAAATTTTCAAAAAGAGAAATCAACAGTAAGAGGAGAACAGAGGCTTGTCCAGGGTGAAGAGACACACACAAGCTGCCACTTTTGGGCCCACACCTGCACATAGGCAAGCAAATGGTGTGTTTGTGTGTGGTGGTGGTGTGTGTGTGTGTGTGTGTGTGTGTGTGTGTGGTGGTGCGGTGTATCTCAACATGGATAGCTGCGTGCTTATCCAGGGAGAAGAGACACACACAAGCTGCCACTCTGGGGCCCACACCTGCACACATGCAAGCAAATGGTGTGTGTGTGTGTGTTGTGGTGCGTTCTTGTGCTGTTGTGTTGTGTTGTTGTGTGTTGTGGCATTGTGTTGTTGTGTGTTGTGTTGTGTGTTGTGTTGTTGTGCGTTGTGGTGTTGTGAGTTGTGTTGTTGTGTATCTCTACTTGGATAGCCTCATGCTTGTCCAGGGTGAAGAGACACACACAAGCTCCCACTTTGGAGCCCACACCTGCATGCAGGCAAGGGGTTTAATTGCTGTGTGTTGTGTTGTTGTTGTTTTGTGTGCGTTCTTGTGCTGTTGTGTGTGTTGGATGTGTGTTGTGAGTTTGTGGCATTGTGTTGTTGAGTGTTGTGTTGTTGGTGTGCTATGGGTGTTGCCGTTGTGCGTTGTGTTGTTGTGTGTTGTGGTGTGTGCGTTTGTGTGTTGAGGGTATCTCTACATGAATATCCGCCGTGCTTGTCCAGGGAGAAGAGACACACAACTAGCTGCCACTTTGGGCCACACCTGCACAACAGGCAGTGAATGGGTTTTATGTGCGTGTGTGTATGTGCGTGTTGTGGTGTTGTGTGTTGTGGTGTTGTGGTGCGTTCTTGTGCTGTTGTATGTTGTGTTGTTGTATATTGTGATTGTTTGTGTGTTGTTGTGGTGTTGTGTGTTGTGGGATTGCATTGTGTGGTGCGTGTTGTGCTGGGGTGCGTTGTGGGTGGTGTGTTGTGTTGTGTGTGTTGTGTTCGTGTGTGTTGGGGAAGCTCTACTAACAGGGCGGGGCTCGGCGGGGAGAACAGCCAAGCACATAAAAAGAAAGAATCAGCGGCGAAGAGGGAAAAACAGGATAAGCGTGCAGAAACCCGACCGGACGAAGGGGACGCAGCACGTCGCGCAGCAGGAAGGCCGCACTGAAGACACAGGGACAGGCCAGGACCAACAAGCGGGAAAGGGATGGAGGACTTTATATAGGGGCCGCTGCCGACTCACCGACCGACCCGAAAATGACCGGACACGCCAGCCAACGGGTGCCGAAACTAAACTGCGCTCGGTGGCTACCCACCCGGCGCCCGCCGCGAACACGCGCCGCCCATCCGGTCGAGGCGATTAGACGCTGACAGTGTGGAGCCAGCCATAACAGCTGAACACTCAGAAACGCGGCGTGTGGATGGAAGGTAGGGCTTCAAACAACCTGAGATCTGCCACGCGACAAGTCTGTGGCATCCCTGGACCCCAAAGACGCCTCCTCGGGGAGGCGCGGTGTCGGTGATTTGGAAACAGGGCCACGGATGCACGCGGGGCACGTCGGGAGACAGTCAGAAAGAGAAGGCACTGGCAAGCGGATTCGGTAGGTCAGGGAACAACGTAGCCCAAGCAGGAGGTGCGTAAGCCAAGAAGGCAGAGGAAACAGAGATCCCAAGATAACACAAGTGTAACACACGGGGCAAGCCGACCGGATAAGCGCAGAGAAGGAGAGGGCGAAGGAGTCCGCGCAGAGGCGCCCGCAGGGAGACGAAGCGCGGCACGGTGCGACACGGAGCGCAGGAGCGCCGGGGGCGGCAGAGTGCGGCCGGGCAAACACATAAAACCGGGATGCCTTATAGCAAATACGAAAAAACCATGTAACACACCCCCGCCCACAAAATAAAACACCAGCTCCACCGAATCTATGTGGGTGTGTGTGTGGTGTGTGCTAGTTGTAGGTGGGATAGTGCGTCTCGCTGGTGGTGTTGTGTGTGTGGATGTTTGTGCTTGTCTGGTGTATCTCTACTGTCCCGTGTTGTTCTTAGGGATGAAATAAGACCGCTGGAAAATCCATCCTCCGGGAGGTTTGAAAAACAGATTTGTAACACAACAGATACGCGGTACATAAAAACACACTAAGAACAGATTTTACCGCCTGGAAAGGGAGGTCAAACCACACAGAGCACCACACTTTTTAAACATGCTTCAATTATAGCATGCCATTGGTGTCGCTGAGAATTTGTGTCGGGAGACCCACCTCTGAGGTGAAATACCTGATCAATAACAAAAAATGACCGTAGCTCAACTACACCAAGTTAAGGTCCAAGCGTTAGGAGACGGTGCCCCTTAGGGTGGGGGATGCTTAGTACGGCACCGTCTCCTGACCGTGTCTTGGATGCTTCGAGTCGTAAATTGTGTACACCAGAATGTACACGTTAGATGTACACCCCGCAGATGTACACCAGATGCCTACCCAGCGGATGCCCACCAGATGCCCAAGTCACGGTAGGAGACTGAAAGCCAAAGACCCAGGGTACATCCCCCCAAAATCCAGCTTCAGGACAAAGGTTCGAAGCGTACTCAATACCGAGTAAGGGTCACACAGCATGACGCAATGGTTGACCAATTTGTGTTGAAATTTGAAGAAGGGGAGTTCGAAATCCCCAAAATCAACTTAGGAAAAAGCTGCAGCTCAAATACACCAAGGTCCAAGCGTACCGCAATCGTTGACCCTATTTGTCTGTTGAAAGTTGAAGTCGGGAGTTGCAGATCCCCCAACTCCACCTAGGAAAAACAGCTTTGCAGGCTCAACTGCGCCAAGTCTCCAAGCAGGTAACACAATGCGCCGGGGCGTGGTGCCGGGCGACTGCCTTTTGAGCCCCTCTGCGCGTTTCGCGCAGTTTTTTCAACCCCCTGTGAGCGCAGCGCGCAGTTTTTGCGCTTTTTGCACTAAAAAGCGCGGACCAATTTGACGTGTGTGCGCTTATAGCGCTGACCAATTTGGCAAGATGTAGTACCCTGCTTCTGTGGTGTGAGCACAGCCAAAGCTTCATGGTCTTTCTCTCAAACCCATCAAAAAGCAAACCCCTCAAAAACAAAATCAAACCCGTAAAAATGTGTTCCAGTCACCTGGTAATGTGGTGTTGGCCCAGTGCAAGCAAACGGGCTGCCCCCTCAACCCATAAGCCTCTTTAACGTGTACTATTTATGTTTTTATGTTTTTGATTTTTTATTTTTTTTTATGTATGTGTTTTATTCCTATTTATGTATAACTTATGTGTCTGTACACTTGTATTTGTATACCTGTCATGTATGTGTTATGCTTGATTTATTTATGATATTTGTTTGTTTATTTATGAATGTATGTGTGTATGTATTTGCTTTACTTATTATTTGTTATGATTATGTATTTATTTACTTATTCACCTGGTAATGTGGTGAGCTCCCGTCAATGAGCTTCCTGGTAGGGTCGTTCTCTCAAACCCATCACCCACGCCACCTCCCCCCTCCTGGTTTCTCTGCAGCTCGGACACACAGCCGACTAATGAACTTGGCTCGATAGCTGAGGGCAATGGGCAGAATGGGGAGGAGTTTAGGGGAGGAGTTAGGCGCAAATAAGATGTAGAGTGAGAGTGAGAGAGAGAGAAAAGACAGAGAGAGAAGGCGATGAGCGAGAGAGAGAGAGAGAGAGAGATCGAGAAGCTGAGAGAGAGAGAGAGAGAGAGATGCACATCTCCAGATAATTTTTATCATCGGTCACTCCCCAAATCTGAAGCTCGCAACCGCCTACCCCCACCCCATCCCGACCCCACCCAACATCCCACCTACCCCAAACGCCCACTCACCCTGGTACCCCCACCGCCCACCCCACCAAACACCCCCCCACAACTCACACCACCAGTCAAAGCCTGATGCTCGCAACCTTCCCCCCCCCCCCCCCCCCCAATCACACACACATCATCCAGCACCACCAACACACACGCACAGACACACTGCACCACAAAGCCTGACCCTGCTCGAACAACTCCCCATGCCCCCTAACACAACACACATTACACACCAATCACACACACACACACAAATCCCCCACCACACCACCACACACACGCACCACCTTCAAAGCTTCTGATGCTCGCATCCTTCTCCCCCCCCCTGTTCCCCCCCCCCCCAATCAACACACACACACATCCCACCACCACACACACACGAATCAACACACACACATCACCACAAGCCCGATCAATTTATAGCCTGCAACTTCCCCCCACACCAGGCACACAATCACACACACACAGGATAACACACGACACAAATCCCACCCACCAACCACACACACACTAACACTCACCCAAAGCCTGTATGCAAGTACGCATGCTCCCCCCCCCCCCTACCCCCCCAATCACCCTCCCCTCCCCCCCACACACCCCACACCCACCCACACCCAACACTATTCACCCAATAAGCCTTGAAATGCTCGCAATTCCCCCCCCCACACACACACCCCGCCCCCCCCATCAAATCACACATTCCCACACACGCATGTCCCCCCACATCCCCCAGAAACACACACACAGTCCGGAACAACCCTTCACCCTAATGCCCCTGATGCTCGCAAACCCGCACCCCCCCCAACCACCACACACCCAAATCACACACACACACACACATCTCCCCCCCTGCGACCCCCACCCCCTAACACACACACTCACCAACGGGCCTGATGCTCTCATACATCCCCCTCCTCCCCCCCCAATCACACACACACACACGCACCCCCCCACACCACCACACACACACACAATCACACACATTCACACACACCAAATCCCCACCACCACACCACACGCACACCCACCGGCAAAGCCTGATTGCTCGCACATCCCCCCCCCCCCCCCACCCCACCAATCACCCCCTCCCACCGCACCCCCCCCCCACCCCACTCACCAAAGCCTGATGACTCGCAATTCCCACCCCCACCCCCACCCCCACCCGCCCCCTCAATCACACACCACACACGCTTTCCCCTCCCCCGTCAAAAAAACACACACACAGACACACACACACCCAATGCCCTTTTGATGCTCGCAACTCCCCCCCCCCCCCCCCACCACCCCATTCACACAACACACACACACATCCCCCCACCCCCACCCCACCCTACATCACGACACTCACCCAGAGAGAGAACCCTGATGCTGTCAACTCCCCCCTCCTCCCCCCCCCAATCACCACACACACACACGCACCCCCCACACCACACACACACACCGCACACACACCACACATCACCCAAAGCCTGATGCTGCGTGCAACTCCTCCATCTGTCGCAGCAGTCAAACTGGTCTAGGGTGGGAAGGCAAAATATCGCTTCTCATCTTTTTTGCCCGTGCCTCAGCTCCTTCATACGCTTGTCCTTCCCGCTTTGACTTCCGCTCCAGCAGACTCTAGGGCAGAAGCCACTATGTAAGCTCCAGCTGTAGGTGTATCTGCTACTTGTTCAGCTACATAAGCTACTCCTTCAGCTACAAGATCTTGAGCTTCTTGTCCTTCCCCTTTGGCTTCCGCTCTGGCCGGAGGCTCTCTGGGTAGCGCGGGCCACATATGTAAGCTCGTGCTCCAGGTTGTGCGCTACTTGTTCGCTACATTCAGCTACTTTCTTTAGCTACAAACTGGCGTTTCTATCTGCCCGCTTCTCGGTATGTTGCTCTCGCTGCAGCTTAGCTGGCTTGACAGAATTCTTCTGCATATGACAGTGAGTAGATATATTTCGTATGTTGTTTCTCAGATATTAACAGGGCTAGCTAAATAAGCTTAAGAACTGGGTGTTGGGGTGTGGGGTGGGGGGTGAGGGTAAAGGGTGGGGGTGACGGGTGAGGGGGGTGAGGGGTGAGGGAGTGGGGGTGAGGTGAGGGTGGGGGGTGAGTGGGGGGTGAGGGGTGATGAGGGGTGAGGTGCCGGTGAGGGACGTGAGGGGTGAGGTGGAGGGGTGAGGGGTGAGGGGTGAAGGTGTGGGGGGTGAGAGGTAGGCCATGCTCGTGAGGGTGAGGGGTGAGGGGTGGGGGGTGAGAACGGGTGGGGTGGCCCACCAGGCCTAGCCCCGCGGCACGGGGTGAGGGGTGAGGGTGAAGGCCGCCTGGGGCGCCGGAGGGTGAGGGTGTGGGGTGGGGGGTGAGGGTGAGGCCGCGGTGAGCGGGTGAGGGTGAGGGTGGTGTGGTGAGGGGGTCGAGGCCGGTGACAGGGTGAGGGGTTGAGGGGTGGGGTGAGGGGTGAGGGGGTGACGGGTAGGGGTGGGTGAGCAGACGGGATGAGGGGTGGGGGGGTGAAGGGCACGGTGGTGTGTGTCGGGGCAGGGCTTTTGGGGGTGATAGGGGTGAGGGGGTCGGGGTGCTGGTGGTGAGGGGTGAGGGGTGAGGGAAATGATAAGGGTGAGGGGTGGGGAAACGGGGGGTGAGAAGCAGTGGGGCATGGGTGAGGGGTAGAGGGTTGGAGCGGGTAGGGGGTGAGGGTCGCTCTGGAAGGTGTGAGGGGTGGGGGGTGAGGGGGTTGATAGGCGTCGAAGGCGGTGACGGGAGTGATGGGGTGGGGGCGTGAGGGTGTGTAGAGGTTGAGGGATCGAGGAGCGTTGGGCAGGGGTGGGCAGGGTAGGTGTGAGGTGAAGGGGTGGGGCGCTGGGGGGGTGAGGGGTGGGGGGTGAGGAGTGGGGGGGTGAAGTGCGTGAGGAGGTGAGGGAGGTGAGGGTGAGGCGGTGGAGGGTGTGAGGCGCGTAGAGGGGTGAGGGCTGAGGTGAGGGGTGGGGGTG
Source organism: Microglena sp. YARC (assembly GCA_022414725.1). NCBI lineage: Eukaryota > Viridiplantae > Chlorophyta > Chlorophyceae > Chlamydomonadales > Chlamydomonadaceae > Microglena > Microglena sp. YARC. The sequence continues at coordinate 25,501,597 of CM039464.1, read as the reverse complement.
AGGGGTGAGGGGTGAGGGCGTGAGGGTGAGGGAGTGAAGGGACTAGGTGGGGGTGGGTGAGGGCGTGACAAAGGGGTGAGGGGTGGGATAGCGGGGGTGACGGGGTTGAGGGGTGGAGGGAAGTGAGGGTAGTGAGGGGTGACGAGGAGTGAACGGGGTAGTGGTAGGGGCGGTGGGAGGTGAGGGGATGGGAGAGGTTGCAGGAGCGGTTGAGGAAGTGAGGTATGCAGGGGAGGGGGGTGAGGGGTGAGGGAGGTGAGGAGCAGGTGAGGGGTGAGGGTGAGGGTGAGAAGGGTGGGAAGAGTAGGTGAAAGAAGGTGCATGGGTAGGGGTGAGGGGTGAGGGGTGAGGGCGTGAAGGGGTGAGGGTGCGGGAGCTGTGACGCGGAGTGAGGCTTAGATAGAGAGAGAGATCTACTTCACCCCGGCTGAGGGGGGTGAGAAGGTGAGGGGGTGGGCCAGGGGTGGGGGTGGTCCAGTCGATGATATTATGAGGGAGAAAATCGTGGGAAAATAAAAGCAGAATGAACTGAATCCCAACAATGCGCTTATAGGTGATGATAGTGACATGTACAAATGGTTGATGTGGTTGAGTGACATAATGATAGATGACGATGATCGGTGAAAAAAAAAAAAAGGTTGACACATTGAATGGAATTGACACATGGTGGTAGTGACGGCATGGTGGTTAGGCTATGACAAATGATGGTGCAGCTTGAGGATGGTTGTGTCGGTGGACACATGGTGATGGTGATGACGATATTGATGGACGCCTGATGTGCTGCACAAATGAATAATGAAAAAGGTGAGGACGATTGATGATTGGCAATGACTGGTCGACGATGAGGAGGAGGAGGAGGAAAAGGAGGAGGAGGAGGAGAGGGAGGAGAAGGAGGGAGGCAGGAGGACGGAGAGAGGAGAAGGAGGAGGGAGGAGGAGGGACGCTGTGCTGCTTGCGCTGCTGCTGCTGCTGGATGATGATGATTCAGACATCTTGTCCTGGCTTCTTCCACATGGGACTTCAAATGTGCCAAGTGCAGGAAACCATCGATGAACACCATGGGTGACCGGGGAAAAAATGAAAAAAGAAAAAGTTTAAACTCAACCTGATGTCGACAATGACATTAGCGTGCCACAGTGGGATTAAGGGACCGGATTGTATTACAGTATACGAGCTCGCACCGACATCGGCATCATAAGATAACAACATGAGGTGGAAATTGAGGATGAAACGGGTATAGTTGTTGCATTGTGGTCTCTCCGAACGTTCTACCCGCTGCTTTTCAAGGTCTGCGGCCAAGAACTCGGCATATTTTTGGGGTTCTTCAAGACTCAGTAGAGTTGGGGTGTAGAAAGGGCCCGGATACCCTACACACCGTCACATGTACTGACACGAACATGCGTAATCCAGATCGTATTACCTATTGCTGTCTACACAAACGCACCCACTACCCGATAAGTACACACCAACTCCATACACACACACATCAAGTCCCATGATAACCTACTGCTGTCACACCACATCGGAGACCACAACCACTACCACTATCCCAACTCCCCTCAACCACTCACTCTAGATGATAACCTGCTGTCACACAAACGCACACACCTATCCACACCCACCCAACACACACACACAAAGATGATACCCTGCTGTCACACATAACGCCTACCCACACCCTATCCACTACCCACCCATACACACACACACACAAGACTCGATAACCTTGGCTGTCACACAAACGCACCCACACCCAATTCTCTCTTCTCT
>CM039464.1:25455700-25498827 GCA_022414725.1 Microglena sp. YARC | reverse complement strand
ATGCTTTTCATTGGTTGGACTCCGTCATCCACCATTTGTGCGTCTATGCTCCGGCCCAGCTGCTGACAAGAGAAGACTTCTTTTCAACTGCGTTGCGTTCCCATTTCCTTCCCATGACGACGCCTCCTTCTCGTTGTTGGTGATTTTAACTGCATTCTTGACCCCATCGAGTGCGGGTCTACCCTCCTCACAGAGCTCAAGTATTGACCCCTCGAGTTGGCATTTTGCAGGGGGCACTCGTTAGAATATTCAGTTAGCCCTTGCTAACTTGAAGCTTCGATGAGACGATATGCTTAGGTATATGGACGGACTAGATTGTCTGTGATGTTTAATTAGTAAGGCAAACGCTGCCCCAGGGGGATCCCGAACCCCTTGTCGGAAATCTCCGGTATAGCTCATGGGCGTTACCACCACTTGAGCCAGTAGTCTATGCTGTGCTGTGTTTTTTGTGAGTACGAGATAGGCGCTGGTGGCCAACCGGTTGTTACCGCCCGAATGGGGCCGGTTTAGGGATGCTTCGCGGTAGCTCTGAAGGAATCTAACCGGTTGGGAATTGTCCACAGATGCCTTCCGTAGATTCCTCCCGAACAGTATAAAAGGGACTCACGAGGCAGAGTACCACTTACTCTCTCTTTGCGTCCCCAGTAAGATTTTACTGTTCTCTGCCCATTACTGCGTCTCTTGCTATGATCTTTTGGTGCTCCAGAAAGCTGAGTCCTCGCGGCCGCATCTGGTTCGCGCGCATCTGACCGAGCGAATCTGTTCGCGCGCACCTGACTGCGCCGCATTTGTTCAAAGCTAGTTGTTTAGCTTATTGTTTGCAGCTCTCTTACTTTCTCTCGCTTTGATTTTTGACACTTAGTCTAATTGCTCTTGCTTAGATATTGAAGCTCTTCGCCTGCTTCTTGTACATTGCCTGTCCCACTTGTCAGTTCTAAGGCATTCGCCCCTCTCTTTGTGTTGTTTTATTTTGATGTAATTACCACTTACTCTTCTTTTGGTCCCAGCCTATTATTTTACAGGTTATGGGCTCATTCGCGCTAAGAGTGCTGGATTGCACCCACTGCGGATGAATTGGAGCTGGCTGGATTGCCCCTCGTTTTAGCTGGACTGCTTTGTTGTGTGGACTGCACAAAGCCCCCCTCTTTCTTTCAGCTCCTAGTACTGTGCTGGACTGCATAGGTTTGTCTGAAAGCTGACTGCTCCATCTTTTTTGCGGACTGCGAAACCCCCCTGGCAACCTTTCTCTACCTCATCCATCTGCTTACAATGGAGGGACACAAGGGTCTGTATGCCCAAGTTGGATGACAACAATTATGGGGTCTGAGTGTTTAGAGGATGATGGCATGCCTGCCTTGAAGAAGGTGTCCAATGGCTATTTCAGAGGACACGGTGGACCCTGAGGATGATCTGCAAGCAAGATCCTTGCTGGTCATTCAGGTGAAGGGATCACCTCCTGCCCTTCATCAAGAAATGAGAAGAACTGCCAAGGGCATGTGGTTGAAGCTGAGGAGCTGCACAAGAACAAGTCCAGGGCTCGCTGAATCTGATGCGCCGAGAGCTGGCGCAACTGAAGAAGGAGCCCAAGGAGACTGTAGCCAAGTACACTGCCCGTGCGGAGTCACTCAGGGGATCAGCTTGCAGCAGCAGGGGATACCACCTCTTCTGCTGACCTGATCAGCACTGTGTTGAATGGACTGCCTAAGGAGTTTGACACTGCAGTCCAAATCCTGGAGGCAGAGGACAACTCGGATCTGAGTGATGTTCTGGCCAGACTCTTGATTGCTTGAAGCAAGGATGAGTAGGAAGGATGATCGTACTAGAGCTGAGGACCACGGCTCTGCTCTTGCTGGACATGGCGGGCACCCCCACATCGCGTCCAGGTCAGCTCGTCCGGTCAGACCACGGACAGGGACAAGAGGACCTGCTACTACTGTGGTAACGCGGGTCACATTGCAAAGATTGTCGCAAGAAGAAATCTGACAAAGCCTCCGGGAAGTATACTCCAAGACCCAGCCGGGTAACAACGCCACAGTCGCCACTTGCCTTCACCTGCTCGGTGGCACTGCTGCACTCATGATGAGGACTTGCCCCCCTTTGATTGGTGAAGTGACTTGGATGCTGGACTCAGGTGCTTCCCACAACATCACGGGGGACCGCGATCTGCTTGTGAACATCAGACACCTGGATACAACCACTCCAATTCAGGTTTGCTGACGAGATAAGTGGGACATCGGGCAGAGTACGCTGGCGACGTCTTCCTGGAATCTGTAAATGGAGAGTATGTTTAGCTGCAGAATGTCCATTATGTCCCTGCATCTGCCAGAAATCTGATCTCCCTCTCAAGCGTTATGCGGAACGGAGCTCAGATTAGAATACTGGGACGACACACGTTGTTATCTTTGCCAAGAATGATGTGCGCATCGAAGCGGTTTGCATCAACGGCGTGTATGAGGTGGAGGGGATGGTGCCCGAGGCAGACATGCCAGTTGCTCCTCTTTTTACTGGACGGTACTGTGTGCGCTGCAGTTTGAGTCGCGGAGCTTTGGCATGCCAAGTTTGGTCATCTGGGGATGACAACTTGGCCCCTCTGCAGGCCAAGCAGATGGTACATGGCATGAAGGTAGAAGCTGAGGCATTCAAGGACTTCAAGGATCCCTGCGAGGCTTGCGTGCTGTCGAAGCAGACCCGCGATCCTTTTCCTGCCAGTAAGTCAGCACCTGTGAAGGGATTGCTTCATGTGGACCTATGTGGTCCTATCACACCTGCCTCTCTAGGGCAGAGCAAGTACTTCCTGGTGTGTTGGAGGACCACTCCAGGTACAGCTTTGTCATCATGCTGAAGACCAAGGACCAGGCATCAGCAGCCCTGCATGACCTCATTCTCATGCTGCAGACTCAACATGGCATCACTGTCAAAGATAGTGCGCTCGGACAGAGGAGGAGAATTCTGCAATGGTGAACTCGCTGCCTTCTTTGCTTCCAGAGGGATTGTCCATCAAACCACAGCCCCTTACAGCCCCAAGAGCAATGGCGCGGCGGAGCGTTTGAACAGGACCCTAATGGAAAAGGTTAGGGCCCTCCTGCTTCACAGTGGTGCCCCCTTCTACCTTTGGGCTGAGGGCCTACAGACAGCTAACACCTTAAGGAATGCCTCCCCAGTCAGTGGCGGAGCTTACGCCTCACCAGCTGCTGACAGGGTCAGTCCCAGAAGTATCCCACTTCAAGATTTTTGGGTGGCAAGGCCTTTGCCCATGTGCCCAAGCTGAAGCGGCGCAAGCTGGATGCTGTAAGCAGACCAGGTGTCTTCATTGGGTACGAGGCCAACTCCAAGGCAACCGGATCCTGGATCCAGACGGCAAGACTATGCGTGTGGCTCGGGATGTTACCTTCCATGAGGGTGTCTTCCCATACAAACACGCCGACGCCACCGGCCCATATGAATGATGAGCCACTGTGCATTGTAGACATCAAGCTGGAACCTGATGAGGAACCAGTTAGTGCACCTTCTGGCACCTCTCCAGCGGCACCCACCACCCCGACGGATGAAGCTGACAGTGAGGACGAAGACTTACCCCCTTTGCACATGGATACTGACTCAGATGAGAAAGATGAGGACATTGCTCCACTGCCTACTCAAGATGCACCTCCTCCGCGGCGATCATCCAGACTCAGGCAGGCACCTTCAGAGTGGTGGGCCACCTCGAGCTGCTGTTGTTGAACTTCAGCCTGAGCCAGTGTCTGTGAAGGAAGCTCTCGCAGGTCGAAGCCTCAGCAGTGGAAGCTTGCAATGGATGAAGAGTATGCAGCTCTGCTCCACAACAAGACTTGGGAGGTTGAGGACAGACCCCCTGGAACCAATGTACTCCCTGTCAAGTGGATCTTCAAGAGGAAGCCAGACGCTGCCGGTAACATCGAGCGCTACAAGGCTCGCCTGGTAGTTGTTGGATGCAGGCAGCGGGAGGGTCTCGACTACAATGAGATATATGCACCTGTAGGGAAGCACGCAACTCTGCGCACCCTCTTGGCTGTCACAGCTCACCGCGATCTTGAACTGCATCAGCTGGACGTTGCCAACGCGTTCCTCAATGGGGAACTGGAAGAGGATCTGTGGATGCAGCAACCTCCAGGTTTTGCAGTTGGGGGAAGCGACCGCGCATGCCATTTGCGCAAGACTCTCTATGGTCTGAAGCAGAGGCCCCCGTGCTTGGTATGCAAACTTGCGCTCCCAGCTGGAGGCCATTGGCTTTTAATGCCTCTGTGGCCGACCCTGGATTGTTCATCATGATGGCTGGCTCTGGTGACTGGACCTATGTGCTGATCCATGGTCGACGACATCCTGATCTGCCGGTTTAGCGGAAGGAGTCACACTGGTGAAAACCCAAGCTGGCTGAAGTCTTCAAAATCAAGGACATGGGGGAATCCTCCTTCTACCTTGGTATGGACATCATCAGGACAGAGGGATGAAGACACTCCTCTTGACTCAGAAAAGGTATGTGGCTGACCTCATGGACAAGTTTGCCTCACATGCCAAGTCAAAGAAGGTGCCACTATCCCCAGCCACCAAGCTGACCAAGGCAAGAGAGCCTATGGACCAGACTGTTGTGAGCTACAGCGAGATCATTGGGTCTCTGATGTATCTTGCAGTGTGCACCAGGCCTGACCTCTCACAGTCAGTGGGAGCTTTGGCCAGATACATGGCAAAACCCACTGAGGACCACCTGGCTGCTGCAAAAGCATGTGTTGGCGTACATTTCTGGCACTCTGGACTATTGGGTTGTTCTTTGGAGGCAGTGATCTGCTGAGCTTCAGGGCTTCGCTGACTCAGACTTTGCTGGAGACACTGACACACGGAGGTCGACGACTGGCTACGCTTTCAGGCTGAATGGAGCTGTGGTTCCTGGCAGAGCCGACTGCAGCCCACGGTGGCGCACTCCACCACAGAGGCTGAGTACATGGCTGCTGGTGCAGCTGTCAAGGAAGCACTCTGGGTTTAGGAAGCTTCTACCTGAGTTTGGAATGGTGCTAGGAGCAGTACCTATCTACGGTGACAACCAAGCAGCCATTAAGCTGCTGAAGAACCCCATCTCCTGCGTGCGCACGAAGCATATTGATGTTGTGCACCACTTTGCGCGTGAGCGAGTGGCAAGGTCAGAGGTGACCTTCACCTACATCTCCACTGAGGAAATGGTGGCAGATGTACTCACTAAAATCCTGCCTAGGTGCAAGTTTGAGCTGTGCAGGCTCGGGTTGGGAGTTACCAACAAGTAGGAACATTCAGTCAGTCACGAGTGGGAGTGTTAGAATATCAGTTAGCACTTGCCTTGTGATATTTGATGTCGGACTAGACTTCATGTGATGTTAATTAGGTAAAGGCAAAACGCTGCCCCCAGGGGGAATCGAACCCTTGTCGAATCTCCTTATAGCTCATGGCGTTACACCACTGAGCCAGTAGTATTATGCTGTGCTGTGTTTTGTGAGTACGAGATAGCGCTGGTGGCCAACCGGTTGTTACCGCCCGATGGCCGGTTTAGGGATGCTTCGCGGTAGCTACTGAAGGAATCTACCGGTGGAATCTTCCAAAGATGCCTTCCGTAGATTCCCTCCCGAACAGTATAAAAGGGGGGACTCACGAGAGCAGCAGTACCACTTACTCTCTCTTTGGTCCCCAGGTAAGATTTACTGTTCTGCTGCCATTACTGCGTCTCTTGCTATGATCTTTGGTGCTCCAGAAAGCTGAGTCTCGCGCGCATTTGTTCGCGCGCATCTGACCGAGCGAATCTGTTCGCGCGCACCTGACTGCGCGCATTTGTTCAAAGCTAATTGTTTAGCTTTGTTTGCAGCTCTCTCTTTCTCTCTGCTTTGATACTTTGACACTTAGTCCTAATTGCTTTGCTTAGATATTGAAGGCTCTTCGCCTGCTTCTTGTACATTGCCTGTTCCCACTTGTCAGTTCTAAGGCATTCGCCTCTCTTTGTAGTTGTTTTATTTCTGATGTAATTACCACTTACTCTCTCTTTGGTCCCCAGCCTATTTATTTTACAGGCACCTCCCCTTGCAGACATCATGAACACCTACAGCCTACAAGACATCTGGAGGAACACGCACCCGAGTGCCAAAGACTTCACACATTGGAGCATCCCAGCCTCATCGGGCGGTAGGCTTGACCGCTGGCTGGCTTCAGACTCCCTCCTAGCCCTCTTCACAGCCACTTCCTCCATTCTCCCTACCTCTGGCTTTATCTCTGACCACCGCCCTGTGTCTATAACCCTCTCCTTCCTAGGCCACGCTCCACCCAAGGGCCAAGGGCTGCAAGGGTTCCCCCTCCTCCTCCTCAACATTCCAGAAGCTTGTGATGAGTTCAAGGACATCATCGCTTCACAATCCCTCCTCCTAAACCTCTTACCCGATTCAGACATCGTCACAAAATGGGACAACATGAAGGAAGTTATTCGCACCAGCAGTTGGGCCATTTACAAGAAGCATCGCCGTGCCCGCCAGCGTGCCGCCCGCTTAGCAGAGGTCGACGCCCGGCAGGAATTCTCACAGGTGCATTTCTCCCCCGATGCAATTTCTTTCCTGGCACGCCTCAACATAGCCAAGGCTAAGGCATTAGCAGCAACACTCGCTTGGCAGCAACTCCTTGCTTCAATGCTCAAAGCTCTACCTATCCTTGAGCACACTTTGGGGGATTCATCTTCCTTCTACTTCCACCACCTTTCCCGTTCCCCTCACCCCCCAGTCCACATCAAGCTTATCCAGCCTCCAGGGCACCCCAGCATCACCCCTTTCTGTGGCAGACCTCTCTTCAATGATAGGAGTCAACATAGGACTGGAGTATGCTCGGGACTTTTATAGTGCTGATTCCTCCTTTGGACTGTATCGTCCAAACCCTCACATCAACCAGGCTAACCAGGATCTTCTGCTCACATTCCTCCCTCGTCCCCTCCCCCCTAGTTATGCAGCCCTTGCAGAAGGTGTCAATGGCGATGGCCTAATCACATCAGAGGAGATGGACCTTGCCATCCGCTCTGCTTCTCGAGGCTCCAGCCCAGGTTATGACGGACTTCCATTTGAAGTCTACAATGCGTTCCATGAAGAACTGTCCCCGATCCTTCAAAGGGTTTTCAACTCTGCCTTCCAAGATCAAGTTAACTCGGCCCCCCTAGCACCCCTCCTTCAGGGAACCATCTGCCTTCTCCACAAGACTGGTCAGCCCCAAGACTCCCTCGCAGGTTACCGTCCTATCACCCTTCTCAATTGTGACCTTAAGCTGATCCTTTTGATCATGGCTCACCGGCTGCAACGCCCACTGGAATATCTCATCGACGTCACTCAATCAGCTTTCCTCCGTGGCAGAGACATCAGTGACAACATCCGCTATCACCTAGGCTTGGCTGCGCGCTTGAAAGAGCTTGGCTTACCAGGCTGGTTGCTGCATTCTGACCTCACTAAAGCTTATGATTCTGTCAACAGGGGATGGCTCCTAAAGACAATGTCAGCCATGGGATTCAATAGTGCAGGCATCACGCGCTGGTGCGATATCCTCATGAATGGCAGCTCTACGCGAGTGCGTCTCAACGGTTTCTTCACTACCTCCTTCCCCAACACTTCCGGCTTCCCTCAGGGTGGGGCCTTGAGCTGTAATCAATGGGTCATCATCTTTGAGCCCTTCATCACCTACAATAACCAACTGAGATCTTGTGGAACTCTGCTATCCTTCTGTTTTCCCTCAGGAGAGTTGGCCCCTGCCACCCTCTCGTTTGCTGACGATGGCAAGCACTTTGTCCTCAACCCAGCCACAGATGGGCCTATCATCAAGGAGACATACGTCGTAGCCAATTCGGCTGGCTTACCCGCCCAGACTGTTCCAAGACCCGTCTTCTGCTTCTTGAACTTCCCCCAGACATACCCCTCCCTGCAGATCTGGACCCCGCCCTTGGCACCCATCACTTGACTGGCTACCACCTCCATCCCCCAGACACACCTCACAGATTGCTGGGCGTGCCGTTCGGTGCAGATACTGCCCTTTGCAAGGCTGCAGCCTACCAGCACATGCCCCATAGCATCTCACGTGCAGCAGCTCCATGGCTCTCACGCAATCTCAATGTTATTGGAAGGGCGCATGTTGCTATGCAATGCTTGGCTTCCAAGTTCATCTTCCAGGCTAACTTTGCATCACCACCAGCGCCTCTCCGCCAGCAGTTGCAATCTTCTCTCAATGCCTTTGTTGCAACCTCATGCCTGCAGGAGGAGGAATCTCCACGTCCAGGACACCTCTTCCCCCGCTTCGGGACAGCCGTCCTTCCTTTTCATCGAGGAGGGCTTGCTGTACCCCATCTTGCTTCCCACTCGGCTGCTATGCTGGCCAAGACCACATGGCTCCTCTTCAGTTACACTGGTCACCCCTGGCAGCAGCTCTACCGTCACGAGATTTCTCGGGCTGTGCGCCTTCCTCCAGGTCAGCCAAGTGGATACCATGCCCTGGTTACCGCCCCGTCTTCTGTGGACATCGCATCAATCACCACCAACTTGGCCCGGGAAAGTGCAGAGGCTTTTCTCCTGCTGAACATTCGTAGAATTATCGCTCCGCCCATGCAATGCCCCCAATCCATCCTACTGGAAACCACCTTCAACAACACCCCTCCTTTTCCGTCCATGCCCATCACCTCAAACCAAGTGCTCTCCTCCCAAGCACTCTCGTGGCACCGTCTCAAGGACATCCGCTCAGCTCATCAACAACGAGCTCACCTCCCTCCCGCTGCTGTCCAAGACCTTGACTTCATCCTCTCCTCTCTGCCAGACCCCTGGCGGGATACTGTCCTCCTTCCTGAACTTCCACCTCCCAAATGGAAGCTCTTTCCCGCTGTGGCCCCTGCTGGTCCCCTTGCAGAGGGGCCAGATCCCCTCACTGGAGAGGACCGTCTTTGGGAGGTCTGGCCCTCTGGCCGGTTACACCCTCTCACCCTTCCTGCCCTTCCCCCCAAGGACACCCCCAAGCTGCCCTCATCACCCTACGCAAGAAACCTCGAGAAGCATGGTTACGGGCAGACTTTGAGGAGCAACTGATCCAGCAAGGCCTCCCCCCCCACCAGATGCAAGAGCTCTTGGAACCATGGCTGGTTGGTCTTTGGGAGGACCTCCAACTGGACCCAACAACATGGGGTCTCCACCTCCATGATGATACTGAGGTGAACCTTCTTGAACTCTCTGTGCGCCAAGCACGGCAGGCCCTTCTTCACCAACATATCATGCAACAAAGCCCCAGGTTATACCGAGGAACGTGCTGCTTGGCCCAGGCTGTGGAGCATTCTACCCCCCTCCACCTTGGACACTCACCCTAGCACTAACCCTGACCTGCGAGGCCTCCGTGGTCTTGAATCCCGATGGATTGCCTCAGTAACAGAGAGAGCGCTCGTTGTCACCCCTATTCCAGTCCCCTCCCCTGAAGACCTCCCACAAAACGCTTGGATGGACTTACAACGTGTCCGCCCCTCCCGTCCAGGCCCAGCGGAGAGAACTGCTCAAAGACAAGACGAAACTCAAGTCTCCCTCCCTCTACGTGCAGGCTTTTCGCAGGTGTGGGTACGCCTCGCTGACAAGACTCTCCACCGTCCTTATACCATCACTTGCCGGAGCTTGCTTCATGGCACCCTGGGCTGCAATGCGTTCCTTGCTCATGTACGAGGACGCTTCCAATGGGTCAACCAAGACGACCCCCCCTCCATAGTCTGCTCCAGCCCTGACTGCTTGCAGCTGCACACTGCTGACACTATGTCTCACGCTTTCTTGGAATGCCCTGATTCTGCCCCTGTCATAGACTGGCTCCTTTCCACTTGGGAGACCCTCACCGGTGGGCAGCGCCTTCCTTGTTGCACCTTCTTCCTCCTCGGTGACGACATCACCCTTTGACCCGGGACACCCCCTCCTCCCTCTACCCTAAGGTTGTGGTCCTTCCTGCGTATAACCACCTTGGGCGCGATATGGCAGGTCCGTTCGTCCCGGGCTGACAGACTGGACCATTCTGAGCCCCTTCACCACAAGGCTATCTGCCTTGCCCTTGGCCACCTTCACCAAGCCATCGCCAGGGACTGGATGCGCACCCAGACGGATCTTCGACACCTCGATAATGGCGCCTTCTGTCAAGATTGATGGCGTGGCCTAGATTGCTCTCTCACAGTGGCTTCCTTTGCAAGCTTGTGAGCCACCCCCCCGATCTTTTGCACCATGATTGGGGTCACTCCCGGTGACCAAGAGCCTGATACCCGCACCATGGAAATGACAATCCCCATGGCCCCAGCGCTCCCTACAATCCCAGACCCAATCCCAGACCCAGCCCAAGCCCTAGTTCTAGACCCTGATCTAGACCCTGCCCCAGATCCAGCCCATTACCCGGATCTAGACCTTGCTCTAGACCCTGACCCAGACCCCGCCCATTCCCGAGCTCTAGACCCTGATCTAGACCCTGACTTAGGTCCAACCCAAGCCCCAGCTCTAGGCCCCGATCTTGACCCTGACCTAGATCGAGCCCAAGCCCAAGATCAAGACCCTGCCCCAGATCAGGATCAGGTTCCAGATTTGGACACAGCACTCGACAACGTTCCAGATCTAGGGCTAGATCTGGACCAAGATCAAGGTCCAGATCTGCGCTAAGATCCAGATCCAGATCTAGATCTTGATACTGTCTCTGTCTTCATTCCTGTTGTACATGCCCAGACCAGTCTTTTAGGTTTTCGCTTTGCTTCCAGTTGTCTTTCTTCTTTTCTGGTTGCCTCCCTGCTTTTGGCTTGTTTTTGCAGTTTCTCCCTTAGTTTGCTTCCCCTAGTTCAGTTTCCACCCTTAGTTGCCTCCTTAGTTTCCCCTCAGTTGCCTCCTTAGTCCCCCCCCCCCCCCCCTCCCCCCTTTTTTCTCTTAGTTTCTCGCATAGTTTTCCTTTTAGTCCTCCTTAGTTTGCATCTCTCTTTCAGTCTTCTGATCCGGTGACGGTAAGAGGTTGCAATGTTATGGCCCCCCCCTTCATAGGTCTTTTTTCTTAGTAGTCCTAGCCCCTTCTCTTGGGCTTCCTGTTTTGGCTTCTTCTTGCTCTCTGGTTTGTTTGTCTTCTGTTCCCGTCCTCCTTTGTCCCTTACGTCGCCCAGGTGGTGTCCGTCCCTTTGCTGTCCCTTAGCCGTTCTTGTCTTTTTCTTTGGTCTTTTCTCCTTGGTCACAAAGGGCTAGGTTTTATCAGTTGCGCCTTTTCCTGGTTCCCCCTTTGTAAAAAAAAAAAAAAAAAAAAAACACTCATTAAGGGCGCCTGGAGGTGCATCCCGAATGAAATGAAATTATTCATGAACTCAAATTTTAATTGTATTTTATTTATTTTATGTTGTGTTATTTAATTCGATTTTATTCCATTCAATTAAATTTAATCAACGTGATTTGACTGCATTGAATTGTTTTATTTTTTATGAATTCGTATCGAATTTAATTTAATCTAATTGGATGTAATTGAATTTTATTGAACCGATAGATGTTATAGCATTGTTAACTATAAAGTGACGAAAATTGGAGTTGTTGAAGGGCTGTTGATTTGTAAGCAGTATTGATTTTTTCTGTAATAATGAAGTGCAATGCATGTTTGTAGATTGGCTTTATTTTTAAGAATTTGATGCAAGAAAAATGAGACCAATAAAGTCTGTGGTTGAGTTTACGGAGTTGTACAAGGTATCGCGTGTCGACCCACCCCAGACGTAAACGTTATCTCCCGTCCTCATCTGGAGATCGCTTTTTCTATTTCCCTCACACCCAAACGACCCGTGTTCAATTCACGCATGGGGCAGACTACCTCGGACGGGCACATTTTTGCTTACGGAACTCAGGGTTGCGGACTGAGGACGCGGTGATTTCATTTGTCGTTTCCCTCATCCTTTGGGCTCAATCTAGGGAACTGGAGCATGTCTACGATTTCCCCAACAAAAATTCGCATCACCGTTCCTCTCGCGGCTGATTGCATCAGCTCATTGTGCTTGGCATTGAAATCTGCTGTTTTGCACTAGTACCAAAAGGTTGGGCAGTAGCAACTGTAGCCTCGGGGGTTTGCTGTTCGTGCATGCATGGAACTTCGACCTATTAACTTCATAGCAGTAGACTGTGATCAACCTTACAGTGGTGCAGATCCGTGTAACCAAGATCAAGTTTGAAAATATGGGATGCAGTTATGAGCTTGAGCAAGCTTTCAATTAGCTGGATTACCTCACCGCCGTAGACTGTGAGAAACCTAACACTGGTGTTGATCCATGTAACCAAGATCAAGTTTGAAAATGTGGGATCGAGTTGTTTTGTATGATCAAGCCTTCAATTTACTGGATTACCTCACCGCCGTAGACTGTGAGCAACCTTACAGTGATGTAGATCCATGTAAACAAGATCAAGTTTGAAAAAGTGGGATCGAGTTGTTTTGTATGAGCAAGCTTTCAATTAACTGGATTACCTCACCGCCGTAGACTGTGAGCAACCTTATAGTGATGTAGATCCATGTAACCAAGATCAAGTTTGAAATATGGGATGCAGTTATGAGTCTGAGAAGAAGAAGAAGATTACAATGGCCACTTATCCTGGCAGTGGAAACACCACCGCCCCCGAGGGAACGGACTCCGAACACCACTGTCTTCCGGCAGTGGGGATCGAACTTCTCCCGTATGGCGTGAGCTTTACCCCACGGGGTCTGGACCATACCGCCCTCCAGACTGGGCAAAAGTAATGACAGTCACCCATGTTGGCGTATTGATACCTGAGTCCATCGGTATTTCCATGGGTCCAGCGACTGGCTGAAGCAGGGTGTTCTGGATAGAGGTGAAGGATCTTTACATCGCCGGGTAGAAAACTTGGTCTGAGCAAGCTTTCAATTAGCTGGATGTCAGCGTATACTACTAGGACACGAGTGCCTTACTGGCATCTGAATCAGTTGCCAGTAAGGCACTCGTGTCCTAGTAGTATACGCTGACAACAATGCCTAACCCGGGAGGAAAACGGGGGGGTTTGATCCTCCCCAGAAGGTCGCGGTACACAGGCGGGGTGCGGGTCTGAACAGTACTAAGTTGCCCCCAATCATAAGTCCATAGCCGAAAGCTTGGCTGTGGATTAGTGGAACCTCTGGGTAATCTGTTCTCCTCCCGGGACATGCATTATTGTCAGCGTATACTACTAGGACACGAGTGCCTTACTGGCATCTGATTCAGATGCCAATCAGGCACTCGTGTCCTAGTAGTATACGCTGACACTGGATCAGGGTAGTCCAAGACGCACGTCCTTGCGTCCCAGGACGCAACATGGGGAGGGCCGTTGCGTCCCAGGACGCAACATTGGCAGGGTCGGTTGCGTCCCGGACGCAGCCTCATAGATTGGTTGCGTCCGGGACGCAGGTTTTGGAAGTTGGTTGCGTCTCACTTCATTACCCTGCGTTCTCATGCGTCCCAATGCGCCCCAGTGCGTCTGATGCGTCCGACTCGAGAGTGTCTCATTGGGTGCAGGACGCAAAGGACTCTCTCAGCCACATAATTTGAATGGACTCGAACCTAAAAATCCCCTACATGCCCCCAGGCCCTGAGTGGATGAGCGGGGTTCAAACAGCACCCTAGTCTAAAGCCTAGAATTTTTTGATGTAATCGATTTATTCTGGCCGATTTTTGATGTGATCGATTTATTCTGATCTCCAAAAATATTCGAACCGTCAAATTGCAATCCCGCGGCACGCCCAATGCTCCGACCAAGCAGCGAAGGCTGGATGAATTTTTTGTTGCCAAGCCCGCTGCTGCTGCTGCTGCTGCCGCCGCCGCTACTGTTGCAGCCACTGCACACTGTCCAGAAATATTATGTAAAAGACTCAATGAGATGGAATGGGACGCAGTGGGACGCATCAAGCATTGAGAAAAAGTGAGACGCACTGGGCCGCAGTGGGACGCATCAAGCATGGAGAAAAATGAGACGCAGTGGGACGCATCAAGCTGCTGTTGCTGTGGGAGGGGGAAAGAGGAATTTTTGGGACGCAACCTTCAAACTTTACTGCGTCCCAGGACGCAACCTACAAAATTGGCTGCGTCCCTGGACGCAACCTACCCATTTGGGTGCGTCCCAGGAAGCAACTCCTGGGGTCCGTTTGGACAACCCTGCACTGGATTACCTCACCGCTGTAGACTGTGAGAAACCTAACACTGGTGTTGATCCATGTAACCAAGATCAAGTTTGAAAATATGGGATCAAGTTGTTTTGTATGAGCAAGCTTTCAATTAACTGGATTACCTCACCGCCATAGACTGTGAACAACCTTACAGTGATGTAGATCCATGTAACCAAGATTAAGTTTGAAAATATGGGATGGAGTATTGAGTTTGAGCAAGCTTTCAATTAAATTGATTACCTGACCGCCGTAGACTGTGAGAAACCTAACACTGGTGTAGGTCCATGTAACCAAGATCAAGTTTGAAATTATGGGATCAAGTTGTTTTGTATGAGCAAGCTTTCAATTATCTGTATTACCTCACCGCCGTTGACTGTGAGCAACCTTACAGTGATGTAGATCCATGTAAACAAGATCAAGTTTGAAAATATGGGATGCAGTTATGAGTTTGAGCAAGCTTTTAATTAGCTGGATTACCTGACCGCCGTAGACTCTGAGCAACCTTGCAGTGGTGTTGATCCATCTAACCAAGATCAAGTTTAAACATATGGGATCGAATTGTTTCGTATGAGCAAGCTTTCAATTAAATTGATGACCTGACCGCCATAAACTGTGAGCAACCTAACAGTGGTGTAGGTCCATGTAACCAAGATCAAGTTTGAAAACATGGGATCGAGTTTTCATTCAAGAAGGCTTTCAATTAACTTGATTTCCTAACCGCCATAGACTGTGGACAGCCTTACAATTGCGCAGATTCATGTAACCAAGATAAATTTCTAAAATATGGGATCGAGTTTTTACATGAGCGAGCACAGCTCACAAGATAAAGCAATCAAACAAAGTGTCATGCTATGCTATGCTAGTAATTCCACCTTGCACATGCGGTACGGTTTTGGTTGGGCTGATGCTCATTTAGCATGACCAAATACACATATCATTCTCGGTCTTGAGCCCCTAACTCTTTGTAGTGTCCGTGTCCTTTGCCTCCTTCTTACGCACTTGCAAGAGGAGATTAATTTGTCATAGATGCTCCAAGCGCTCGACACTAGCCATCTATTTGATTGGAAGGAGGGATATGCATGAGTAGGTTACAGCCGAGTTACTGCCGTGTATGTACCTACAGCCAGACCCCCCATTCCCCCACACGCTAGGTACACACTAGGGTTGTTCAGGACGCTGCGTCGTGCAGATAGACGCAACGTTTGAGGGTCCGTTGCGTCATGAGACGCAACGTGGGGAGGGTCCGTTGCGTCGCTATGGGTTAGTTATGGGTCGATTGAGGGTCGGTTGCACGCACGACGCACGCCGTAAAACTGTTTACGTTTCAGGACGCAGATGTGGCGGTCCTCCTTAACAACCTTGGTACACACACTCTAGTCTGAGGCAGAGTAATTGCAGTGCAAGGTGCAGTACCTCCACTCTGAGTCAGAATACACGCATTCTGACTCAGAATGCCCATCGAAGGCGGGGCTCGCGGCTCGTTCATCCACTCGTTTTATCCTGCAGCGGGTCTGCCTCCTGGGTCTGCCAAGAATATGGTGTTGGACGGTGTTGGACCAAACACGATTGTGAAAACGGGGAAAACCTGGACTGGAACCTTATCTCGTTATTTATCGCCGCAGTGCTTTGCGAATCTTGTCGCAGCTGCTAGTAATTCCCTCATAGCTTATCGACTATCTGAGGCTCAAGCTTTTAATTGTCCAGAAAAACTCCGCCCAGCATTTCCTACGGTGCACTTTCATTTGCTAGCTCCACATCGTCTCCCACTGATTATTCCCCATACACCGGGTGCCAGTTGCTCCGCCCACGCGCGATTCCCATTCTGCAATAACGAATCGAATCTGAGCCTCTGCTATTAATTCCCCCATAACTTGGCGGCTGTCTGAGGCTGAAGCTTTTTATTGTTCAGAACGTTCGAAATCTGCGAGGAAGCATCGATACTTGCGTTCATAGTAATTGCTGGATGTCGGTGGTGGCAAACTGGGAATAACGTATCGCGGTCAACGTCCCACACTACCATGCGTCCCTGTCGAACCTCGATGCTCGTCACCTTCCACTGTCATCGTGTCGACCGGGCTTGTCCACATTTGGAGTCCAGTAGCACTAGGAAAGGCCATAACCATCATTAGCAGGGGGAGGAGCAGCAGCAGCAACAGCATCATCATCATCATCATCATGCGAGCGGTGCAGGTTTTAGGAGCCCCAAATTAGGCATGCATGCATCATCATTCATGCCTCCTTCCCTCCCTAGCTATCAGACCCCCGTATAACTCATGAACCTCCAATTTATATCGTCGCACGCATGCCTCGTGCGAAACCTACATTAACTCAACAACTACTGATGAACCTCCAAATGAACCTATACATTGCATAACCCATATCTCCTTACCACTATTCTACTGCATCATCTCAGGTTGTGGCGGACAATAGTGGGTCTCGCGAGGTAATGGTGAAGGTGGGACGTCTCTCCATGTCGCGAAAGGCGCAAGATGCTTTGAAGAACGCACGGTAGTGCATGGGGGGGGGGGGGGGGGGGGGGGGGGGGGGGGGGAAGTTTCCCCTGACCTTGCAAGTTATCCTTCCCTGTCGTGAAATTCAAGGAAAAGGTACACGTGGTTTGTTGTTGGTGTGTTGGTGTACATCGACGTTTTTTTCTCTCCGTCACTGTCACCAACCTTGCCCATGCCTTTGTCTAATTCTTTGTCTATGTCTTTTCCTTTGTCCCAGCCTCTGTCACTTTCTTTGTATTTGTGTTACTGCCTCTATCTCAGTGTACGTCACTTTCACTACCATTGCCTATGTCCCTGCCTGTGTCCCTGCCTTTGTCTTTGTCTGCCACTGTCACTGCCCTTGCCTTTGTCTACGTCTGTGCCTTTGCCACTGTCACCGCCTCTGTCATTGCCTGCCACTGCCCTTGCCTTTGTCTTTGTCACTGCCCTTGCCTGTGTCCATTTTCTGTACATGTTCACGTCTCTGTCCGTGCTGCTTTTTGTGTCACTGCCTGTGTCTATGTCTTTGCCTTTGTCTCTGCCCTTGCCTCTTTATATTTTTTGTCTATGTTTACGTATCTGCCTCTGTCTTTGTAATGGTATCTTACTCTGACACTTCCCTTGACTCCGTCTGTTTCTTTGTTGTTGTCTTTGTCACTGTCTCTGTCACTACCTCTGTCTATGCCTATCTCTCCGTCACTGTCACTACCCTTGCCCTTGTCTACGTCTTTGCCGATGTCAATTTCTTTGTTTTTTTGTGTTGCTGCCTCCATCTCTGTGTTTGTCACTGTCACTACCCCTGTATATGTCCTTGCCTGTGTTACTGCTTTTCTCTTTGTCTGCCACTGTTACTGCCCTTCCCTTCGTCTATGTCTGTGCCTCTGCCACTGTCACCGCCTTTGTCTCTGTTTGCCATTGCCCTTGCCTTTGTCTTTGTCACTGCCCTTGCCTAGTATATTTTTCTGTATATATTCATGTCTTCGTCCGTGCCGCTCTTCGTCCCTGCCGCGTTTCTTTCACTACGAGTGTCTATGTCTTTGCCTTTGTCTTTCCCCTTGCTTCTTAATATTTCTTTGTGTATGTCTAAGTAGCTGCCTCTGTCTTGGAATCTAACTTTTTCACTTCCTTTGCCTTTGTTTTTTATCTGTCTTCCTCTTAGTTACTCTCTTTGTCACTACCTCTGTTTATGCCTATCTCTCCCATGCCTGTCGCTGCCACTACCCTTGCCCTTGCCTCTGTCTAATTCTTTGTCTATGTCTCAGCCTTGGTTTTTGTCTTTGTCACTTTCTTTGTATTCGTGTTACTGCCTTTGTCTATGTCACTGTCACTACCACTGTCTATGTCCTTGCCTTTGTCACTTCTTTTGTCATTGTTTGCCACTGTCACTGCCCTTGCCTTTGTCAACGTCTTTGCCTATGCCTTTGCCACCATTTGTCTTGTATGCTGCACCATCTGTCTTGTATGTCGCACAATGTTTCTTGTATGTTGTGCCATTTATCTTGTAAGCTGCACCATTTGTCTTGTAAACTACACCACATGTCTTGTTCAACTAAGCGACACCACGCCTGGCTTTTTTTGTTTGCAAGCAAAACTGTATTGGCCGCTGGCAGGAATTCTGCTTGTGCCCACAACGGCTGGGCCAGTGTCTGATTTCATGGACTTTGAGGAGAAGACAAGGACGTGCTGGTGGACAAGAACTTGGACGAGCGAGGACGTACAGTTCTTTAGTTAAATCATATATATGATTCAAAAACTTGATAAATGGGTCATAACGTTTGCTTCTTTATGGCCCATTTCGGGTTCATGAACCCATCCCTCCTGAATGGGTGGTACAAAACGTAGCAAACTACTAGAACCCAACCAGGATGGGTCATACATCATTAGGGTTGTTGATAAGGATGCTGCATCGTGTGTCGCAGACACAACGTTTAAGGGTCAGTTGCGTTGCAGACATAGCTTTTGTGGGTTGATTGTGTTGCAGATGGTCTAGTTTGCTATGTCTAGTTCGCTACGTCATTAATTAGCCATCATAAATAGGTTCTCTCCATTGTTTATTTTTTGGGCTACGCGCAGCAGCTTCTAGGTAGCTCCTTTTCCGTGGTCCTTGGGCCACATTTGGAGCTATCCTAGGTAGTGCGTTTGGAAGTTGTTGTGGAAATTGTTCGAGTGCAGCTGCAAGCGGTAGGTTTGACAGAGTGGCTGGCTATTGGAGTTGACTGGAAGCATAGTCTTTGTCCATGATTAGTTGGATCAAGTGTTCATATTGCTTTGTGATATGATCTCATTAGGCAGTTGGCTAGTATATGTTGAACTTGGTTACAAAGCTTCAACAAGTAGCTTCATGCGTATTACATATTCTATTATATAATGAAACCTGTAACAATCGATACCAATTCACAGTGTCTGCCAGCCTGGCGAGGCTTGGCTGCCAGCCTGGCATTCCTTGCCAGGCTGGCCCTAACCCCACATGGATAACTCAATCGATAATCCCATGGATAACCTCCTCGGTAACCTATGGGATAACCCCCTAGATAACCCAATGGACTACCCCCTAGATAACCTAGTGGGTAACCCACTAGATAATCTAATGGGTAACCCACTAGATAACACTTTGGATAACCCCCCGCACCACGAGTTAAACCACCACGTTTGACTTCTCTAAGCGTTACCAACCTCACCAAGCGCTAAGCGTGTCTTAATCCACTGAATTCACTAAGCGCGAGAAAGCTCAGGCTTATGCCATAGATAATCTCCTTGAGGGACTCAAGCTTATATAAACGATAAGCGTGTTCGCAGGCCAAAACGTGACGCGCTTAAACTCGACCCTTTTTGGTAGGGCCATGTACTGCTCAGCGACCTGTACTAACCAAGGGCAGTGGGTCCATGTACCACTCAGCAACCTATACTAACCAAGGGCAGTGTGTCCACGTACTGCTCAGCAACCTATACTAACCAAGGGCAGTGTGTCCATGTACTGCTCAGCGATCTATACTAAACAAGGGCAGTGTGTCCATGTACTGCTCAGCGACCTGTACTAATCAAGGGCAGTGGGTCCATGTACTGCTCAGCGACCTATACTAACCAAGGGCGGTGTGTCCATGTACTGCTCAGCAACCTATACTTATCAAGGGCAGTGTGTACATGTACTGCTCAGCAACCTATACTTACCAAGGGCAGTGTGTACATGTACTGCTCAGCGACCTGTACTAACCAAGGGCAGTGGGTCCATGTACTGCTCAGCGACCTATACTAACCAAGGGCGGTGTGTCCATGTACTGCTCAGCAACCTATACTTATCAAGGGCAGTGTGTACATGTACTGCTCAGAAACCTATACTTACCAAGGGCAGTGTGTACATGTACTGCTCAGCAACCTATACTTACCAAGGGCAGTGTGTCCATGTACTACTAAGCGACCTATACAAACCAAGGGCAGTGTGTCCTCGTATTGCTCAGCGACCTATACTCATACTAACCAAGGGCAGTGTGTCCATGTACTGCTCAGCGACCTGTACTAACCACTCAAGGGCAGTGGGTCCATGTATTGCTCAGCGACCTATACCAACCAAGGGCAGTGTGTCCATGTACTGCTAAGTGACCTATAATAACCAACGGCTGTTAAAGCGTATGTGCTGGGTACTTGGTGCATTGCATGTGCATGCATGTAAGGTGAGGTGGATGGCTGCAAGTGCATGAATGCAAGTCTAGTGAGGTGCATACATGCATGATTCTATATGCATGATGGTTTTAATGCAATTGATACCTTACCTAACTAGGTAGTCTAGGCTTTGCTTCATTGTTTGAGTGTGTACAATATACAACCTTGCCCACACAAGTCTAGTATACATCTTATGCACCATCATTGTGTTCCCTTGTTTGTTTTGGCTGCATCACAACAAATGATCTGACATCTTTCATACTTATCCCCTACCCAGATTCGCAACATGCCGGCTGATCCCTTGGTGAGGGGGGAGGACACTTAAGGCATCTCACACGCATACAAAAGAACCTTGTAACTTACTTAGTTTAGGCTTTCCCACCTCACTCACAACCACTCACCCACACACACCCACACACTCCCCACCACTCACTCCACCACTCACTCCACCACCATCCCACCTCCCCCCCCCCCCACCCCACCCCACCCCACCCCACCCTCATCACACACACAACACTCCCCACTAATAGCTATCATATAACATAATATAAAAAACACCAACTTATCGCCCCTCGCAGATTCGCAACATGCTGGCTGACCCATTCATGAGGATGAAGGACATGAAGGGCATCTCACACGCGGAGTTCGTCGAGAAGGAGCTTGATGACGTCCTATGGTTGGCACAATGTCACTGACATCTGTGTGAAGGGCTACAACTGCGGAGAGGATGGAGGAGTCCTTGGTGGGGCTTGATGGACTTAGCTAACTTAGGTACTTAGGTACTACCTTGGCACGGTATGAGTGGGTTACCCAACTTAGTATTTTCAGTTGGTTAGTTTTGGAGAGGAGTGAGTGCCACTGACCTGTATTACTTAGTTAGTTAAGTAGGGGTGTAGTAGGCCCATTGATGGTTACATTAATGGTTAGCTTGATTGGACAGCTGGAGCCTGTTAGCATGGACGGTAATATAAAATGCATGCAATACCGTATGAATCAACAAAAATGTAATAAATCGGTGCCGCTCGTCCATCTACGATTTTACTACGTTCCCATGTCTCTGAAGTTAACTTAAGTAAGTTAGCGTAACTTAAGTTAACTTGACTTAAGTCAACTTAACGTGTGTTACGTTAACTTGCGTAAGTTAAAGTATAGCTTAACTTCAATTCACTTAACGTGACTTAACTCAACTTAACTTGTCCACACGTTAATCAACGTTAATATAACGTCAAATGTCGTCCGTTAACTCTGTGTCAATAACGTGCATAGTTAATCTGTTTTAACTCCCTTGAACGTCCAAACCTGTTTCCATAGTGTTATCTACCTGAGGGACCACAGGTACTTGGGGATTTGCTACAAGTCTGGAGCTGGATCTGAACTGACTGTCTTCAGTGATTCATCCTTTGGTGAATGCAAGTTGTCTAGGCGCTCCCAGACTGGAGTTGTCATACTCTCTGCTAGAAGCCTCATCTCCTGGAGTAGCAAGCGCCAGATCACCCCGGCTGTAAGCACGGGAGAAGCCGAATACCAAGCACTGGCCATTACTGCTCGAGAGGTAATTTGGCTCAAGTACCTTAGGGCTGACATGGGCTTCCCCTCTTCAGTTGTTACTATTCAGTGTGATTCTACAGGAGCTATCTCTTGGACTGGAGATTGGAAGTTGGAGCCCAAGGCTAAGCACATTGATGTGATTCACCATTACATTCAGTGCTTGGTATATGATGGGAGAGTGAAGGTTGTGTATGTTAATACCAAGGAGAACAAGGCTGACCCTTTCACCAAGGGGTTGGCTCCAGGAACTTTCTGGGACCATGTCAAGATGCATGGCATGGTGACCTACAAGGACTCCATTTCCCCTTCCAAGGCTTAGTTGCCTTATTTATGAACACTGGCTACTTGGGATTGGTTATAGTCATGCTTTGATTTGCTTTGGGCTTTCTTAGTTGTACCTAGCTTTCCTTTGGTTAGTTTTAGTTGTTCATTGGTTTCGGAGGAAGGTGGAAATTTATTCAGACCACCGTTATAGCAACCTTATGGTTTTCTGACACTTCGTTCCATAGGCAGATGGTTAATTAGGTGGAGCTTGTCATAGATTAGCTATTTCTTTTTGCTTCACACTGTTTTGAATTCACCAGCCACCTCAGGTGTTTAGTGAATTAGGTGGAGATTGGTAGATGTTTGTTCGTATTTTTCAGTGAAATGGTATACTGGATTATCTTGCAGTTGTACTTCCAGATGTACTTCCAGATGTACTTTCACACACCTATTTTCTTCCAGGTGTATTTCAGTAGGTTCATTCCACTTAGTTAGTGACGTAGCTGGGGATTTATGATAATTAACTTTCATAAATCTTCTTACTTCAAATCATTGAGTAAGAAACCAGTTACACATGGTTTTTTCATCCCAGCCTAGTCATGGATACTATGCTAAGAGTAGTATCTAAGGTGAAGGATTTTTCCATCGAGTTTATTTCAGTGGATGAAATTTGTGTACTCTCGCCTGAGTCCTTTAGACTTTGATTATATTTTGTGCTGCTTTCACAAAATATTTCAGTCTTGTTTTTAGAATTTTAAGTTTCATAAATATTTTCATATAGCTATAACACTAGTTCTAGTCTGAGGAATATTCCTGGTCCAGACATAAGCTTTATTTGTAAGAGCTTACTAAGTATTTTAGATTTAATTTTTCAGTCAGCTGCTACATAGGTGGAGTGTCGGCAGATCGTCGCTAGAAGATGTCTAGCTGACCGATTAGTTCCGGAGGACGCGGGGCGGACTGGAACCTTCTAGGTGTTCCGCTACCTTCTAGGCAATTGCATCACACTCTGCTATACCACAGAGTGTGCTCACCATTCCTTTTTACTATACGCAGGGTTTACCTATTTCTGTACCCTCATATGATTATATTTAATCCTCTGCTTCCCTGCTGAAATGTCGCATCTCTCAATCGTGCCTCCAGAGTCTCATTGCCCCTCGACCTAATTGGCACACTCCGCCAACACCTGCCGGGATCGGACTCGCGACCCCCCAAAAATACGACACAGCTGTATAGCCGATCTGAAATCACGTCCTATTCCACTCTACACGATATATATCGTACGATACTGAACATGGTAAAGTTCTACACCAGTACGATATATCCCGGTAAACACGATATATCGTATGAGAATCCCGAAAATATCGTACGATGCAAAGCTTGACAGCCCTAAAAATATGCGTTGGCATCGTAACATGCCCCCAAATTCTGCATTTCAGACGTGAACCATAACGTATTGAACATCCCTGCCCTTTTTTTTACTGCCGAAGACGGCGAGCGGCCAAATTGCTGGCTGAAGCTATATTTCTTTTGTCTTAGCGGACTTTTGGTCCATGTCCTCTAGTCTTCTTCTTTGATTTTTCTTCCTCGGTCACATAGGGCTAGGTTTTATCAGATGTTCTCCTTCATGGTTCCTCCCTATGTAAAAAAAAAAGTACATATATATATATATATGCAAGTAAGTTCAAGTTCAAGTAGTATACACACGTACCACAATAATAAAAGGCACTGAAACGTAACGTATTGAATATGCTCAGTGGTAACCTTTTGTTTTTTACGAAAGGAATTTCACCCCGGGAGATGGGTCTCCCAACACAAGCTAACGGCACCGAGGATTCAGTTAGAATAATGTTGACACTCCTTCAAAAGAGTAAGCGCACTTAGGTGGGAGTATACAATGTACTACAAAGTGGGACGAGAATACCAAAAATATTTTATCAATGTGCCTCCTGGTTTTCTTGTGTATCGCATGTGGGAACATGAAATACGGTGAGCAGTCCATAGTTAGCTCAAAACCATGTAACAAATTAACAATATAATCCAGACCTTGAACTTGGTTACATGGCTCCAGCCTTAATTAAGGCCTGCTCTCCGTATGTAGAAGTAACAACATTCAAAGCTCGTCCTTCCTTTCAACACACATTGTCACATGCATCAAGGGCAACACAATTGTAACAACACCGTGGTTGTACGGAAGGTAGGAGCACACTATCAAAATGGGGGGACCACTAGCTTTTCTGTTCGGCTCTGAGCAGCAGCTTCTTGATCCAGCCACTTTGCTACACCCAAATATTTCAGAGCTCTGGACAGCTGATTGTCTCAGCTGCAAGGTGCACTAGCTTGCGATAGGTTAAACTTAATAGCCAGTCAGGGGAGCTACCTGGAAGCTGCTGCTCGTCACTGAGAAGAAAAACACTGGGAGGAACACTAGCTAAAGGACAGAAGAAGACATGAATGTGGTGGTGGTGGCTGAGGAATGTCGTTAGCTACAGTGCGACAAACAAGCTCTGCATGTGGTAGCTGAGGCAGGGCAACTAGCTACGCAGCTGTGCATTAGCAACACTAGGGCCACTTGATAGCAAGTGTTGGGCAGGTATGGCCGAGGGGTACATTTGATGCGACACCACGCATGTATTTAGCCATGATGCACACACATGTATGAAAACGAATGCAACCAGTAGGTGATGCCAGGTAGGCTTGCAACACCTCTTACACCTTGGCACACACTCAACACTCATGTAGGTATGTAGTAAGTGATTTTTTTTTTTTTTTTTACAAAGGGGGGAACCAGGAAAAGGCGCAACTGATAAAACCTAGCCCTTTGTGACCAAGGAGAAAAGACCAAAGAAAAAGACTTAAACGGCTAAGGGACAGCTAAGGGACAGACACCACCTGTGCGAGAGAACTGCTCAAAGACAGGACGAACCTCAAGTCTCCCTCCCTCTACGTGCAGGCTTTTCGCAGGTGTGAGTACGCCTCGCAGACAAGACTCTCCACCGTCCTTACCATCACTTGCCGGAGCTTGCTTCATGGAACCTTGGGCTGCAATGCATTCCTTGCCCATGTACGAGGACGCTTCCAACGGGTCAACCAAGACGACCTCCCCTCCATAGTCTGCTCCAGCCCAGACTGCTTGCAACTGCACACTGCTGACACCGTGTCTCACGCTTTCTTGGAATGCCCTGATTCTGCCCCTGTCATAGACTGGCTCCTTTCCACTTGGGAGACCCTCACCGGTGGGCAGCGCCTTCCTCGTTGCCCCTTCTTCCTCCTCGGTGACGACATCACCCTTTGGCCCGGGACACCCCCTCCTCCCTCTACCCTACGCTTGTGGTCCTTCCTGCGTCTAACCACCTTGAGCGCGATATGGCAGGTCCGTTCGTCCCGGGCTGACAGACTGGACCATTCTGAGACCCTTCACCACATATCTGGGGCTAGATCTGGACCAAGATCAAGGTCCAGATCTGCGCTAAGATCCAGATCCAGATCTAGATCTTGATACTGTCTCTGTCTTCATTCCTGTTGTACATGCCCAGACCAGTCTTTTAGGTTTTCGCTTTGCTTCCAGTTGTCTTTCTTCTTTTCTGGTTTCCTCCCTGCTTTTGGCTTGTTTTTTTGCAGTTTCTCCTTAGTTTGCTTCCCAAGTTCAGTTTCCACCCTTAGTTGCCTCCTTAGTTTCCCCCTCAGTTGCCTCCTTAGTCCCCCCCCCCCCCCCCCCCCCCCCCCTCCCCCCTTTTTCTCTTAGTTTCTCGCATAGTTTTCCTTTCAGTCCTCCTTAGTTTGCATCTCCTCTTTCAGTCTTCTGATCCGGTGACTGTTAGAGGTTGCAATGTTATGGCCCCCCCCTTCATAGGTTTTTTTTCTTAGTGGTCCTAGCCCCTTCTCTTGAGCTTCCTGTTTTTGGCTTCTTCCTTGCCTCTCTGGTTTGTTTGTCTTCTGTTCCCGTCCTCCTTTGTCCCTTACGTCGCCCAGGTGGTGTCCGTCCCTTAGCTGTCCCTTAGCCGTTCTAGTCTTTTTCTTGGTCTTTTCTCCTTGGTCACAAAGGGCTAGGTTTTATCAGTTGCGCATTTTCCTGGATCCCCCCTTTGTAAAAAAAAAAAAAAAAAAAAAAACGTGCGTTGTCAGCATGTGAAGTGGTAGGGGGAGGGGCAGGAGGAGTCAAGGCAAGGGGAGAAGGAGCAGGGACGGAGGAGGTAGGATCTGTGGAGTTGTATGCTCCGAGGGCCGACTTGATGTCAAGGTGGGAGAAGAAAGCGAGGGGATAGATGAGGGAGAGGAGTAAGGAGGATCAGGGAGGTCAAGTCCTCGTGAGGGGATGGGAGGAAGAGAAGAAGGGGAGGGGATGAGAGGGATAAAAAGGGTTCGGAGAACTCTTCGGTGTCATCGCTGTCACTATCAATAACAGGTTGGATGCCAAATCGGAGGGGGGCTGGGCTGCAGTCGCCCCTGCAACTAGGACACGAGGAGTCCTATAGTGAACCAAGTCGTGATGCATGAGGAGTGGAAAGAGTGCGCACAAGTCCCCCCTTTGTAAAAAAAAAAAAAAAAAATTGGGCTAGCTTTTATCAGATGTTCCCTTTAATGGTGCCCGCACAAAAAAAATGCCCGCACACCTTCTTACTGGAAGTAGGTAAAGCAGCAGTTTTTTTTTTTTTTTTTTTTTTTACATAGGGAGGAACCAGGAAAGGGAACAGTTGAGCCCCAAGAGCTTCCAGCCTTTCTCACCTTCCTCCTCCAGTACTTCACCCCCCTTCTCCATGGTATGCCGCCAATGGGGAGGAACAGTGTTGCTTGGAGGTAGGGGTGGTGCTTGTTAGAATATCAGTTAGCACTTGCCTTGTGATATTTGATGTCGGACTAGACTTCATGTGATGCTAATTAGGTAAAGGCAAAACGCTGCCCCTAGGGGGATTCGAACCCTTGTCGAATCTCCGAATAGCTCAGGGCGCTACACCAGTGAGCTAGTAGTATTATGCTATGTGAGTACATGCTATGTAAGTACGAGTTACGGCTGGTGGCCAACCGGTTGTTACCGCCCGATGGCCGGTTTAGGGATGCTTCGCGGTAGCTACTGAAGGAATCTACCGGTGGAATCTTCCAAAGATGCCTTCCGTAGATTCCCTCCCGAACAGTATAAAAGGGGACTCACGAGAGCAGAGTACCACTTACTCTCTCTCTGGTCCCCAGGTAAGATTTACTGTCCTACTGCCATTACTGCGTCTCTTGCTATGATCTTTGGTGCTCCAGAAAGCTGAGACTCGCGCGCATCTGTTCGCGCGCATCTGACCGAGCGAATCTGTTCGCGCGCATCTGACTGCGCGCATTTGTTCAAAGCTAGTTGTTCAGCTTTGTTTGCTGCTCTCTCTTTCTCTCTGCTTTGATACTCTGACTATTTTTTTTTTTTTTTTATACAAAGGGGGGAACCAGGAAAATTTCTTAGTTCTAATTGCTTTGCTTAGATATTGAAGGCTCTTTGCCTGCTTCGTGTACATTGCCTGTTCCCACTTGTCAGTTCTAAGGCATTCGCTTCTCTTTGTAGTTGTTTTGTTTGGACTGCAAAACCCTCTCTGCAACCTTCTCTACCTCATCCATCTGCTTTACAATGGAGGACACAAGGGTCTCTATGCCCAAGTTGGATGACAACAATTGTGGGGTCTGGAGTGTTAGGATGATGGCATGCCTTGCCTTGAAGAAGGTGTCCAAGGCTATTTCAGAGGACACGGTGGACCCTGAGGATGATCTGCAAGCAAGATCCTTGCTGGTCATTCAGGTGAAGGATCACCTCCTGCCCTTCATCAGAATGAGAAGACTGCCAAGGGCATGTGGTTGAAGCTTGAGGAGCTGCACAAGAGCAAGTCCAGGGCTCGCTTGAATCTGATGCGCCGAGAGCTGGCGCAACTGAAGAAGGAGCCCAAGGAGACTGTAGCCAAGTACACTGCCCGTGCGGAGTCACTCAGGGATCAGCTTGCAGCAGAAGGGGATACCACCTCTTCTGCTGACCTGATCAGCACTATGTTGAATGGACTGCCTAAGGAGTTTGACACAGCTCCCCCCCTTTTTTCTCTTAGTTTCTCGCATAGTTTTCCTTTTAGTCCTCCTTAGTTTGCATCTCCTCTTTCAGTCTTCTGATCCGGTGACGGTTAGAGGTTGAAATGTTATGGCCCCCCCCTTCATAGGTCTTTTTCTTAAATCTGACAAAGCCTCCGGGAAGTATACTCCCAAGACCCAGCCGGGTAACAACTCCACAGTCGCCACTGCCTTCACCTGCTCAGGTGGCACTGCTGCACTCACTGATGAGGACTTGCCCCCTTTGATTGGTGAAGTGACTTGGATGCTGGACTCAGGTGCTTCCCACAACATCACGGGGGACCGCGATCTGCTTGTGAACATCAGACACCTGGATACACCACTCCAATTCAGGTTTGCTGACGGAGTGGGACATCGGGCAGAGTACGCTGGCGACGTCTTCCTGGAATCTGTAAATGGAGAGTATGTTCAGCTGCAGAATGTCCATTATGTCCCTGCATCTGCCAGAAATCTGATCTCCCTCTCAAGCGTTATGCGGAACGGAGCTCAGATAGAATACTGGGAAGACACACGTTGTATCTTTGCCAAGAATGGTGTGCGCATCGAAGCGGTTTGCATCAACGGCGTGTATGAGGTGGAGGGGATGGTGCCCGAGGCAGACATGCCAGTTGCTCCTCTTTTTACTAACGGTACTGTGTGCTCTGCAGTTGAGACGCCGGAGCTTTGGCATGCCAGGTTTGGTCATCTGGGGATGACAAACTTGGCCCCTCTGCAGGCCAAGCAGATGGTACATGGCATGAAGGTAGAAGCTGAGGCATTCAAGGACTTCAAGGATCCCTGCGAGGCTTGCGTGCTGTCGAAGCAGACCCGCGATCCTTTTCCTGCCAGTAAGTCAGCACCTGTGAAGGGATTGCTTCATGTGGACCTATGTGGTCCTATCACACCTGCCTCTCTAGGGCAGAGCAAGTACTTTCCTGGGTGTGTTGGAGGACCACTCCAGGTGCAGCTTTGTCATCATGCTGAAGACCAAGGACCAGGCATCAGCAGCCTTGCATGACCTCATTCTCATGCTGCAGACTCAACATGGCATCACTGTCAAGATAGTGCGCCTCGACAGAGGAGGAGAATTCTGCAATGGTGAACTCGCTGCCTTCTTTGCTTCCAGAGGGATTGTCCATCAAACCACAGCCCCTTACAGCCCCGAGAGCAATTTTTTTTTTTTTTTTTTACAAAGGGGGGAACCAGGAAAAGGGGCAACTGATAAAACCTAACCCTTTGTGACCAAGGAGGAAAGACCAAAGAAAAAGACAAGAACGGCTAAGGGACAGCTAAGGGACGGACACCACCTGGGCGACGTAAGGGACAAAGGAGGACGGGAACATAAGACAAACAAACCAGAGAGGCAAGGAAGAAGCCAAAAACAGGAAGCCCAAGAGAAGGGGCTAGGACTAGGATGGGGCGGCGGAGCGTTTGAACAGGACCCTAATGGAAAAGGTTAGGGCCCTAATCCTTCACAGTGGTGCCCCCTTCTACCTTTGGGCTGAGGGCCTACAGAGAGCTAACACCTTAAGGAATGCCTCCCCAGTCAGTGGCCGGGAGCTTACGCCTCACCAGCTGCTGACAGGGTCTGTCCCAGAAGTATCCCACTTCAAGATTTTTGGGTGCAAGGCCCTTTGCCATGTGCCCAAGCTGAAGCGGCGCAAGCTGGATGCTGTAAGCAGACCAGGTGTCTTCATTGGGTACGAGGCCAACTCCAAGGCATACCGGATCCTGGATCCAGACGGCAAGACTGTGCGTGTGGCTCGGGATGTTACCTTCCATGAGGGTGTCTTCCCATACAACACGCCGACGCCACCGGCCCATATGAATGATGAGCCACTGTGCATTGTAGACATCAAGCTAGAACCTGATGAGGAACCAGTTAGTGCACCTTCTGGCACCTCACCTGCGGCACCCACTACCCTGACGGATGAAGCTGACAGTGAGGACGAAGACTTGCCCCCTTTGCACATGGATACTGACTCAGATGAGGAAGATGAGGACATTGCTCCACTGCCTACTTAAGATGCACCTCCTCCGCGGCGATCATCTAGACTCAGGCAGGAACCTTCAGAGTGGTGGGCCAGCTCAGCTGCTGTTGTTGAACTTCAGCCTGAGCCAGTGTCTGTGAAGGAAGCTCTCGCAGGTCCCAAAGCTCAGCAGTGGAAGCTTGCAATGGATGAAGAGTATGCAGCTCTGCTCCACAACGAGACTTGGGAGGTTGAGGACAGACCCCCTGGAACCAATGTACTCCATGTCAAGTGGATCTTCAAGAGGAAGCGAGACGCTGTCGGTAACATCGAGCGCTACAAGGCTCGCCTGGTAGTTGTTGGATGCAGGCAGCGGGAGGGTCTCGACTACAATGAGATATATACACCTGTAGGGAAGCACGCAACTCTGCGCACCCTCTTGGCTGTCACAGCTCACCGCGATCTTGAACTGCATCAGCTGGACGTTGCCAACGCGTTCCTCAATGGAGAACTGGAAGAGGATCTGTGGATGCAGCAACCTCCAGGTTTTGCAGTTGGGGGAAGCGACCGCGCATGCCATTTGCGCAAGACTCTCTATGGTCTGAAGCAGAGCCCCCGTGCTTGGTATGCAAACTTGCGCTCCCAGCTGGAGGCCATTGGCTTTAATGCCTCTGTGGCCGACCCTGGATTGTTGATCATGATGGCTGGCTCTGGTGACTGGACCTATGTGCTGATCCATGTGGACGACATCCTGATTGCCGGTTTAGCAGAAGGAGTCACCTGGTGAAAACCAAGCTGGCTGAAGTCTTCAAAATCAAGGACATGGGGGAATCCTCCTTCTACCTTGGTATGGACATCATCAGGGACAGAGGGATGAAGACACTCCTCTTGACTCAGAAAAGGTATGTGGCTGACCTCATGGACAAGTTTGCCTCACATGCCAAGTCAAAGAAGGTGCCACTATCCCCAGCCACCAAGCTGACCAAGGCAGGAGAGCCTATGGACCAGACTGTTGTGAGCTACAGCGAGATCATTGGGTCTCTGATGTATCTTGCAGTGTGCACCAGGCCTGACCTCTCACAGTCAGTGGGAGCTTTGGCCAGGTACATGGCAAACCCCACTGAGGACCACCTGGCTGCTGCAAAGCATTTTTTTTTTTTTTTTTTTACATAGGGAGGAACCAGGAAAGGGAACATCTGATAAAACCTAGCCCTGTGTGACCAAGGAAGAAAAACCAAAGAAGAAGACTAGAAGACACGGACCAAAAGTCCGCTAAGACAAAAGATCCAAGACAAAAGACGAAAAGACTAGGGGACAATGTGTTGGCGTACATTTCTGGCACTCTGGACTATGGGTTGTTCTTTGGAGGCAGTTATCTGCTGGAGCTTCAGGGCTACGCTGACTCAGACTTCGCTGGAGACACTAACACACGCAGGTCGACGACTGGCTACGCTTTCAGGCTGAATGGAGCTGTGGTCTCCTGGCAGAACCGACTGCAGCCCACGGTGGCGCACTCCACCACAGAGGCTGAGTACATGGCTGCTGGTGCAGCTGTCAAGGAAGCACTCTGGTTCAGGAAGCTTCTTTCTGAGTTTAAAATGGTGCTAGGAGTAGTACCTATCTACGGTGACAACCAAGCAGCCATTAAGCTGCTGAAGAACCCCATCTCTTGCGTGCGCACGAAGCATATTGATGTTGTGCACCACTTTGCGCGTGAGCGAGTGGCAAGGTCAGAGGTGACCTTCACCTACATCTCCACTGAGGAAATGGTGGCAGATGTACTCACTAAAATCCTGCCTAGGTGCAAGTTTGAGCTGTGAAGGCTCGGGTTGGGAGTTACCAACAAGTAGAACATTCAGTCAGTCACGAGTGGGAGTTTAGAATAATCAGTTAGCACTTGCCTTGTGATATTTGATGTCGGACTAGACTTCATGTGATGTTAATTAGGTAAAGGCAAAACGCTGCCCCCAGGGGGATTCGAACCCTTGTCGAATCTCCGAATAGTTCAGGGCGCTACACCAGTGAGCTAGTAGTAATATGCTGTGCCATGTTGTGTGAGTACGAGTTACGGCTGGTGGCCAACCGGTTGTTACCGCCCGATGGCCGTTTTAGGGATGCTTCGCGGTAGCTACTGAAGGAATCTACCGGTGGAATCTTCCAAAGATGCCTTCCGTAGATTCCCTCCCGAACAGTATAAAAGGTGGACTCACGAGAGCAGAGTACCACTTACTCTCTCTCTGGTCCCCAGGTAAGATTTACTGTCCTACTGCCATTACTGCGTCTCTTGCTATGATCTTTGGTGCTCCAGAAAGCTGAGACTCGCGCGCATCTGTTCGCGCGCATCTGACTGCGCGCATTTGTTCAAAGCTAGTTGTTCAGCTTTGTTTGCTGCTCTCTCTTTCTCTCTGCTTTGATACTCTGACTCTTAGTTCTAATTGCTTTGCTTAGATATTGAAGGCTCTTTGCCTGCTTCGTGTACATTTCTTGTTCCCACTTGTCAGTTCTAAGGCATTCGCTTCTCTTTGTAGTTGTTTTGTTTCTGATGTAATCACCACTTACTCTCTCTCTGGTCCCCAGCCTATTTATTTTACAGTGCTCGGAAGGCCCTTTGTCCTTTGTCCTCCTAGTAAGTAGTTTTTGTCCCTCGTTCTTTTGTCCCCTAGTCTTTTCGTCTTTTGTCTTGGATCTTTTGTCTTAGCGGACTTTTGGTCCATGTCTTCTAGTCTTCTTCTTTGGTTTTTCTTCCTTGGTCACATAGGGCTAGGTTTTATCAGATGTTCCCTTTCCTGGTTCCTCCCTATGTAAAAAAAAAAAAAAAAAAAAAAAAAATGGGCCGATGCGGTCCCATGCAAAAGCTTTTTTTTTTTTTTTTACAAAGGGGGGAACCAGGTAAAGGCGCAACTGATAAAACCTAGCCCTTTGTGACCAAGGAGAAAAGACCAAAGAAAAAGACATGAACGGCTAAGGGACAGCTAAGGGACAGACACCACCTGGGCGACTAAAGGGACAAAGGAGGACAGGAACAGAAGACAAACAAACCAGCTTATTGGTGCATCGTCCTTGCGCCCACTTTTTTTTTTGAAGTTGTGAAAGGACTTTCACCCCTGGAGGTGGGTCTCCTGACACAAACCAGCGACACACAGAATTCAGTTTGAATGGTGGTGCCACTCCTACAATATGCAAAGTAGGCGCACTTAGGGTTGGTGAGAGATACCAACCCTATGTAAAAAAAAAAAAAAAACGACCAAACGCACATTTACTACTACCCCTGTTGACCATGGCAGACAAGCTCCCTGCCATGGTCGTTAGAGGCGGAATCAAGGAGACATAACTAGAGAACCACCACAAGGGCAGAAATCCGACAGTACTTCCCTACAAGGTTTGCTTAGGGTCAGGACGCCAAAATACTGAGGAATCGAACCTCACCACCCCCTTCCTACTCTCACAAGTAGGGTCGGTACAGCAAGGGTACTGTAGATCACAAGGGATGTAGAACACACCACATTTGTAAATCAGCCTGCGTGTCCTGCGATCTAACGCCGATATTACCACTGGCCGATATTATGCTGACCTTTCCAGGCGGCTCTCCCAATCTGGCAACTTCACTGTGCAGTGGGGACAGCAACAGACCCTCATCCCCCTATCCTCTGCTCCTCCCCCTCTCCCCACTTCATACCGCCGCCTTAAATTCTTCAACGTACCCTCCACATGCGCACGCACTGGCCTTCCTGAGGCCATCCTTTCAGCGGCCAGCTACAAGACAATTCCTGCCCACCTATCCAACTTCCCCCTTGCTCCCGTCCCGGCAAAAAAGTCTTAGGCAGCTTAAATCAAGTGGTATCCCCCCGGGGGGTACCACTTGCGAGTACCGCCCAGGGGGACGGTACTTGAAAGGCTGCTCAAGACTTGCCAAGTATTAGGCAGCTAAAAGAAAATAAAAGCTGCCTAATACTCGCGGGTACCGCCCAGAGTCATAGGGCGGTACCTGGATTACCGCCCAGAGGGCCGGTACCTGTAGTACCGCCCAGAGGGCCATCAAGGTACCTGGAGTACTGCCCAGGGGAATAGGCCGGTACTTGAATGGCCCCTGTCTCTGTACCTGGGCGGTACTCCAGGTACCTTTAGGGCCCTCTGGGTAAGCTAGTACGCCCCTAAGCTAATGCCGCCGTAGGCGATACTAGCTAACCACAAAGGGGCCCTTTGGGGGGGGTAGCCAGTACCTCCCATAGGCGTAGGAGGTAATGGCTTACCCTTAGGCGGACTAGCTAACCCCCCCAAACCAAAGGGGGGCGGTACTAGCTTACAAAAATAAAATAAAAAACAGACGTATAGGCCATTAAGGTACTTGGAGCTAGTCCGCCTATGGGTAAGCTAGTCCGCCCATAGGAGGTACTTGCTTACCCATAGATAAGCCCATAGTTTTATCAGAAGTTCCCCTTCCTGGTTCCTCCCTATGTAGAACCTCCCTATGTAGAACCTCCCTATGTAGAAAAAAAAAATAGACATAGGCGGTACTCGCTTACCCCTAGGCGGACAAGCTAGTGGGCCCCCTCAAGGCCCATTTGGGGTAAGCGAGTACCGCCTATGTATCTGGGTAAGCTAGTACCGCCTATGTCTATGGGTAAGCTAGTACGCCCCCCCCTTTGGGGGGGGAGTAGGCTAGTCCGCCTATGGGCAAGCTAGTACCGCCCATAGGCGGACTAGCTAACCCCCCCAAACCAAGGGGGGCGGAATAGCTTACCCATAGGCGGACTAGCTAACCCCCACAAGTCTTAGGCAGCTTTTATTTATTTTAGCTGCCTCATTCATACTTGGCAAGTCTTGGGCAGCTTTTCTTTCCTTTAGCTGCCTAAGACTTTAAGGTACTTGCTAGTCCACCTATGCCTATGGGCGGTACCAGCTTACCCATAGACAGATACAGAGAGCCATTCAAGCACCTTCAGGGCCCCTGTATCTGTATCTGTATCTGGGCGTTACTCCAGGTACCTTAATGGCCCTCTGGGTAAGCTAGTACGCCCTTTGGCGGACTAGCTAACCCCCCCCAAGTATTAGGCAGCTAAAAGAGGGCTGCCTAATACTTGCCAAGTATTAGGCAGCTTTTAGCTGCCTAATACTCGCAGGTACCGCCCCCCCTTTGGGGGGGTTAGATAGTCCGCCTATGGGCGTACTAGCTTACCCAGAGGTCCGGTACCTGGAGTACCGCCCAGATACAGATACAGGGGCCATAAAGGTACTTGAAAGGGGGGGGGTACTAGCTTACCCAGAGACAGGGGCAGGTACCTGGAGTACCGCCCAGATACAGATACAGGGGCCATTAAGGTACTTGGATGGCCCTCTGTCTCTGGGTAAGCTAGTACCGCCCATAGGCATAGGCGGACTAGCTCCAAGTACCGGCCCTCTGGGCGGTACTAGCAAGTCTTAGGCAGCCTTAGCTGCCTAATACTTGACCCCCCCAAACCAAAGGGGTGAAAGGGGGTGGTACTCAGGGAAGGCTAAGGGAAGACCAAAGGAAGACTCAAGGAAGGCTAAGGGAAGACTAAAGGAAGACTCAAGGAAGACGAAGAAAGTCACCCCTTATCTTTTTGTCTTTTGTCTTCGGATCTTTTGTCTTAGCGGACTTTTGGTCCATGTCCTCTAGTCTTCTTCTTTGGTTTTTCTTCCTCGGTCACATAGGGCTAGGTTTTATCAGATGTTCCCTTTCCTGGTTCCTCCCTATGTAAAAAAAAAAAAAAAAAAAAATCCTCCGCTACGGTCTTGGCGTGAACGCGAACGCTGCTGTCTTCATCGTGGATATCATCCCACCCCCAGAAGACCCCTTCCTACACCGCCTTCCACCCTTTATACCCTCCCTCTCCCTCCCTTCAGCACCTTCTTGGATCAAGATCATCTCTCTTTCCCCCTCCCCTCCCATTCTGCTTGTTCCCACCTATCCACCACATCCCATCTCACCTCTTTCCAGGGCCCTTCTGCTTCTACCCTCTCCTTTACTCCCTCCTCCTCCCTCCTCCTCCACCCCCACCCCTTCCCTTCCCCTTCTTCCAACATGGAACCCATCGGGCCCCGACCCATGGTACCCCTCCTCATTCTCTCCATTTCCCCTGTCCCTCCCACCGTCCAGTCCACACCACTCTCCCCCCACACTCCTTCTCAAACATGGTCCACCACACCATTCCCCCCCCCCCCCGCCCCCCCCCCCCCCCCCAAAAAGAACCCTCTCCAACAGCCCCTACATGTTTCCCTCTACTGAGGCACTCCTCCATGCCGGTTCCCTCAGAGCTAGCCCCAGGTTACAATCTTTTTCAAGCCTTCTCCTGTCGGAGACACATACAGACCCGGTGACTTCAGCAGCCCCCATCGACTGCACCGCCAACACTGAGCCAGGAGCTGTAGTGCGCCTTTACGGATTTCCTTGCTGGTTAGTGGATCTTATGGGGGTTCTACCCTTTCACCGTCCGGGACGTTTTCTAAGGAGTTTGATTTGCTTCTTTAGATTTTTTAGTTACCTTGTTAGTGTTAGCTTTGGCCCTCTCCTGTGATTTGTTGCATGCCACGCTCTGGTCGTCTTTGCAAAGCTTGCTGATCTGCATGGGTGACCTAGAGACATGTTACCAGGCTGCTGATAATCTGTGCAGGTTTGCTAAAGGAGTGATGCCCTGATGCACAGGCCTTTTTTTTTTTTTTTTTTCAAAGGGGGGAACCAGGAAAAGGCGCAACTGATAAAACCTAGACCTTTGTGACCAAGGAGAAAAGACCAAAGAAAAAGACAAGAACGGCTAAGGGACAGCTAAGGGACGGACACCACCTGGGCGACGTAAGGGACAAAGGAGGACGGGAACAGAAGACAAACAAACCAGAGAGGCAAGGAAGAAGCCAAAAACAGGAAGCCCAAGAGAAGGGGCTAGGACTACTAAGAAAAAAAACCTATGAAGGGGGGGGCCATAACATTGCAACCTCTAACCGTCACCGGATCAGAAGACTGAAAGAGGAGATGCAAACTAAGGAGGACTAAAAGGAAAACTATGCGAGATACTAAGAGAAAAAAGGGGGGGAGGGGGGGGGGGGGGAGGGACTAAGGAGGCAACTGAGGGGGAAACTAAGGATGGCAACTAAGGGTGGAAACTGAACTAGGGGAAGCAAACTAAGGGAGAAACTGCACAAACAAGCCAAAAGCAGGGAGGCAACCAGAAAAGAAGAAGCAGGGAGGCAAACCAGAAAAGAAGAAAGACAACTGGAAGCAAAGCGAAAACCTAAAAGACTGGTCTGGGCATGTACAACAGGAATGAAGACAGAGACAGTATCAAGATCTAGATCTTGATCTGGATCTTAGCGCAGATCTGGACCTTGATCTTGGTCCAGATCTAGCCCCAGATCTGGAACGTTGTCGTGTGCTGTGTCCAAATCTCTGAAACCTGATCCTGATCTGGGGCAGGGTCTTTGATCTTGGGCTTTGGGCTGGATCTAGGTCAGGGTCAAGATCGGGGCCTAGAGCTGGGGCTTGGCTGGACCCTAGGTCAGGCGTCTATTATCAGGGTCTAGAGCTCGGAATGGGCTGGGTCTGGGTCAGGGTCTAGAGCAAGGTCTAGATCCGGGTAATGGGCTGGATCTGGGGCAGGGTCTAGATCAGGGTCTAGAACTAGGGCTTGGGCTGGGTCTGGGATTGGGTCTGGGATTGTTATTATTATTTTTTATTTTACATAGGGAGGAACCAGGAAAGGGAACATCTGATAAAACCTGCAGGAGCGCTGGGGCCATGGGGATTGTCATTTTCATGGTGCGGGTATCAAGCTCCTGGTCACCGGGAGTGACCCCAATCATGGTGCAAAAGATCGGGGTGATGGCCCATAAGCTTGCAAAGGAAGCCACTGTGAGAGAGCAATCTAGGCCACGCCACCAATCTTGACCAGAAGGCGCCGATTATCAAGGTGTCGAAGATTCCGTCTGCGGGGTGCGCATGCAGTCCCTTGCGATGGCTTGGTGACGGTGGCCAAGGGCAAGGCAGATAGCCTTGTGGTGAAGGGGCTCAGAATGGTCCAGTCTGTCAGCCCGGACGAACGACCTGCCATATCAAGGACACCCAAGGACACCCCCCAAGCTGCCCTCATCACTCCTACGTAAGAAACCTCGAGAAGCATGGTTACGTGCAGACTTTGAGGAGCAGCTGATCCAGCAAGGCCTCCCCCCCCACCAGTGGCAAGAGCTCTTGGAACCATGGCTGGTTGGTCTTTGGGAGGACTTCCAACTGGACCCAACAACATGGGGTCTCCACCTCCATGATGATACTGAGGTGAACCTTCTTGAACTCTCAGTGCGCCAAGCACGGCAGGCCCTTTCTTCACCAACATATCATGCAACAAAAGCCCCAGTTCCCACCATTTTGTGCCAGGTTATACCGAGGAACGTGCTGCTTGGCCCAGGCTGTGGAGCATTCTACCCCCCTCCACCTTGGACACTTACCCTAGCACTAACCCTGACCTGCGAGGCCTCCGTGGTCTTGAATCCCGATGGATTGCCTCAGCAACAGAGAGAGCGCTTGTTGTCACCCCTATTCCAGTCCCCTCCCCTTGAAAGAACCTCCCACAGAACGCTTGGGTGGACTTTAACAACGTGTCCGCCCCTCCCGTCCAGGCCCAGCGGAGAGAACTGCTCAAAAACAAGACGAACCTCAAGTCTCCCTCCCTCTACGCGCAGGCTTTTCGCAGGTGTGGGTAAGCCTGGCTGACAAGACTCTCCACCGTTCCTTATACCATCACTTGCCGGAGCTTGCTTCAATGGGCACCCTGGGCTGCAATGCGTTCCTTGCTCATGTAGAGGACGCTCCAACGGGTCAACCAAGACGACCCCCCTCACATAGTCTGCTCCAGCCCTGACTGCTTGCAGCTGCACACTGCTGACACTATGTCTCACGCTTTCTTCTTGGAATGCCCTGATTCTGCCCCTAGTCATAGACTGGCTCCTTTCCACTTGGGAGACCCTCACCGGCAGCGCCTTCTTGTTGCCCTTCTTCCTCCTTGGTGACGACATCACCCTTTTGGCCCGGGACACCCCCTCCTCCCTCTAGTTCCTAAGGTTGTGGTCCTTCCTGCGTATAACCACCTTGGGCTCGATATGGCAGGTCCGTTCGTCCCGGCTGACAGACTGGACCATTCTGAGCCCCTTCACCCACAAGGCTATCTGCCTTGCCCTTGGCCACCTTCAACCAAGCCATCGCCAGGGACTGGATGCGCACCAGACGGATCTTTGACACCTTGATAATGGCGCCTTCTGTCAAGATTGGATGGCGTGGCCTAGATTGCTCTCTCACAGTGGCTTCCCTTTGCAAGCTTATGGGCCACCCCCCGATCTTTTGCACCATGATTGGTCACTCATTCTATTTCTTAACTTCCGGTGACCAGGAGCTCGATACCCGCACCATGAAAATGACAATCCCCATGGCCCCAGCGCTCCCTACAATCCCAGACCCAATCCCAGACCCAGCCCAAGCCCTAGTTCTAGACCCTGAATCTAGAAGCCCCTGCCCCAGATCCAGACCCATACCCGGAATTAGACCTTGCTCTAGAGCCCTGACCAGACCCTGGCCCATTCCCCGAGCTCTAGACCCTGATCTAGACCTGACTTAGGTCCAGTCCCAAGCCCCCAGCTTCTAGGCCCGATCTTGACCCTGACCTAGATCCAGCCCAAGCCCAAGATCAAGACCTGCCCCAGATCAGGATCAAGGTTTCAGATTTGGACACAGCACACGACACGTTCCAAGATCTGGGGCTAGAGTCTGGACACAAGATCAAGGTCCAGATCTGCGCTAAGATCCAGATCAAGATCTAGATCTTGATACTGTCTTGTCTTCATTCCTGTTGTACATGCCCAGACCAGTCTTTTAGGTTTTCGCTTTGCTTCAGTTGTCTTTCTTCTTTTCTGGTTGCCTCCCTGCTTTTGGCTTGTTTGTGCAGTTTCTCCCTTAGTTTGCTTCCCCTAGTTCAGTTTCCACCCTTAGTTGCCTCCTTAGTTTCCCCCTCAGTTGCCTCCTTAGTCCCCCCCACCCCCCCCTCCCCCCTTTTTTCTCTTAGTATCTCGCATAGTTTTCCTTTTAAAGTTCCTCCTTAGTTTGCATCTCTCTTTCACCGTCTTCTGATCCGGTGACGGTTAGAGGTTGCAATGTTATGGCCCCCCCCTTCATAGGTTTTTTTCTTAGTAGTCCTAGCCCCTTCTCTTGTGGCGTTCCTGTTCTTTGGCTTCTTCCTTGCCTCTCTGGTTTGTTTGTCTTCTGTCCCGTCCTCCTTTGTCCCTTACGTCGCCCAGGTGGTGTCCGCGTACCCTTAGCATGTCCTCTAGCCGTTCTTATGTCTTTTTCTTTGGTCTTTTCTCCTTGGTCACAAAGGGCTAGGTTTTATCAGTTGCGCCTTTTCCTGGTTCCCCCCTTCGTAAAAAAAAAAAAAAAATATATATGCGGAGGAACCCCAAGGTGGTTATACGCAGGAAGGACCACAACTTAGGGTAGAGGGAGGATGGGGGTGTCCCCGGCCAAAGGGTGGATGTCGTCAACCCAAGGAGGAGAAGGGGCAACGAGGAACGGCGCCTGCCCACCAAGCACCGGTGAGGGTCTCCCAAGTGGAAAGGAGCCAGTCTATGACAGGGGCAGAATCAGGGCATCTCTAAGAAAGCGTGATACTAATTGTGTCAGCAGTGGTGCAGCTGCAAGCAGTCAGGGCTGGAGCAGACTATGGAGGGGGGGTCGTCTTGGTTGACCCGTTGGAAAGCGTCCTCGTACATGAGCATAGTGTGGCAACGCATTCGCACGCCAGGGTGCCCATGAAGCAAGCTCCGGCAAGTGATGGTATAAAGGACAGTGGAGAGTCTTGTCAGCGAGGCGTACCCACACCTGCGAAAAAGCCTGCACGTAGTAGGGAGGGAGACTTGAAGTTCGTCTTGTCTTTGAGCAGTTCTCTCCGCTGGGCCTGGACGGGAGGGCGGCGGACTATATTGTAACAGTCCACCCAAGCGTTCTGTGGGAGGTCTTCAGTGGAGGGGACTCGGAATAATGGGGTGACAAAAGCGCTCTCTCTGTTTCTGACGCCCGCAATCCATACGGCATTCAAGACCACGGAGGCCTCGCAGGTCAGGGTTAGTGCTAGGGTGACTGGTCCAAGGTGGAGGGGGGTAGAATGCTCCACAGCCTGGGACCACATCCAAGCAGCCACGTTCCTCGGTTATAGTGCCAGCACCTGGCACACAAAGGTGGGAACTGGGGCTTCTTTGCAATACGGATATGCGGTTGGTGAGAACGGGCCTGCGTGCTTGGCGCACAGAGACGTTTCAAGAAGGTTCAACTCAGTAATCAGATCATGGCAGGTGGAGACCACCATGGTTGTTGGTCCAGTTTGGAGGTCCTCCCAAAGACAACCAGCCATGGTTCACAGAGCTCTTGCCTCTGGGTGGGGGGGGGAGCCTGCTGGATCAAGCATGCTCGCTCAACAGTCTGCCCGTAACCAGGGCTCTCGAGGATCTCTTGCGTAAGGGTGATGAGGGCAGCTTGGAGGTGTCCTTGGGGGGACAGGGCAGGAAGGGTGAGAGGGTGTAAACCGCCAGAGGGCAGACCTCCCCAGAAGACGGTCTCTTCCAGTGAGGGGATCTGCCCTCTGCAAGGGACCAGCAGGGGCCACAGCGGGAAAGAGGCTTCCCTTTGGGAGGTGGAAGTTCAGGAAGGAGGACAGCATCCGACAAACGTTCCAGATCTGGGCTAGAATTGGACCAAGAATCAGGTCCAGATTGCGCCTAAGATCCAATCAAAGATCTAGATCTTGATACTGTCTTCTGTCTTCTTCTTTGTACCTGCCCAGACAGTCTTTTAGGTTTCTCGCTTTTGCTATCAGTTGGTCTTTCATTCTTTTCTGGTTGCCTCTGCTTTGCTTGTTTTTGCAAGTTTCTCCTAGTCTTCACCAATTCACGCTTTCCACCCTTAGATTTTGCCTCTAGTTTCCCCCTCAGCTTCCTCCTTAGTCCCCCGCCCCCCCCTCCCCCCTTTTTCTCTTAGTTTCTCGCATAGTTTTCCTTTAAGTCTTCCTTACATTGAATCTCCCTCTTTCAGTCTTCTGATCCGGTGACTGGTAGAGGTTGCAATGTTAGGCCCCCCCCCTTCATAGGTTTTTTTATATATATAATGATCCCTAGCCCTTCTCTTGGGCTTCCTGTTTTGGCTTCTTCCTTGCTCTCTGGTTTGTTTGTCTTTGTTCCCGTCTCCTTTGGTCCCTTACGTCACCCAGGTGGTGTCTGTCCTTAGCGTCCTTAGCCCGTTTCTTTGCTCTATTTCTTCT
This sequence comes from Microglena sp. YARC, assembly GCA_022414725.1. Taxonomy (NCBI): domain Eukaryota; kingdom Viridiplantae; phylum Chlorophyta; class Chlorophyceae; order Chlamydomonadales; family Chlamydomonadaceae; genus Microglena; species Microglena sp. YARC. The sequence goes on along the minus strand of CM039464.1, from coordinate 25,456,374 downwards.
GGTCTTTTCGCCCTCTTGGTCACAAAGGGCGAGTTTATCAGTTTGCGCTTTTCCTGGTTCCCCCCCTTTTGGTAAAAAAAAAAAAAAGGGGGTCTGGCAGAGAGGAAAAGAGGGATGAAAGTCCAGGTCTTGGACAGCAGCGGGAGGGACTGTGAGCTCGTTGTTGACTAGCTGAGCGGATGTCCTTAGAACGGCTGCTACGACGAGTGCTTGGGAGGAGAGCACTTGGTTTGAGGTAGATGGGCATGCGGAACGGAAAATGGAGGGTGTTGTTTGAAGGTGGTTTCAGAAGCGTGAATTGGGGGCACCTGCAATGATCAAATAACTCGCTCAGGCGCAGCAGGGGTTACAGTCAGATTGAATACTCGTCCATCCCTGCTAATGCCCATTCAGTTACATTTAAATCTCCTCCTCCCTCCTTTCCCATCCTCCCTCCTCTCTTCCTGCCTCCCTCCACTCCTCCCTCCCTCCCTCCCTCCCTCTTTGCCTCCCTCCTCCCTGCCTTGCCCCCTCCCTACTTGCTCCCTCCCTCTTGCCCATCCTCCCATCCCTCCCCTCCTTGGCTCCCCCCTTGCCCTCCCTCCCTCCCTCCCCCCCCTCCCTGGCCCTCAGTTAACTTAATATCCTCCCTCTCTCGCCTCTCCCTCCCTCCTCTCTCCTCCTCCTCCTCCTCC
>CM039464.1:25448949-25454700 GCA_022414725.1 Microglena sp. YARC | reverse complement strand
GTGTTTTTACTGTGGGGTATGTGTTTATGGTGTAGTGTTTCGTTCTATGTGGTGTATGGTTTGCTTGTATGTGTTGAGGTGATTTGTATGGGTGTGTATGCTTGTTATGGTGTTTATGTGTTTGGTTATGTGCTGTATGGTTGTGTACGTTGTCATTGCTTGGTTTATGTGTGGTATGCTGTTGTTGATGTGGGTCAATGGTTGTTTATGTGTTGGTATGGGTTGTTTTATGGTTAGTGTTGTATGTGATGTGATGTGTTCGTGTTTAGGTGTGTAGTTGTTTATGCTGTGATTGTATGTGTTTGTTTATGTCGTGGTAGTCTTTGTTATGGGTGCATGTGTGTGTTTATTTTGATGTGTTTAGGGTGTGTGTATTGCTTTGTTTATGATGTGTTGTATGGGTTGTTTAGTGTGTTGTATCTGTTGGCTTTATGGATGTGTATGTGTTTGTTTATGTTGTGTATGTGGTTTGTTTATGTGTGTGTATGTGTTTGTTTATGTGTGTGTATGTGTTTGTTTATGTGTGTGTATGTGTTTGTTTATGTGTGTGTATGTGTTTGTTTATGGGGTGTATTGTGTTTGTTTATGGTGTGTATGTGTTTGTTTATGTGTGTGTATGTGTTTGTTTTTATGTGTGTGTATGTGTTTGTTTATGGTGTGTATGTGTTTGTTTATGTGTTTGTTTATGTGTGTGTATGTGTTTGTTTATGTGTGTGTATGTGTTTGTTTATGTGTGTGTACTTGTTGTTTTGTTTATGGTGTGTATGTGTTTGTTTATGTGTGTGTATGTGTTTGTTTATGTGTGTGTATGTGTTTGTTTATGTGTGTGTATGTGTGTTGTTTTATGGTTGTGTATGTGTTTGTTTATGTGTGTGTATGTGTTTGTTTATGTGTGTGTATGTGTTTGTTTATTGGGTGTGTATGTGTTTGTTTATGTGTGTGTATGTGTTGTTCATGCTGTTATGTGTTTTGTTTTGGGTGTGTATGTGATTTGTTTATCGTTTGTGTATGTGTTTGTTTTGTGTGTGTATGTGTTTGTTTATGGCGTAGTTTACGTGTTTGTTATGTGTGTGTATGTGTTTGCTTTATGTGTGTGTATGTGGTTTGTTTTATGGGTGTGTATGTGTTTGTTTATGTGTGTGTATGTGTTCTCTCTCCTATGTGTGTTATGTGTTTGTTTATGTGTTTGTTTTATGTGTTTGTTTATGTGTGTTGTATGTGTTTGTTTATGTGTGTGTATGTCTTTGTTTATGGGTGTGTATGTGTTTGTTTATGTGTGTGTATGTGTTTGTTTATTGTGTTGTGTATGTGTTTGTTTATGTGTGTGTATGTGTTGTTTATGGGTGTGTATGTGTTTGCCTTATGTGTGTGTATGGTTTGTTTATGTGTGTGTATGTGTTTGTGTTTATGTGTGTGTACTGTGTTTGTTTTGTGTGTGTATGTGTTTGTTTATGTGTGTGTATGTGTTTGTTTATGTGTGTGTATGTGTTTGTTTATGTGTGTGTATGTGTTTGTTTATGTGTGTGTATGTGTTTGTTATGTTGGTATGTTTGTTTATGTGTGTGTATGTGTTTGTTTATGTGTGTGTATGTGTTTGTTTATGTGTGTGTATGTGTTTGTTTATGTGTGTTATGTGTTGTTTACTGTGTGTGTTTATGTGTTTGTTTATGTGTGTGTATGTGTTTGTTTATGGTTGTGAAATGTGTTTGTTATGTGTGGTGTATGTGTTTTGTTTATGTGTGTGTATGTGTTGTTTGTGTGTATGTGTTGTTTATGGTTGTGTATGTGTTGTTATGTGGTGTATGTGTTGTTAATTGTGAGTATGTTTTGTTTATTGTGTGTGTATGTGTTTGTTTATGTGTGTGTATGTGTTTGTTTATGGGTGTGTATGTGTTTGTTTATGTGTGTGTATGTGTTTGTTTATGGGTGTGTATGTGTTTGTTTATGTGTGTGTATGTGTTTGTTTATGTGTGTGTATGTGTTTGTTTATGTGTGTGTATGTGTTTGTTATGTGTGTTGTATGGTTGTTTATGTGTGTGTATGTGTTTTGTTTATGTGTGTGTATGTCTTTGTTTATGTGTTGTATGATTTTGTTTCATGGTGTGATATGTGTTTGTTTAAGGTGTGTATGTGTTGTTTATTGGCGTGTGTCTGTGTTTGTTTATGGCGTGCTGTCTGTGTTCTGTTTATGTGTGTGTATGTGTTTGTTTTATGTGTGTATGTGTTTTTTTATTGTGTGTGTATGTGTTTGTTTATGTGTGTGTCATGTGTTTGTTTATTGTGTGTATGTGTTTGTTTATGGGTGTGTATGTGTTTGTTTATGTGTGTGTATGTGTTTGTTTCATGCGTGTGTATGTGTTGTTTATGTGTGTGTATGTGTTTGTTTATGTGTGTGTATGTGTTTGTTTATGGTTGTGAATGTGTTTGTTTATGGGTGTGTATGTGTTTGTTTATGTGTGTGTATGTGTTTGTTTTTGGGTGTGTATGTGTTTGTTTATGGTTGTGTATGTGTTTGTTTATGGTGCTGTATGGTTTGGTTTATGTGTGTGTAGTGTTTGTTTATTGCTGTGTGTATGTGGTTTGTTTACTGTGTGTGTATGTGTTTGTTTATGCGGTGTGTATGTCTTTGTTTATGGTGTGTATGTGTTTGTTTATGTGTGTGTATTGTGGTTGTTTATGTTGTGTTATGTGTTTGTTTATGTGTGTGTATGTGTTTTGTTTTATGTGATGTGTATGTGTTTGTTTATGGTGTGTATGTGTTTGTTTATGTGGTGGTATGTGTTTTTTATGTGTGTGTATGTGTTTGTTTATGTGTGTGTATTGTTTGTTTATGGTTGTGTATGTGTTGTTTAAGGTGTGTATTGTTTTTGTTTATGGTGTGTATGTGTTTTTTATGTTGTGTATGTGTTTGGTTTATGGTGTGTATGATGTTTGTTTATGGTGTGTCTTGTGTTTGTTTATGGGTGTGTATGTGTTTGTTTATGGGTGTGTATGTGTTTGTTTATGTGTGTGTATGTGTTTGTTTATGTGTGTGTATGTGTTTGTTTATGGGTGTGTATGTGTTTGTTTATGTGTGTGTATGTGTTTGTTTATGGGTGTGTATGTGTTTGTTTATTTATGTGTTTATTTGTATTTATTTGTGTGCATGTGTGTGCATGTGTGTGGTGTTGTGTTGCGTGGAGTGTTGGTGAACAACCATTTTAATGAGCCTCGTTTTCATTGTCAGGGCATCCATGTAGCTATAGGGTGAGGGAGTAAATATGTGTGTGTTGGTGTTGGTAGCGTGGAGTGTGTTGTGGTGTTGCGGTTTGCGTGAAGTTTGTGTGGTGTGTTGCGTGGAGTGTGTGTGGTGTTGGGTTGCGTGGAGTGTGTGTGGTGTTGGGTTGCGTGCAGTGTGTGTGGTGTTGGGTTGCGTTGGAGCGGTGTGTGGTGTTGGGTTGCGTGACCGAAGTGTGTGTGTGTGGTTGCGTGCAGTGTGTGTGGTGTTGCGGTTGCGTGGAGTTGCGGTGGTGTGGGTTGCGTGAGTTGTGTGTGGTGTTGGGTTGCGTGCAGTGTGTGTGTTGGGGTTGCGTGCAGTGTGTGTGGGTTGGGTTGCCGTGCAGTGTGTGTGGTATTGGGTTTCCCGACATTACCCCATATAGTTATATCAATTACACTCAGCGGTGCTCCCACTTGCGTGGAGTGTGTGTGGTGTTGGTTTGCGTGGAGTGTGTGTGTATGTGATTGATGTTGGATGTTGGATTGCCTGGTGTGTGCGAATGTGTGTGATGTTGGGTTGTGTGGTGAGTGTGTTCTGCTGTCTGTAATGTTTGTAATGGTGGTTGCGTGGGTGTGTTTGTGTGTGTGTGTGTGTTGAATGTGTGTGTTTGTAATGTGTGTGTAAATGTGTGCAACCACATCAACCACATTAACCACATTAACCACCCATGTGCATGCGCTGGGGCCAACGTGAGACTGGGATACTAGCAGCGTTTTCACAACCACATCAACCACATCAAACCACATCAACCACATCAACCACATCAACCACTCAATCACATCAACCACATTAACCACATCAACCACATCAACCACATCAACCACATTACACCACACTTAACCACATCAACCACATTAACCACAATCAACCACCCATGTCACATGTGCAGGCGCTTGGGCCAAGGATGAGACGGGCACACCAGAAGTGTTTCACAACCCACATCAAACCACATTAACCACAATTCACCACCCATGTCACCATGTGCAGGCGCTGGGCCAAGGGTGAGACGGGCACACCAGAAGTGTTTCACAACCGAACAGTGAAGGACTTGAAAGAGTGGAACAACTGCCTTGCAAAGAAGGGACATGGACAATGCCTGCGCTACTACAACCCCCAACAGGTGGGTTGAAGTGGTTTAAGTTGGTTGAAGCGTTGCCAAAGAAGGGACATCGACATTGTCTGCGCTACTACCATCCGGAACAAGTTGGTTGAAGTGGTTGAAGTGGTAGTGGTTTACAATAAGCGACATGGACATTGCCTGCGCTACTACTCCCCCCAACAGATGGGTTGAAGTGGTTGAAGTGCTTAAGTGGTTGGAGCGTTTTGTAGTGGCTGTAGCAGTTGAAGTGGTTTGAAGTGGATTGACAAGAAGGGACATGGACAATGCCTGCGCTACTACCAACCCCCAAACAAATGGGTTGAAGTGTTTTAGTGGGTTGTAGCAGTTGCAGTGGTCGAAGTGGTTGACAAGAAGGGACATGGATATTGCCTGCGCTACTACCACCCCCAACAGGTGGGTTGAAGTGGTTAAGTGGTATGTTAGCGGCTCGAAGTGGTGAAGTGGTTGTAGCAGTCGAAGTGGTGTAGTGTGAAGAAAAAAGGGACCATGCGACATTGCCTGCGCTACTACCACCCCAACAGCGTGAGTGTGTAGCGGTTAAGTGTTGTAGCTGGCCTCTTGAAGTAGTTCGTAGCGGTTGAATTGGTTGTAGCTGGTTGAATGGTTGTAGCGGTTGAAGTTGTTGTAGCAGTTGAAGGTGGTGTAGCTGGTTGAAGTAGTTGTGTAGCGGTTAAGTGGTTGTAGTGGTTGTGGCGGGTTGAAGGGTTGAAGTGGTCTGTAGTAATTGTAGCAGGTTGTGGACGGTTGCAGCTGGTTGAAGTGGGTTTAAAGTGGTTTACATAAAAGCGACATGGACAATGCTTCTAACACAGGTGGGTCTGTAGTGGTGTTGAGGAGTGGGTGTAAACAGGCGGCGGGCGTTTGACGGGCCGTATGCCAGCCTGGCTTGAACCAAGAACGGGGCATGGACATTGCGCCAACTACCAATCCCCCAGACACGGGGCGGGTGATCGGGGAGGGGTTTTAAGTGCGGTGTAGTGGTTGTAGTGGTTGAACAAGACAAGGGACATGCATTGCTTCGTAAGTGGTCCGTGGGTAGTGGTCTGTTAAGTGGTTGTAGTGGTTGTAGTGGTTGTAGTGGTCAGCAAGAAAGAACATGCGCATTGCCTGCGCCACTACCACCCCCAACAAGTGGGTTTAAGTGGTTAAGTGGTTGTAGCGGTCGAAGTGTGCAGTTGAGTTGTAGCGGTTGGAGTGGTTGGAGCGGTAAAAAAGAAGGGACATGGAGATCGCCTGCGCTACTACCACCCCCAACAAGTGGGTTGTAGTGGTTTAAGTGGCCCACCTTTCCCCACCCACTTTTCCACCCACCATCTGTCCCACCAACCCCACCAACCTCACCAACCCCACCCACACACCAACCCTTCCAACC
>CM039464.1:25388949-25446449 GCA_022414725.1 Microglena sp. YARC | reverse complement strand
TCATCCTTCGAAATGAGGACTACAAGGTTGCTCAGGAGCAGCACATGATGGCGGTCTTCAAGTTTCTAGGTGCGTGTGTGCAAGTGTGTGTGTGTTTGCAAGTGTGTGTGTGTGTGTGCAAGTGTGTGTGTGTGTGAGTGTGTGTGGGTGTGCGAGTGTATGCGTGCATGAGAAGTACAAGGTTGCACAGGAGCAGCACATGATGGCTGTCTTCAAGTTTCTAGGTGCGTGTGTGCAAGTGTATGTGAGTAAGTGTGTGTGTGTCTGTGGGTGTGTGTGAGTGAGTGACTGTGTGTGTCTGTGTCTGTGTGTGTGAGTGAGTGTCTGTGTGTGTGTCTGTGGGTGTGTCTGTGGGTGTGAGTGTGGGTGTGGGTGGGTGAGTGTCTGTGTGTGTGTCTGTGGGTGTGGGTGTCTGTGGGTGAGTGAGTGTGTGTGTGTGAGTTTGTGTGGGTGTGTGTGTGTGTGTCTGTGGGTGTGTGTGAGTGAATGTCTGTGTGTGTGTATGTGGGTGTGTCTGTGTCTGTGTGTGTATGTGAGTGAGTGTGGGTGTCTGTGGGTGTGGGTGTGTCTGTGGGTGAGTGAGTTTGTGTGTGTGAGTGTGTCTGTGGGTGTGTGTGAGTGAGTGTCTGTGGGTGTGTCTGTAGGGGTGTGTGTGTCTGTGGGTGAGTGAGTGTGTGTGAGTGTGTGTGAGTGTGTGTCTGTGGGTATGTGTGAGTGAGTGTCTGTTGTGTGTCTGTGGGTGTGGGTGTGTCTGTGGGTGAGTGCGTGTGTGAGTGAGTGTGTGTGTGTGAGTGTCTGTGTGTCTGTGGGTGATTGAGTGTGTGTGTGTGTGTGAGAGTGTGTGTGTGTGTCTGTGGGTGTGTGTGTGAGTGTGTGTCTGTGTGCGTGTCTGTGTAATGGATTGTTAGTTAGGAGGAATGGTGTACGTGATCACCAAATGGCTCAAGGAAACACACAGACACACAGAAACAAAGATACACATGCAGACACACACAGACACACGCACAAACACACAAACACAAACAAAAAAGTCAGACCTCCATGCCTGCCTGCCTCTTTATCCACAGGTGTGGAGACCAATCTGACCAAGCCACAGCGGTCTGTGATAGTGATGGTGACACACACACACACACAATGTCAAACCTCCATGCCTGCCTGCCTCTCTATCCACAGGTGTGGAGACCAACCTGCCGTAGCCACAGCTGGCTAGAGTGATGGCGATGGTGGCACACACACACATTATGTCAAACCTTCATGCCTGCCTCCCTCTGCATAGGTGTGGAGACCAACCTGACCAAGCCACAGCTGACTAAGGTGATGGCGATGGTGACACACACATACTCACACAATGTCAAACCTCCTTGCCTGCCTGCCTCTCTATCCACAGGTGTCGAGACCAACCTGACCAAGCCACAGCTGACTAAGGTGATGGCGATGGAGGTAAAGAATGTGCAAAAGAACAAAAAGGTGATGCTGCCTGAGACCCGGAAGCTTCTGGGAGCCTTCTACCGTCCATACAACCAGAAGCTGTCAAAGTTAATGAAGGACGATCGCTACTTGTGGGACTATGGTGGCCAAGCCAAGCCAAGCCAACAACAAGCCAAGCCAACAATCAGAAACTGACCAAGTTAATGAAGGACGATCGCTACTTGTGGGACTATGGTGGCCAAGCCAAGCCAAGCCAACAACAAGCCAAGCCAACAATCAGAAGCTGTCAAAGTTAATGAAGGACGATCGCTACTTGTGGGACTATGGTGGCCAAGCCAAGCCAAGCCAACAACAAGCCAAGCCAACAATCAGAAGCTGTCTAAGTTATTGAAGGACGATCGCTACTTGTGGGACTATGGTGGCCAAGCCAAGCCAAGCCAACAACAAGCCAAGCCAACAATCAGAAACTGACCAAGTTAATGAAGGACGATCGCTACTTGTGGGACTATGGTGGCCAAGCCAAGCCAAGCCAACAACAAGCCAAGCCAACAATCAGAAACTGACCAAGTTAATGAAGAACGATCGCTACTTGTGGGACTATGGTGGCCAAGCCAAGCCAAGCCAACAACAAGCCAAGCCAACAATCAGAAGCTGTCTAAGTTAATGAAGGACGATCGCTACTTGTGGGACTATGGTGGCCAAGCCAAGCCAAGCCAACAACAAGCCAAGCCAACAATCAGAAGCTGTCTAAGTTAATGAAGGACGATCGCTACTTGTGGGACTATGGTGGCCAAGCCAAGCCAAGCCAACAACAAGCCAAGCCAACAATCAGGAGCTGTCTAAGTTAATGAAGGACGATTGCTACTTGTGTGACTATGGTGGCCAAGCCAAGCCAAGCCAACAACAAGCCAAGCCAACAATCAGAAACTGACCAAGTTAATGAAGGACGATCGCTACTTGTGGGATTACGGTGGCCAAGCCAAGCCTATTTAATAACCAGAGGTCAATGAAGGACGATCGCTACTTGTGGGACTATGGTGGTGATCTTCAACCCTAAACCCTTTCCAAGTTAATAAAGGACGATTACTACATGTGGCACTTCGGTGGTGACCTTCAACCATACAAGCAGAAACTGTCCATGTTAATGAAGGACGATTACTACATGTGGCACTTCGGTGGTGATCTTCAACCATATGACCAGACAATTTCCAAGTTAATGAAGGACGATCACTACCTGTGGCACTTCGGTGTAGGAAGTACAAGCAGCACAGCACAGGCAGCAGTACAACAGGCTTGCTTGAGAAAGCCAAGCCAATGCGATGAAGATCGAGAGCTCCGTGTGGGACTGGGGCTGCAGTATGGGCAGCACAGGCAGCAGTACAACAGGCTTGCTTGAGAAAGCCAAGCCAATGCGATGAAGATCGAGAGCTCCGTGTGGGACTGGGGCTGCAGTACGGGCAGCACAGGCAGCAGTAAAACAGGCTTGCTTGAGAAAGCCAAGCCAATGCGATGAAGATCGAGAGCTCCGTGTGGGACTGGGGCTGCAGTATGGGCAGCACAGGCAGCAGTACAACAGGCTTGCTTGAGAAAGCCAAGCCAATGCGATGAAGATCGAGAGCTCCGTGTGGGACTGGGGCTGCAGTACGGGCAGCACAGGCAGCAGTACAACAGGCTTGCTTGAGAAAGCCAAGCCAATGCGATGAAGATCGAGAGCTCCGTGTGGGACTGGGGCTGCAGTACGGGCAGCACAGGCAGCAGTAAAACAGGCTTGCTTGAGAAAGCCAATGCGATGAAGATCGAGAGCTCCGTGTGGGACTGGGGCTGCAGTACGGGCAGCACAGGCAGCAGTACAACAGGCTTGCTTGAGAAAGCCAAGCCAATGCGATGAAGATCGAGAGCTCCGTGTGGGACTGGGGCTGCAGTACGGGCAGCACAGGCAGCAGTACAACAGGCTTGCTTGAGAAAGCCAAGCCAATGCGATGAAGATCGAGAGCTCCGTGTGGGACTGGGGCTGCAGTATGGGCAGCACAGGCAGCAGTACAACAGGCTTGCTTGAGAACGCCAAGCCAATGCGATGAAGATCAAGTTCTTTTCCAAGTTAATGAAGGATGATTGCTACCTGTGGGATTACGGTGGTGATCTTAAACCCAAACCCTGTCCAAGTTAATGAAGGACGATCGCTACCCGTGGGATTACGGTGGTGATCTTAAACCCTAAACCCTGTCCAAGTTAATGAAGGACGATCGCTACCTGTGGGATTACGGTGGTGATCTGAACCCATAAATCCTAACCCCTTTCCCAAATTAATAAAGGACGGTCGCTACCAGTGGGAGTAAGGTGGTGATCTTAAACCCTAAACCCTGTTTAAGTTAATGAAGGATGATCGCTACCTGTGGGATGACGGTGGCGATCTTAAACCCTAAACCCTAAACCCTTTTCCAAATTAATGAAGGACGATCGCTACCAGTGGGAGTAAGGTGGTGATCTTAAACCCTTAACCCTAAACCCTGTCCAAGTTAATGAAGGACGATCGCTACCAGTGGGAGTAAGGTGGTGATCTTAAACCCTTAACCCTAAACCCTGTCCAAGTTAATGAAGGACGATCGCTACCAGTGGGAGTAAGGTGGTGATCTTAAACCCTAAACCCTGTCCAAGTTAATGAAGGACGATCGCTACCAGTGGTATTACGGTGGTGGAATCATGGGCAGCAGTGCAGGTAGCATTACAGTCGAGAAAGCCAAGCCAATCTTGATGGAGAAAACCAAGCAATATCGGTATAGAAAGCCAAGCCAATATTGATAGAGAAAGCCAAGGCAATGTTGATAGAGAAAGCCAAGCCAATCACGATAGAGAAAGCCAAGGCATTGTTGATAGAGAAAGCCAAGCCAAGCCAAGCCAATCTGAGGAGCAAATGAACAACAAGAGTAACTTCGGCGGTACAGGCTGCAAAGGCAGCACTACGAAAGGCTTGACTAGGAAAGCCAAGCCAATTTGACGAACAAGTGAACAACAAGAGTTACTTGGGCAATACAGGCAGCACAAGTAGCAATACAAAAGGCTTGACTAGGAAAGCCAAGCCAATTTGATGAAGTGCGAGTGCTCCATTTGGGGCTGGGGCTGCAGTACAGGCAGCACAGGCAGCAGTACAATAGGCTTGCATGAGAAAGCCAAGAGAAATGGTGAATTTGGAGTGATTCATGTGGGATTGGGGCTGCGGTACGGGCAGCACAGGCAGCAGTACAACAGGCTTCCTTGAGCAAACCAAGCACATACGATGAAGATCGAGAGCTCCATGTGGGACTGGGGCTGCAGTACGGGCAGCACAGGCAGCAGTACAAGAGGCTTGCTTGAGAAAGCCAAGCCAAATGGTGAATTGGGAGTGATTCATGTGGAATTGGGTACGGCAGCACAGGCAGCATACAACAGGCTTACTTGAGAAAGCCAAGCCAATACGATGAAGATCGAGTGCTCCATGTGGGACCGGGGCTGCAGTATGGGCAGCACAGGCAGCAGTACAAAATGCTTGCTTGAGCAAGCCAAGCCAATGTGATGAAGAGTGAATTCACCATGTGGGACTGGGGCTGCAGTACGGGCAGTACAGACAGCAGAACAAAAGGCTTGCTGTCATTATGGGGTGGGCTCGTTGGGTCGTTGCTAACTGCCATTATGGGGTGGGCTACTGTGTGTGACTGCAATGATGAAGCAGGGCACTACATGACGCGCGCTATTTCGCAGTAGCGCGCAAGGTTTTGGAGCCCGACTGCGCGATTGACGCAAATTTTTAAACCCTCTGCGTGCAGCGCGCAGATTTCCGTTTTCAGTTGAGTCAGAAAAGGAGGCATTTGCGTCAAAAGCGCAACCCAAAAGGTGGCAGTTGCGTTAAAAGCGCAACCCAAAATGACAAAATATAGTGCCCTGTGATGAACTCATTACTCTATGTAGATTATATTTAGTTTGCTCATAGATAAATAGATTGTACGCCTTATTACGAGACGTGAGGTTGAGGGGGTCAGCCCGTTTGCTTGCACTGGGGCCAACCACTTTGCTCATAGAGGGATAGTCGTGTGCATGTGACGCTCCCCTGTAAGTACCGTATTTGTCATAGTAGTGTGCATGTGACGCTCCCATGTGTGCGTACCGTATTTGTCGTGGTAGTGTGCATGTGACGCTCCCCTGTGAGTACCGTATTTATGTTTCCGCTTGGAGGTAGTGATTAAGGCTCTCTATGTATTTTTACAGCCTAGGGTAGCCAAATAGGGACTTGCCCAGCTTTAAAAACAGGAAACTTGAACTTGGTTACATAGCTTCAGCCAGCAATATAGCTGCTTGCCTTCTTCGGCAGTAAAAATGCATGCGCCAGGACAATGTAAATGTGAACAACAACGAAGACCACAAAATCTCGTTGTGTATTATTTTACATAGAGGCGTAGTAGTGCGCATGTGACGCTCCCATGTGTGTACAGTATTTATTTTCCCGCTTCGAGGTAGTGATTAAGGCTCTATATGTACGTGTAATGTATAGGGGTAGCCAAATAGGCTAGCGGGACTTGCCCAGCTTTAAAAACAGGAAACTTGAACTTGGTTACATATCTTCAGCCAGCAATCTGGTTGCTCGCCTTCTTAGGCAGTAAAAATGCATGTACAAGGAAAATGTAAATGTGAACAAGAACAACGACCACACAAATATCGTTTTGTATCATTTTACATAGAGGCATAGTAGTGTGCATGTGACGCACCCGTGTGTGTACGTATTTGTCATAGTAGTGTGCATGTGACGCTCCCGTTAGTGTACGTATTTGTCATAGTAGTATGCATGTGACGCTCCTCCATGTGTGCACCGTATTCGTCATAATAGTGTGCATGTGACGCTCCCCTGTGTATACTGTAATTATTTTCCGCTTCGAGGTAGTGATTAAGGCTCTCTATGTAATTGTACTGTATAGGGGTAGCCAAATAGGCTAACGGGACTTGCCTAGCTTTAAAAACAGGAAACTTGAACTTGGTTACATAGCTCCAGCCGGAAATCTGGCTACTCGCCGCCTAAGGCAGTTAAATGCATTAACAAGGAAAATGTAAACGTGAACAACAACAACAACAACAAACATCATTTAACTTCGTTTACATAGAGACAAAGTAGCGTGCATTTGATACTCCCCCATAATTGTCTTTCAGCCTGGAGGTAGCGATTAAGGCTCTGTTTGTGTTTTTACAGTTTGTGTGCGAGCGCAGCTTGTTGTAGTAACAATAGCCAGGGATTATTTGGGGTTCAGTTCATCAATGCCTTTTTGGCGGAGCCCCCCCTTCTGAGGGGCGGGAGCCCCCAGTGTTACCCATTTGTCCGGTCGACCGACCATCCATCCATCCATCCGTCTGACCGTGATGAAGCCCGACACGTAAGCCAACGGTCTCGTAACTAACTCGCTTCCCTTGCCACCTGTTGCTCCGTCGCGATCACTCTCCGCCAATTTTTGGCGTCGCAGGCGACGCTGCATCGAACTTGTCTTTTTAGACCTTCCTATCACGGTTGGGAAAGTCCCTTGACTCCTTTAGCCTACATAATGTATGTGTGGTGGTATGTGTGGCTATTTGGCCTTCCCCTGGACTATAACATGCATACATATAACAGAAGCCAGGGAGTGTGACAGGTTTCGAACTCAGACTGAGTATAGATATGTCCAGGTCCCTACACCGACATGTTTTTTTAAATATATAGTTGTGACTTGTGACTGGCCGTGAAAGGAATTTAACCCCGGGAGGCGAGTCTCCCTACACAAACCAGCGACACGGAGGATTTGCTGAGATAATGTAACGAATCCTCTCTCTCAGGATTCAGTTCGAATGGCACCTGGGAAATTCGAAATTCGAGTTTTAGATCTCCATCTCTATTCAGTCTACTGGAGGATCGAAGGAAACCCAAGCACAACAAGCAAGATCGAGCAAGATCACCGGAAACCTCGACAATGGACCCGATGCCCTGCTGGCCCTGCTCCCTGGGGCCCTGCTCCGGCCCTGCTCTTGAAACCACGCCCCCTCACCTGTCAATTCCTATCTTCCGGTCTCTGGCTTTCATGGTATTGATTTGTTTGCTCCCCCCTACTTTCATCCCTTATCTGAGAATCATGCGCCTTCGGTTTTGACACGCAGCGCCTGTAATATTGCACAGGCCATTTCTCTTTGACGACACGAGGCACGCACGCACTCAGATTCAGAAGCTGCAGCTCCAGGCCCATTCGGCTTGCGTTGCTCGGCATGGCGCAGACGAGTATTCAGGCTGGAAGTCGGAGGAGTTCGCGATGGGCGGAGGTGTCAGAAGCTTCCATTCCCGTCGAAACCCCGTCTGCTGAAGGTGCTCTCTGGATTTGCCAAACCGATCTGCTGCTTTTCTTCGACTCCGAGACGCGCGGCAGGTGGAGGCAGGTATGCAAGCGAGCTTGCATGGCCGTTGAAGACAGCACTCGATGCTTAAGGTGGAAGGATCGGCGCTACAAGTACCCAGTGAGTTAATGATGATTCTCCTGCCACCATGCCATGGAAGGAGATGATGATGATGATGATGATGATGATGGTGATTGTAACCATAGCCTGGTGCCCTGCTGGATTCCAAATATTCAACCTGTTCGGGTTGTTAAGCAGGTGTTCAGGGTGTTCAACACCTGTTTATGTGCATCATTGTTTAAACATGTAGTTGTTGAACAGGTGTTAAACACCCTGAACACCTGTTTAACAACCTGAACAGGTGCAGGCTGCCGTAGGGCTGGACTCCAAATATGCCTGCAACTGTAAGGGGTCAAAGAGGACTTTTGACTTTCTGAGTAGGGACCGGCTTATCATATGATGTTGACCTAAGGCGAGTATGATATCTTACAAATTGCATCATATGATATTGTTCATATATGGTAACTTCAGCCTAGTCAGTCCGCCGGCATCATATGATATCATTGGATGACATGATCTCATATTGCCGTTCCCTACTACTTATGAGCATCACAAACAAAAAGAAAGGAACCTGTGCACAACATTGGATGTCTGAGGGAATGTTCAATATCCGAGGGAATGCTTAATATCTGAGGGAATGCTCAATCACTGAGGGAATGCTTAATATCCGAGGGAATGCTCAATATCCGAGGGAATGCTTAATGTCCGAGGGAATGCTCAATATCCGAGGGAATGCTTAATGTCCGAGGGAATGCTCAATATCCGAGGGAATGCTTAATGTCCGAGGGAATGCTCAATATCCGAGGGAATGCTTAATGTCCGAAGGAATGCTCAATATCCGAGGGAATGCTTAATGTCCGAGGGAATGCTCAATATCCGAGGGAATACTTAATATCCGAGGGAATGCTTAATTTCCGAGGGAATGCTTAATTTCCGAGGGAATGCTTAATATCCGAGGGAATACTTAATATCCGAGGGAATGCTTAATATCCAAGGGAATGTTCAAGATTGGATATCCGAGGGAAATATCCGCTTAACAGATGGAGCTCGTAACCTTCCGCACTGTTTATTTTATGGCTATGCAGGGCAGCTTCCGACCAGCTTCATTAGCAAAACCCTGGGTCAAGCCCAAAGCTGTCAGCTGCAATGGAATGCCAATCATGTCAGCTTTAAGACACACTAGCTAGCTCTAAATTTGGCCCAAGGGTGGGGAATAGGAGCTGCCTAGAAGCTGCTAAGCGTAGTCCAAAATAGAAAGTGTGACCTTGCGGTATGCAATGTTGAGCAACTTACCTCAGGGATTTTGTTTTCCGCTATATACTGGCTTTGGGAATAAAATCGTCGACCGTAAGGACGATGATTTTGTGAAAATAGCCTTGCCAGAGAATGTTCTAATGGTAACCAGAGATAGCAATAAACAATGCTGGTCTCATGGATTACTAAGATGCATTCAGAGATTAGGTGTTATAGAACATTTCTCAGATATTATTCAAGATAATTATACTTCACTGAGCAAGATTGACTTAGGAAAAATTGATGAAGGCATCTCTAAAATTACAGACATTGACTGGCAATCCCTGAGAACAGACTCTACAGTACTGTACTCAGGGATTGACTCCTGGGGTTCTCTGAGTGAACCCCAGGAATCTGGGTGATAACCAAGGAATCGGTATTAAAACTATCACGTATGCAAATTGGATGATTTCAGAGGATAGAAACCATAGTTCATCGTACACTAACTTATTTAACAATAGGGATGATATTAAATGCATAGCAAGACTATGTCTTCGAGCTCACAGCTTAAATGTCAAATCAGAAAGGAATACCTCGCGTTCTGGTAGAATTTGCAGGTGCTGTGATATGATGGTTGACGGTAAAAGAGTAGTATTTCATATTAGAATGACCGTTATACGCTGAGGATAGAAAACATATTTTGAGAAAATGAACACCTGAATTGGTGGATAAAAACTCCAGTATGAAGCTGGTCATGAATCCTGATTCCTTTGAAGGATGGAAATACTTAATAAAATGTATAAAAAAATGTGATAATAATCGCACAATTAAATTATCATCCCAGCTGAGATGATGATTTAATGATATTGTAGAATTAAATTATCACCGTCCCACTAACTCAGGGCCCCCGTCGGTTAAACGATTGTTTGGGGTTCAGTTCATCAGTGCTTTTTCTTTTTAAGCCCTTCCTATACGGTTGGGCAAGTCCCTTTAGTCTATTTGGCCTACCCCTGGACTGCAACATCAATCTATCCATCCATCCATCCATCCATCCATCTATCTATTTATCCATCCATCCATCCATCCATCTATCCATCTATCCATCTATCTATCCATCAATCCATCTATCCATCCATATATCTATATCGATCGCTAGTTTTGACCCCGTTTTATCGAAATAATCGCTACAAAAAAAAGAAAGAAGAAATGTTTTTTTTTTTTTTTTTGCCGTATATGGCCCTAACAAGCTATAGAAAGCACTGAAACGCTGTCCCTGGAGGAGGCCTATTACAAGGCAAAAACAATAAGCTAGAACAATCCCACTTTCAGATTTGAAAGAAGAAAAAGTGACTTACCTACAACTTGCAACTGCGATCAATCTTGCACTCGGTAAGCCTTCCCACATTGCTCTGCAGGCTTATGACACAAACCAGGCCATCCTACACCAGTGCCCAGTGCTTGAGAAAGTCTGTGGGCTATATCCTGAGGCGTACCATCACCTAGCTGGCTTACCGTCCAGCTTGCGGGCCCTGGAGATAATTCCGTCCTCCCTTTTGGACACTCCAGAATCATATTACGAGTTGGGGCATAGAAAAAGAAACAAGTTAGAACATGCCGATCTGACTCCCTTGTCATTGCTGACTCAGCTGGAGGCGATTGCGTTACATGTACTTCCAGCTTCAAGTTTGGCATCCTTGGACTTTCACACTGCACTGCGATCGCTTGACCTTGGTGGTAGTCCCGACCTCAAATGCATTTCAGTATTAAAGCCATGCCCAAATCTGCATTCCCTGGATCTGACGGATTGTTGGCAACTCCGGGACATCATTGCCTTGTCAGCATTGTCCAATCTGCATACCCTGAATCTGTCTGGTTGCAAGCAACTTCAGGACATCACAGCCTTGTCAGCGTGTCGCAATCTGCACACTTTGCATCTTTGTGCTTGTACGCAGCTTCAGGACATCACAGCCTTGTCAGCGTGTCACACTCTCCATACCCTGGACCTGTCACACTGTAGACAACTTCAGAGCATCACAGCCTTGTCAGCGTGCGGCAATCTGCACACCCTGTACCTCTCTGGTTGTGAGAAAATCCAGACCATCACAGCTTTGTCTGCATGCTGCGAGCTGCATACTCTGGATCTGCATCGTTGTCGGCAACTTCAGGATATCACAGGATTGTCAGCGTGTTGCAATCTGCACACTCTCAACTTAATTGGTTGTTGGCAACTTCGTGACATCACAGCCTTGTCAGCGTGTTGCAATCTGCAAAGTCTTGTGCTGACCGGCCGTGGGCATCTGCGGGGTATCACAGCCTTGCCAGTGTGCTGCAATCTGCAATCTCCGGGAGCTCGGGGTCAACATTCTTAGGGGTGAATATCCCGCTTGTTTTGACCCCCAAACTTGCGTGTTGGGATCTGCAGAGACTGATGCTGACCGGTCTCGGGCACCTTCCGGGTATATATCACAGCCTTGTCAGCGTGTTTCAATCTGCATAGTCTTGTGCTGACCGGCCGTGGGCATCTGCGGGGTATCACAGCCTTGCCAGTGTGCTGCAATCTGCAATCTCCGGGAGCTCGGGGTCAACATTCTTAGGGGTGAATATCCCGCTTGTTTTGACCCCCAAACTTGCGTGTTGGGATCTGCAGAGACTGATGCTGACCGATCTCGGGCACCTTCCGGGTATATATCACAGCCTTGTCAGCGTGTTGCAATCTGCATAGTCTTGTGCTGACCAGCCGTGGGCATCTGCGGGGTATCACAGCCTTGCCGGTGTGCTGCAATCTGCAATCTCCGGGAGCTCGGGGTCGATATTCTTAGGGGCGAATATTCATGCTTGGTGCTGTATGATATTAGGGGCGATTTTTCATGCTTGGTGCCTGGGGCGAATATTCTCGCTTGGTGCTGTATGATATTAGGGGCGAATATTCATGCTTGGTGCTGTATGATATTAGGGGCGAATATTCATGCTTGGTGCTGTATGATATTAGGGGCGAATATTCATGCTTGGTGCTGTATGATATTAGGGGCGAATATTCATGCTTGGTGCTGTATGATATTAGGGGCGAATATTCATGCTTGGTGCTGTATGATATTAGGGGCGAATATTCATGCTTGGTGCTGTATGATATTAGGGGCGAATATTCATGCTTGGTGCTGTATGATATTAGGGGCGAATATTCATGCTTGGTGCCTGGGGCGAATATTCTCGCTTGGTGCTGTATGATTTATTAATATGTTTTGAATCTGCCACTACTATTTTGGCAGAGCCCTTCCTTCTGGGGGGCGGGTGCCCCCAGATTCACCCCGTTGTCCGTCTGTCCGTACGTCTGACCGACGACTGAGACGAAGCCTGGCATGTTAGCCAACCGTCTCGTGACTAACTGGCTTCAGTCCTCTCCATTCCGTTGCCACCTGCTAATATAATAGCCAACATTCTCTGCCCATTTTCGGCTTGGTACTGTATGATTTAATGATCTGTTGCGAATCTGCCACTGCTTTTTTTAATTAGTTACCAGTTAGATTTTAGTTGTGACAAGGGTTGTTCTAGACACTGCGTCCTGCGTCCCTGGCACAGATTTTTGAGGGTCCGTTGCGTCGCAGACGCAGATTTGGAAACTGATTGCATCTCATTTTGTTTTTTAGTTGTGAAAGGATTTTCACCCCAGTGGGTCTCCTGAAACGAACCAGCATGGTGCAGAGTTTGGAGGCATGATGCAGATTTTGGAGTCCCCCAGGACAGGGATATTGTTTCAAATCAAAAAGAGGAAATCTTATTCCTTTTTATTTTATTCCTCATTATTTCCCTCCCAAAACAGGATCCTTATTCCGATTTGGGTCGATTTGGGTAATTTTTAGTCAATTTCAGGAAAAACAAAAAACTTTGGTATTTTTAGGTTTCTTATTCCGGCAATTTCGGCCAAAACGGGATCTCGTATTCCGATCGGAATGTATTCCAGGAAAAAAAGTCCCTGCCCCAGGACAGCCCTGGTTGAAACTAGGGTTGTTTAGAGCCCTCCGAGGCTTTACATTACATTACATGTTAAAGGCTACTTGACACCGCGAGGGTGTATGAGACTCTGTGCTTTAAACAAAAAGAAAAAGCGTGGCCTTTTTTGCTTTGTGGGTGCTTTTCTCATCGCGGTGTCAAGTAGACTTTAACATGTAATGTAATGTGGCACAAACACATGTTCCCCCCAAAATGTGTGTGTAACCATGCACGTCCCTGTCGTACTGTGTGCAAATCCGTGAAACCCAGGAAAACATACGCACATCTCAGTCGAATCTGGAAATCTGTCAAAAATGTACGTTTAAACACACACCTTCCAGTGAAAGTGTGTGCGGAAATACACACTCCCCCTCTGGAGTTTGTATGTTGACACGCCGAAACAAATGTGTTGAACTAGACAAAAAGTAAATAATGGTGGTGGTGGTGGTGATGTTGGATAACACAAACATTGATAATGGCGGGGAGCGCATCCAGGACCAGGGTACTACTTCTGGCCAAATTGGTCAGCGCTGAAAGCGCACAAACGTCACATTAGTCAGCGCTTTTTAGTGAAAAAAACGCAAAAACTGCGCGCTACGCCCACAGGGCCGCCACAGGGGGTTTAAAAAACTGCGCAGAGGGTCCCACCACACAAACCAGCGGCGCCGAGGATTCAGTTCGAATGGTTTTGCCACTCCTACAAAAGAGTAAGCGCACTGAAGGTGTTCCATTTTAGGCGAATACTTTTTTTTGTGCTGGGGTCCCTCACAGCCGCTTGTTCCGTCAGTGGTTCCGTGTTTTCGGATAGACCAAACCGGTGTCCTGCTTCAGAAAATTGTAAGAGATAACGGCCAACGACCAAACGAACATGCACCATTACTAGGGGTCTGCTATGTTACGGTATATAATATTTGTGAATAAATAAGATTATATAATATTATATAATATTAGTCGGACAAGCCCTCTCACCAGAATTTCGAATTAATTTGAAAAACTAATATTATTGTGACACTGTAATAATATAAGTTAATATCAGTTTTCCAAACACTAAAATTAGTTGCCGTTCCCTAACCATTACCCATGTTGACCCAAGTAATAGCATTCTGGTAGTGCAGGGTCCTACTAAGCGCGCGGTGCCACGCGGTGCCAAGCTGCCTTTTTGAGCCCCTCTGCGCGTATCACGCAGTTTTTTCAACCCCTGTGGGCGCAGCGCGCAGTTTTTGCGCTTTTTGCACTTAAAAGCGCCGGCCAATTTGACGTTTGTGCGCTTTAAGCGCTGACCAATTTGGCAAGAAGTAGTACCCTGTGGTAGTGTGGTGTGGTAGTTTCTATTTGTATTTGGATTGTTACATGGTTCTTCAGCCAACTTTGGGCTAGTAGTAATGTTTATACGTGCCATGATTAATTCGCCTGCAAACACTTGGCAGCCTGAAGGCTGCTAGACCATGTAATCGATCAAACTCCACTAGTGCTTGTATACGTCTTTAAATTGCCTTAACCCATGTAATTGTATTCTGGTAGTGTGGTGTGGTAATGTCAGCTATACTTGCCATGATAACTTCGCCTGCAAATACTTCGCAGCCTGGAGGCTGATAGACCATGTAATCGATCAAAATCCACCAGAACTTGGTGGCAAGGTGGCCCAGGCTAAAGAGAGCAGACAGCACCTGGAAAAATCTTTAAACCATCTTATTCGCATAGCATGCTCCCTGATTAAATACACTATAGTACATTCGGTTACATTATCGTATATATATATATAATATATATATATATATATATATATATATATATATATATATATATATGGGATCGGTGTGGTGTTATTAACTTATCTCGCGCTGCACTCGCTGTCAAAAAAAGAACCGTGCAAACATGGGTCACGGCGTGATACCCCGCTGACAACTCGAACAGCATGATAACAGTGCGCTAATAAAAAAAGCAACGATAGCAGTGGTACTGCACAGTCTGGTGCTGTTCAGAGGCAAAATCGACTTTCTCCGATTGGACCCAAATTAATTAGGAATGTTGGTTGATACAAAATACATTTCTTGAGGGGGACTGGGAATTGAACGGTGAGCAGCCAATAAAAAAGTAATGAAAACGCCTGGTGGGCGTGGTATTAAGGGAGCCCCGTAATTGGTGGCTAACACGCTGCTACTCTACCAGGACAAAGCTACCATGGCGGCTGACAGCGACAGCGAACACCTAAGCGTTTCCGTAGGGATTCGAACCCTGAACCTCATCTGTTCAACGAGCTCTACCATTGAGCCATTCCTTGAAACAGGATGAGCAGCCAATAGTTGGCTTTACAAAACATGCAACAATCTTATCCAATCCAAAGCCCTATCCATCTTCGTCATCATCACCCTGGACGATGTCATCATCACCCTGGACGATGTCATCATCACCCTGGACGATGTCATCATCACCCTGGATGATGTCATCATCACCCTGGACGATGTCATCATCACCCTGGACGATGTCATCATCACCCTGGACGATGTCCTCCACTACCGTGCCATCAGGACAAATGACCAAACGACTAGTGTAGTCACATCGATTGCTTGGTTGCAATCCAACCCTAACCACTACCCATCTTCTTCATCATCACCCTGGACGACGTCCTCCACTACCGTGCCCTCGGGACAGAGAACCAAACCATTGGTATAGTCACATCGTGTGCCTGGTTGCAATCTCACTGTAGGGAGGCTGCTCTCCTTGGCGTCTAGTACCAAATGGATACGTGCCTCGTCGCCATTGTTAAGCACTCTGTGTGGGGTAGTGGGTTAGTGGGGGTTTGTAGTGGGGCAGTGGGTTAGTGGGGGTTGGTAGTGGGGCAGTGGGTTAGTGGGGGTTGGTAGTGGAGCAG
Source organism: Microglena sp. YARC (assembly GCA_022414725.1). NCBI lineage: Eukaryota > Viridiplantae > Chlorophyta > Chlorophyceae > Chlamydomonadales > Chlamydomonadaceae > Microglena > Microglena sp. YARC. Next base: position 25,430,494 of record CM039464.1, on the reverse strand, counting down.
TGGGATAATGGGGGTTGGAAGTGGGTGGGGTTGCAATCGCACTGAAGGAAGCTGCTCTCCTTGGCATCTGGCACCAAATGGAAACGTGCCTCGTCGCCATTGTTAAGCACTCTGTGTAGGATAGTGCGTTCGTGGGGGTTGGTTGTGGGGCAGTGGGTCAGTGGGGTTTGGAAGTGGGTGGGGTTGCAATCGCACTGTAGGGAGGCTGCTCTCCTTGGCATCTCGCACCAAATGGATACGTGCCTCATTGCCATTATTAAGCACTCTGTGTGGGGTAGTGGGGTAGTGGGGGATGGTGGTTAAGTAGTTTAGTGGTTTAGTGTGTTAGTGGTTTAGTGTGTTAGTGTGTTAGTGTGTTAGTGTGTTAGTGTGTTAGTGGGGGTTGGTAGTGGGGCAGTGGGTTAGTGGGGTTTGTTAGTGGGTTAGTGGGTTAGTGGGGGTTGGTAGTGGGGCAGTGGGGCAGGGGGGTTGGTAGTGGGGTAGTGGGGTAGTGGGGTAGTGGGGAAGTGGGGGTTGGTAGTGGGGTAGTGGGGAAGTGGGGGTTGGTAGTGGGGTAGTGGGGAAGTGGGGGTTGGTAGTGGGGTAGTGGGGAAGTGGGGGTCGGAAGTGGTTGGGGTTGCAATTGCACTGTTGGAGGGAGGCTCCTCTCCTTGGCATCTAGCACCAAATGGATACGTGCCTCGTTGCCAATATTAAGCACTCTGTGTAGGATAGTGGGTTGGTGGGGGTTGGTATTGGGGTATTGGGGTATTGGGGCAGTGTTAGTGGGGGGTGGAAGTGTACTTCTGCACTCTATGATAGGGCGAAATGTTGAAGGGTGATTCCTTAGAAGATATTCAGGATAATGCTGGCACCACCACGACTTCCACAACCATCGTAATCATCACCACCACCACCACCACCACCACCAGCATGACCATCATCACCACGACCACAACAACCAATATATTCATCACCACCAACATCACCATCATCACCACCTCCACTTTCATTACAACCAGGGTACTTCCAAGCGTGCACTTTTGCGCGCTGGCGCGCTGCCTTTTTGAGCCCCGCTGCGCGTTTCACAGTTTTTTGCAACCCCCTGTGGGCGCAGCAAGCATTTTTTGCGCTTTTTGCACTACAAAGCGCAGTTTTTTTTCCAAGTGCTCTAAAGCGCTGGCCAATTTGATCTATGGAAGTACCCTGATTACAACCACCACCACCACTGTTGATTCCACAGACACTATTAAGCATACAGACACATTGTTGATTTTGGTTACCCATTCTTACCAATGAGCAACCACATTGTTGATTTTGGTTACATATTCTTACATATGAGCAACCACATTATTGATTTCGGTTACACATGCTAGATGAGCAACCACATTGTTGATTTCACTAACAATACAAATTATACGGACACCGCGGGACACAGTGTTGATTTGACTAACATTGCAAATTTCACTTCCACAGTTTTATCTATGAGCAACCACATTGTTGAATTCAGATTGGCCAATGGCCTTCCGTAGCTCCGTGGGCGACGGAAGGCAAATTCTGACTAGTTTAGCCAAAACCATGCGTCGCCCAGCCACGATGGGTGGGCGACGCAGTGGCGACGCGTCGCCGTAAAAAAAACTGCCAACAACATTGTTGATTTCGCTGACAATATAAATTATACAGACACAGTGGGAGACAGTGTTGATTTCACTAACATTGCAAATTGAACTGGTATATCAGGGCATACTGTTGATTTGTCATTCACACTTTTATCTATGAGCAAAAACATTGTTGATTTCACTGGCACTATGAGTTATACTGACGCATTCTTGCTTCACTAACATTTCAAATTTAACTGGCACATCAGGGCATACTGTTGATTTGTCATTCACAGTTTTACCGAGCAACGGCATTGTTGCTTTCACTGGCACTATGAATCATGCTGACGCATTGTTGATTTCGCTTACAATGTAAATTATATGGACACAGCGTCGATTTCACTAAGTGAAATTGAAATTGAAATTGTTACATCCGTGTAATACAGTTATTCACAGGACGTGGATTTCACTAACATTGTAAAATTAACTGGCATACCGTAATGTCGATTTCACTGAAATTTCTCATTCTACTGACACATTGTTCATGTCATGTTGATATTCTCACCTATTGAGCAACAACATTGCTGATTTCTCTGATACTAATAATTCATCTGACATATCCGGACCTATTGTTGATTTCACATTCATATTCTTACCTATTGGGCAACAACATTGCTGATTTCTCTGATACTAATAATTCATCTGACATATCCGGACCTACTGTTGATTTCACATTCATATTCTTACCTATGAGCGACGACATTGCTGACTTCACTAAGACTCTGAATTACAGTGACACATTTTTAATTTCATGTTGACATTCTTACCTATGAGCGGCGACATTGTTGATTTCACTGACAATGAATATTTAACTGGCATGTTGTTGATTTCACATTCACATTCTTACCTATGAGCGACGACATTGCTGATTTCACTAACACTCTGAATTATACTGACATATTGTTGATTTCACTAACACTCTGAATTATACTGACATATTGTTGATTTCACTAACACTCTGAATTATACTGACATATTGTTGATTTCACTAACACTCTGAATTATACTGACATATTGTTGATTTCACATTCACATTCTTACCTATTGAGCAACATTGTTGATTTCACTGATAATGTCAATTATACGGACACAGTGTTAAATTCACTAACATCTGCTAACATTGAATATTTAACTGGCCTATTGTTCATTTCATGTTGACATTCTTACCTATGAGCGACGGCATTGCTGATTTCAGATACTGACATACAAGATGTTACCTATTTACTATATACTACACTGGCATGTTGTTGATTTCACTAACATTGAGTATTTAACTGGCATATTGTTCAGTTCATGTTGACATTCTTACCTATGAGCGACGACATTGTTGATTTCACTAAGACTCTGAATTACACAGACACATTGTTAATTTCATGTTGACATTCGTACCTATGAGCGACCACATTGTTGATTCCACTGACAACAGAAATTATACGGACAAAGCTGGACACAGCTGGACACAGTGTTAATTTCACTAAGACTCTGAATTACACTGACACATTGTTAATTTCACTAAGACTCTGAATTACACTGACACAGTGTTAATTTCACTAAGACTCTGAATTACACTGACACATAATTTCACTAAGACTTGTTAATTTCACTAAAAATTGTTAATTTCACTAAGACTCTGAATTACACTGACACAGTGTTAATTTCACTAAGACTCTGAATTACACTGACACATTGTTAATTTCACTAAGACTCTGAATTACACTGACACAGTGTTAATTTTCTGAACACTAACTAAGAATTTCTCTGAACACTGACACGTTTAATTTCTTCACTAAGACTCTGAATTACACTGACACAGTGTTAATTTCACTAAGACTCTGAATTACACTGACACATTGTTAACTTCACTAAGACTCTGAATTACACTGACACAGTGTTAATTTCACTAAGACTCTGAATTACACTGACACAGTGTTAACTTCACTAAGACTCTGAATTACACTGACACATTGTTAATTTCACTAAGACTCTGAATTACACTGACACAGTGTTAATTTCACTAAGACTCTGAATTACACTGACACAGTGTTAATTTCACTAAGACTCTGAATTACACTGACACAGTGTTAATTTCACTAAGACTCTGAATTACACTGACACAGTGTTAACTTCACTAAGATTCTGAATTACACTGACACATTGTTAATTTCACTAAGACTCTGAATTACACTGACACAGTGTTAACTTCACTAAGACTCTGAATTACACTGACACATTGTTAATTTCACTAAGACTCTGAATTACACTGACACAGTGTTAATTTCACTAAGACTCTGAATTACACTGACACATTGTTAATTTCACTAAGACTCTGAATTACACTGACACAGTGTTAACTTCACTAAGACTCTGAATTACACTGACACAGTGTTGATTTCATGTTGACATTCTTACCTATGAGCGACCACATTGTTGATTTCACTGACAATGCCTTCCTCCATAGGCACCTCAACACAGTCGGAGGTCTCAGTGATCCGGTGTTCGCCAAGAGGGAGGCCTTGCTCTTTGCAGCGTTGGACAAGCTTAGGGCATATCTGAACCAGGGTTCAGGGTTTAGGGGTTTGTTTTTATTTAGGGTTCTCTGAGAAGGAGACCTTGCTCTTTGCAGCGTAGGACAAGCCTAGGGCATATCTGACAAATGGTTAAGTGATTAGGGTTCAGGGTTCAGGGTTTAGGTTTCAGGGTTCAGGGTTTAGAGTTTAGGGGTTTGTATTTCGTTAGGGTTCTCTGAGAGGGAGACCTTACTCTTTGCAGCGTCGGACAAGCTTAGGGCATATCTGAACCAAGGTTAAGTGTTTAGGGTTCAGGGTTCAGGGTTCAGGGTTTAGAGTTTAGGGGGTCGTTTTTCTGTAGGGTTCACTGAGAGGGAGACCCTGCTCTTTGCAGCGTTGGACAAGTTTGGAGCATATCTGAACCAGGGTTCAGGGTTTAGGGTTCAGGGTTTAGAGTTTAGGGGGTCGTTTTTCTTTAGGGTTCTCTGAGAGGGAGACCTTGCTCTTTGCAGTGTTGGACAAGCTTAGGGCATATCTGAACCAGGGTCAAGGGTTTAAGGTTCAGGGTTTAGAGTTTAGGGGTTCGTTTTTCTTTTGGGTTCTCTGAGAGGGAGACCTTGCTCTTTGCAGCGTTGGACAAGCTTAAGGCATATCTTAACCAGGGTTTAGGGTTCAGGGTTTAAAAAAAGTAATAATAACGCCTGATGGGGCGTGGTGTTAAGGGAGCCCGTCGTACGCGGGTGGGGAGCGGTCTCCTACCTCAACTGGACAAGCTACCATCGCGGTTGACGACGACCTGCAACGCCAAGAGCGACCGAAGGGGGAGTCGAACCCCCGACTCTTCATTCTTTAGCAATGTTCAGGGTTTATAGTTTAGAGGTTCGTTTTTCTTTAGGGTTCTCTGAGAGGGAGACCTTGCTCTTTGCAGCGTTGAACAAGCTTAGGGCATATCTGAACCCCGGTCAAGGTTTTATGGTTTAGGGTTCAGGGTTTAGAGTTTAGGAGTTCGTTTTTTATGTAGGGTTCACTGAGAGGGAGACCTTGCTCTTTGCAGCGTTAGACAAGCTTAGGGCATATCTGAACCAGGGTTTAGGGTTTAGTGTTCAGGGTTTAGATATAAGGGGGACAGGTTTTTAGGGTTTGCCGAGCGGGAGATCTTGTTTTGTGCAGCGTTGTACAAGCTTAGGGCATATCTGAACCAGGGTTAGGGTTTAGGATTAAGTTTTTGTAGGGTTCACTGAGCGGGAGATCATGTTCTGTGCAGCTTTGTACCAGCTTAGGGCATATCTGAAAGGATTCTCGAACCAAGTTGGAGGGATGAAAGTAGTGGTGGTGTGGTGTGGTGTGGTGGGGGTGGGGGTGCATAGGCCGTTGCTCTGTCTGATTCTCTCAGCCTGCTCACGTGAAACTTTATATGTGTAGAAAAGGCGGGGTTGAGTGGGGTGAGTGGGGTGCACAGGCTGCTGCTCTGTCCTATTATCTCAGACCGCTCACCTTCAACGATAATTTCCAACCGTCAAATTTGTGTGCCAGTACGGTAGCTAAAGTTGCAACTCAAGCCTGATTTCAGGATTTCAGTACAAGTAGCCTAGATCACTTGGTAGTTGGCCCCAGTGCAAGCAAACGGGCTGGCCCCCTCAACCTCACACCTCGTAATAAGGCATACTTTATATATTATTTATTTATTTATTTATTTATTTATTTATGTATATTTATTTATAGCTTGCTCACCTGAAACGACACATTTGGGTTTGTGAAGATAGGCACATGTATGCATTTAATATTTAATATTATTTACATGTATTTATACTTTTTACATTAATTTACACTTTTTACATTTATTTATAGTTTTTACATTTATTTATACTATTTACATTTATTTATACTATTTACATTTATTTATACTTTTTACATTTATTTATACTATTTACATTTATTTATACTTTTTACATTTATTTATACTATTTACATTTATTTGTACTGTTTACATTTATTTGTACTATTTACATTTATTTGTACTTTTTATATTTATTTGTACTATTTACATTTATTTGTACTTTTTACATTTATTTATACTTTTTACATTTATTTATACTATTTACATTTATGTATACTTTTTACATTCATTTATACTATTTACATTTATTTATACTTTTTACATTTATTTATACTTATTACATTTATTTATACTATTTACATTTATTTATACTTTTTACATTTATTTATATTTTTTACATTTATTTATAGCCTGCTCGCCTGAAACGACACATTTGGGTTTGTGAACATAGGCACATATATGCATTTAATATTTGTTACTTATTTATATTTCTTTATACTCAGGTTCTCACGGGGTTCTCCTGTTTATACTTATTTTTATTTATTTATAGCCTGCTCACATAAAAATGACACATTTGGGTTCATGTTAAGACAGGCGCATGTATGCATTGAATATTTGTTATATATTTATACTCAGGTTTCTACAATTTATACTTATTTATACGTATTTACATTAATTTATAGCCTGCTCACCTGAAACGACACATTTGGGCTCGTGAAGATAGGCACATGTATCCATTTTATATTTATTATGCGTTACATATGTTTATAGCCTGCTCACCTGAAACGACACATTTGGGTTTGTGAAGATAGGCACATGTATGCATTTAGTATTTATATTTATTTATTTATTTATAATTATTTACATTTATTTATAGCCTGCTCACCTGAAACGACACATTTGGGTTTGTGAAGATAGGCACATGTATGCATTTAGTATTCAATATTTATACATATATTTATTTATACTTATTTACATTTATTTATAGCCTGCTCACCTGAAATGACACATTTGGGTTTGTGATGATAGGCACATGTATGCATTTAGTATTCAATATTTATACATATATTTATTTATACTTATTTACATTTATTTATAGCCTGCTCACCTGAAACGACACATTTGGGTTTGTGAACATAGGCACATGTATGCATTTAACATGCATTATTTACAAGATTATCTATTTATATTTATTTATACTTATTTACATTTATTTATAGCCTGCTCACCTGGAACGACACATTTGGGTTTGTAAAGATAGGCACATGTATGCGGTGTGCCTTGTGGGCAAAGCCCCCCCATCTGGATGGAGGTGGATGACTCCACCAGGAGGCATCCGAGCGAATTGCATTCGAACCACTCTTGTCAGTCCGCCAGGTCCCAAGATCTGCGACATCACATTCAAAAATCGAAATTGAATTCAAATTTGAAAAAAACGACGTCAAATTCGAAAAGCATCGTCATATTCGAACCACTCTTGTCAATCCACCGGGTCTGCAACATCACATTCAAATTTGAAAAAACGACGTCAAATTTAAAAACCCATCGTCTTCTTTGAACCACTATCAATCTACCAGGTCCCAAGATCCGCAACATCACATTCAAGTATCCACTTTGAATTCAAATTTGAAAAAAACGACGTCAAATTTGAAAAAACATTGTCATATTGGAATTACTCTTGTCAATCCGCCAGGTCCCAAGATCTGCAACATCACATTCAAGTATCCACTTCGAATTCAAATTTGAAAAACGACGTCAAATTTGGGGACCCAAGATCTGCAATACCACACCCAAGTTGATCCAAGTTGAATTCAAATTTGCACACCCGTCTTCAAATTTGAATAAACCTAGTCAAAGCTGCTTCTACCAGGGGCTGGAGTACAACATAGTGTCTACATGGTCATGTGGACATGGTCATCCTCCTACATGGTAACCACAGCATACTGACAGGACTGAAGATCTGCATCACCTCACCCAAGTTGATCCAAGTTGAATTCAAATTTGCACAACCGTCGTCAAATTTGAATGACCCTAGTAAAATTTGAATAAACCTGGTCATATATCGCCAGAACCAAAGATCTGCATCACCTCACCCAAGTTGATCCGATTTGGATTCAAATTTGCAAAACCGTCATCAAATTTTAATAAACCTCACCAAATTTGAATAACCGTCGTCAAAATTGAAATACCGTCGTCAAATTTGAATAACCCTTGCCTAATTTGAATAATCGTCGTCAAATTTAAATAACCCTTGCCAAATTTGAATAATCCTCGCCAAACTTGATCACCGTCGCCAAATTTGAATAACCCTCGCTAAACTTGATCACCGTCGCCAAATTTGAATAACCCTCGCCAAATTTGAATAATCGTTGTCAAATTGAATAACCGTCGTCAAATTTGAACAACCCTCGCTAAGCCACCAGGTCCCAAGATCTTTGTCATCACATCTAAGCTTGTTTTGAATTTAAATTTGAATAACACTAAACAAGCCACCAGGTCCCAAGATCCTTGTCATCACATCTCTTGTTTGAATTAAATTCAAATTTGAATAACACTCCTTAAGCCACCAGTTCCAGAGATCTTTGTCTTGACATCAAAGTTTGAATTTAATTCAAATTTGAATCACCCTTGTCAAGCTATCAGGCCCAAAGATCTGTATCATCACATTTGTATTCAAATTTGGTATTTACAACATAATTCCAGGGGGGGGGCTACTTCTAACCAAAATGACCCCATCGTCCAACTTTGTAGATATCATAGAGAGGTTGAAGAATCCGGTTTTATTTCTTGATTTGGCCCAGTAGAAAAAAAGTAACGGTCCTCCTAAGTTTGGGGCCGAACGGGGGAGGGGGGGGGGGAAGGAAAAAATCTGACATTTTCAAAAAATTATATACTTTCCAGGTACTTTTTTTCAAGCCCTCAGAATGACATGGGAGTGGAACTAGGGTTTTCCTCTACTAAATACCAGTCCAAAAATGCTATTGGGGGAGAGACCCACCACATATTTTGCCCAGGGCACATGGGGGGGGGGGGGGGGGGGGGGGGGAACAGGGTCTCTCTCTCTCTCTCTCTCTCTCTCTCTCTCTCTCTCTCTCTCTCTCTCTCTCTCTCCCCACACACAACGCCCTGACCAACACTTGTACATCGACGTACAGAGCGAGACCTCATTCTTCTTTTTCCCTTCCCTTCTGTTTTCGTTCTGGTGACTTGTGCTAATTGATGTTATTCGTTGGACCGACAATCAAAGGGCACTACCTGTGACAAGTGCGGTAAACAATTGCTTAGCGGCGACCACGGAAACTTAGATTGAAGAGCTGATTATTTAATGCCTGATTGAAACTTGGATTGAAGACCTGATTATTTTATGCCTCATTGAAGCTTGGATTGAAGAACTGATTATTGAAGGCCTGATTATTGAAGGCCTGATAATTGAATAATATTGAAGGTGGGCACATTAGGGGCCAAGGGGCCCTGACCCCCAAGCCCTACCAAACAATGTAACATAGGTGATGATGATTCTCTATGTTCCAATTATTCCCAATGGTCTCTAGACCAACTTCAATGGATAGGTCTGTGAAAACCCTGTAAAATGAGCCTAATTAGACACCATTACAGCATTACACTAAGTGGTGGCTGAGATAGTGACTGTACAGTGGGTTCCGGAGCCGGGGGGGGGGGGGGGGGGGGTCTGCAGAAGGGTGCCTCAGCACTTTGGGAGGATGGGGTCTTTCACTTTTTTGCCCCCCCTCCCTTGCGCAATTCTGCAATTTTTTGTCCATATTGAATTCAAATTTAATTTTTACAAGGTAATTCTGCCAAACATAAAGCACGGTAGTGCACCTATCACAATCGGATAACCAGCACTGCTGCAATCTCTTGGGTCAGGCCTGAGGCTGGTTCAGGGGGCTTCCTAGCAGCTGCTGCACGTAGTTGAAAAGAAAAATGAACTTGAACTTGGTTACATAGCCAGCAATTTGGTGTTGCCATATCGGGCAGTACAAATAATTGCCAAGAAAATGTCATCATCATCATCATCATCGGCATCATCGGCATCAACATCATCATCGTCATCAACATCATCATCATCATCATCATCATCACCATTATAAGCAGCAGCAGCAGCAGCGTGATCAAAACAATCAAAAGCTATGCATTCTTATCAAAATGTAATTGATCCAATCTCCTCAGCCGAAAAGAAAAACAGCAGTCCCACCCCCAGGCGCTGCATTTTGCATCAACCTCGCTCACCTCCAAAATGAGTGGCTCCAAAACGTCCCTAAAGTACTCGTAGTACGGAAAGCGGTACGCATGTTCCGCCATTTGGTCTGAGAACACCAGAAATATGGTACCTGCATGCAGCCAGACGATCCAAATTCAAATTCAAATTCAAATCCATGACGCCTATCTACCTACCCTCCCACACACATTCACACGCATGGGTTCGGCTGAAATAGTCAGAATTGGCCTTCCTTCGCACACTGAGCTACGTAAGGCCGTTGGCAAATGGCCTTCGGTCGCCCACCAGTCGCCCATCGCTACCATTGCCTACTGCTTCCGTTGCCCACTTCTAAAATGGCTCGGATTAGTCCAGGGATGTGGCAGAGTGGCAGAAATATAATGACAACTCTACATACGCTAAGAAGCATATCCACATAGCATATCCACATAGCATATCCACATAGCATATCCACATAGCATATCCACAGCCAGGTTGATGTTGGCCATGTTGGCGTCTCGGCCCTCAAACATGGCAGTGGAGCATACCACACTCGCATCCATCCATTAAGTCATGAATTAAAACAACTACTACCAACACACCGCACCCACCCTCCCACCCTCCTTCAATAAACACAATTAACACACTGAGAAGCGTATCCACATAGCATATCCATCAGGGTTCTTCCAAGCCCGCTGGCGCGCTGCCTTTTTGAGCCCCACTGCACGCTTCCCGCAGTTTTTTGCAACCCCCTGTGGGCGCAGCAAGCAATTTTTGCGCTTTTCGCACTACTAAGCGCAGTTTTTTTGTTTTCGAGTGCGCTAAAGCGCTGGCCAGTTTGGTCAATGGAAGTACCATGATATCCACAGCGACCTGGCCAGGGTGATTCAAAGCGCGCGCTTTTGCGCTTTTGAGCGCTGACTTTTTGACCCCCTCTGCGCTTTAAGCGCAGTTTTTTGCAACTCCCTGTGGGCGCAGCAAGCAATTTTTGCGCTTTTTGCACTACAAAGCGCAGTTTTTTTGTTTTCAAGTACGCTAAAGCGCTGGCCAATTTGGCAATTTTAAGTAACCTGGTCCTGGCCCTCAAACATGGCAGCGGAACATACCACACCCACCCTCCCACGCTCCCACAATAAACTCAATTAACACAAGTGACACACTGGGAAGCATGTCCACATACCACAGCGAGGTTTGATGTTGGCCATGTTGGCGTCCTGGCCCTAACACAGGGCAGTGGAACAGACCACACTCGCCCTCCCACAATAAACTCAATTAACACAATTAACACACTGGGAAGCATGTCCACATACTACAGCCAGCTTTGATGTTGGCCATGTTGGCGTCTTGGCCCTCAAACATTGCAGTGGAACATACCACACCCACCCTCCCACGCTCCCACAATAAACACACTGAGAAGCATATCCACAGCCAGCTTTGATGTTGGCCATGTTGGCGTCCCGGCCCTCAAACATGGCAGTGGAACATACCACATTCGCCCTCCCACCCTCCCACGCTCCCACAATAAACTCAAGTAACACACTGGGAAGCATGTCCACATACCACAGCGAGGTTTGATGTTGGCCATGTTGGCGTCCCGGCCCTCAAACATGGCATCGGAACATACCACACTCGCATCCATCCATTAAGTCATGAATTAAAACAACTACTTACCAACATACCACACCCACCCTCCCACACCCACCCTCCCTCCCTCAATAACCACAATAAACACACTGAGAAGCATATCCACTGCGAGGTTTGATGTTGGCCATGTTGGCGTCCCGGCCCTCAACTAAGGCATTGGAACATACATCACTCGTATTCATGTTTGTTTGATGTTGGCCATGTTGGCGTCCCGGCCCTCAACTAAGGCACTAAGGCAAGGCAAGAACATACATCACTTGTATTCAATCATTAAGTCATGAACTAAAAAAACTACTAACAAAGGTACTGATAAAAAAGGTACTACTACTAAAGGTAAGGTAAGGTCAGGTCAGGTAAAAGGTACTACTACTAAAGGTAAGGTAAGGTAAGGTAAGGTAAAAGTACTACTAACAAAGGTACTGATAAGGTAAGGTAAGGTAAGGTAAGGTAAAGGTAAGGTAAGGTAAGGTAAGGTAAGGTAAGGTAAGGTAAGGTAAAGGTAAGGTAAGGTAAGGTAAGGTAAGGTAAGGTAAGGTAAGGTAAGGTAAGGTAAGGTAAGGTAAGGTAAGATAAGGTAAGGTAAGGTAAGGTAAGGTAAGGTAAGGTAAGGTAAGGTAAGGTAAGGTAAGGTAAGGTAAGGTAAGGTAAGGTAAGGTAAGGTAAGGTAAGGTAAGGTAATGTAAGGTAAGGTAAGGTAAGGTAAGGTAAGGTAAGGTAAGGTAAGGTAAGGTAAGGTAAGGTAAGGTAAGGTAAGGTAAGGTAAGGTAAGGTAAGGTAAGGTAAGGTAAGGTAAAGGTTAAGGTAAGGTAAAAGGTACTACTAACAAAGGTACTCATAACGCCTGGTGGGGCGTGGTGTTATAGCAATTCAGGGGATGATTTGGGAAGCACACTTTATACTTCGGACTTGGTTCTCAGAATTCCAGGCCAAATTATCGAGATCATGTACGAAGTCCGGGTTCTTCAGAAATCTTGAACCCAAATCATCTGCTGAATTGCTATAAGGGAGCCCGTCGTACCCGGGTGGGGAGCGGTCTCCTACCTCAACTGGACAAGCTACCATCGCGGTTGACGACGACCTGCAACGCCAAGAGCAACCAAAGGGGGAGTCGAACCCCCGACTCTTCGTCCTCCAGCAATCTGGTCTACCACTAGACCATTGTATATCACTGAGAGGGGCTAACTACTAACAATATACCACACCCACCCTGACACGCTCCAACAATAAACGTAATTTATACAATTAACACAAGTAACACACTGGGACGCATATTCACATACCACAGCCAGGCTTGATGTTGGCCATGTTGGCGTCTCGGCCCTCAACCATGGCATTGGACACGCGAGCCTCATTATCATCCCACATCTTTTCTGGAAGATTCTTGATGGCCTCCTGAGAAGAGCAGCACGTGTGTGTGTGTGTGTGTGTGTGTGTGCGTGTGTGTGGGGTGGGGTGGGGGTGTGTGTGAGGGGGAGGGGCAGAGGGGAAAGGGGGCGCAGGGGCGGTAGAAGGGGTAAGGGGGACAAGGGAGGTGGCAGGGCGAGCAGGGGAAGCAGGTTCAAGACAATGGAGGGGCAGTGGACATGCCAGCCTCTTTGTCATCCCACATGTTTTCTGGAAGATTCTTGATGGCCTCCTGAGAAGAGCACCACAGGTGTGTGTGGGTGGGGGGTGGGGGGTGGGGGTGGGGGGGGAGCTGAGGGAGCAGGGAGGGCAGGGGAGGTAGAAGGGGTAAGGGCGACAAGGGAGGGGGCAGGGGGGGCAGTGGGAAAGGAGGGGCAGGGGCGGTAGAAGGGGTAAGGGCGACAAGGGAGGGGGCAAGGGGGGCAGGGGGGAAGGGGGGGCAGGGGCGGTAGAAGGGGTAAGGGCGACAAGCGAGGGGTCAGGGGGAAAGGGGGGCAGGGGCGGTAGAAGGGGTAAGGGCGACAAGGGAGGAGGCAGGGGGGTCAGGGGGAAAGGTGGGGCAGGGGAGGTAGAAGGGGTCAGGGCGACAAGGGAGGGGGCAGGGGGAAAGGGGGGGCAGGGGCGGTATAAGGGGTAAGGGGGACAAGGGAGGGGTCAGGGGGAAAGGTGGGGCAGGGGAGGTAGAAGGGGTCAGGGCAACAAGGGAGGGGGCAGGGGGAAAGGGGGGGCAGGGGAGGTAGAAGGGGTAAGGGAAACACGGGAGGAGGCAGGAAGGGCAGGGGGGCAGGGGAGGTAGAAGGGGTAAGGGAAACACGGGAGGAGGCAGGAAGGGCAGGGGGGCAGGGGAGGTAGAAGGGGTAAGGGAAACACGGGAGGAGGCAGGAAGGGCAGGGGGGCAGGGGAGGTAGAAGGGGTAAGGGCGACAAGAGAGGGGGCAGGTGGGGCAGGTGGGGCAGGGGGAGAGGGGGAAGGTGGGGCAGGGGAGGTAGAAGGGGTCAGGGCGACAAGGGAGGGGGCAGGGGGAAAGGGGGGGCAGGGGAGGTAGAAGGGGTAAGGGAAACACGGTTGGAGGCAGGAAGGGCAGGGGGGCAGGGGAGGCAGAAGGGGTAAGGGAAACACGGGAGGAGGCAGGAAGGGCAGGGGGGCAGGGGAGGTAGAAGGGGTAAGGGAAACACGGGAGGAGGCAGGAAGGACAGGGGGGCAGGGGAGGTAGAAGGGGTAAGGGCGACAAGAGAGGGGGCAGGTGGGGCAGGTGGGGCAGGGGGGAAAGGGGGAAGGGAGGGCAGGGGAGGTAGAAGGGGTCAGGTCGACAAGGGAGGGGGCAGGGGGAAAGGGGGGGCAGGGGAGGTAGAAGGGGTAAGGGAAACACGGGAGGAGGCAGGAAGGGCAGGGGGGCAGGGGAGGTAGAAGGGGTAAGGGAAACACGGGAGGAGGCAGGAAGGGCAGGGGGGCAGGGGAGGTAGAAGGGGTAAGGGCGACAAGAGAGGGGGCAGGTGGGGCAGGTGGGGCAGGTGGGGCAGGGGGGAAAGGGGGAAGGGAGGGCAGGGGAGGTAGAAGGGGTCAGGGCGACAAGGGAGGGGGCAGGGGGAAAGGGGGGGCAGGGGAGGTAGAAGGGGTAAGGGGAACAGGGGAGGAGGCAGGAAGGGCAGGGGGGGCAGGGGAGGTAGAAGGGGTAAGGGCGACAAGAGAGGGGGCAGGTGGGGCAGGTGGGGCAGGGGGGGCAGGGGGGGCAGGGGGGAAAGGGAGAAGGGAGGGCAGGGGAGGTAGAAGGGGTAAGGGCAACAAGGGAGGGGGCAGGGGGGGCAGGGGGAAATGGGGGGCAGAGGCGGTAGAATGCGTAAGGGCGACAAGGGAGGGGGCAGGGGGGGAAGAGGGAAAAGGGGGGCAAAGGGGACAGGGGCGGCAGACGGGGTAAGGGTGCAGGGGGATGCAGGGGGGTGGGGGGCAGGGGGCATAAGCTCAGGGCAGGGAGGGTGAAACAAAATAATAAGGGGCGCAGGGAAGTTCATGACAGGGAATGGGGCGACTCGATGAAGCCAAACATTGCCTGCGACCCGACAACCAGAACAAAGTCACACATGTACTGCTGACACATCAACCTGAACAAAGGCACTCATGTACTGCTTACACACCAACCTGAACAAAGTCACTCATGTACTGCTGACACATCAACCTCAATAAAGTCACACCTGTACTGCTGACACAGCAACCTCATTAAAGTCACACCTGTACTGCTGACACATCAACCTCAACAAAGTCACACCTTTACTGCTGACACATCAACCTGAACAAAGCCACACATGTACTGCTGACATGTCAAACTCAACAAAGTCACACCAGTACTGCTGACATGTCAAACTCAACAAAGTCACACCTGGACTGCTGACACATCAACCTCAACAAAGTCACACCTGTACTGCTGACACATCAACCTCAACAAAGTCACACCTGTACTGCTGACACATCAACCTCAACAAAGCCACACATGTACTGCTGACATGTCAAACTCAACAAAGTCACACCTGGACTGCTGACACATCAACCTCAACAAAGTCACACCTGGACTGCTGACACATCAACCTCAACAAAGTCACACCTGTACTGCTGACATGTCAAACTCAACAAAGTCACACCTGTACTGCTGACACATCAACCTCAACAAAGTCACACCTGTACTGCTGACACATCAACCTCAACAAAGTCACACCTGTACTGCTGACACATCGACCTCAACAAAGTCACACCTGTACTGCTGACACATCAACCTTTGCTAGCGCTAGCTGGGCACCGGCCTCCCAAAATCTTTTTGTCTGCTTCAGCTTTACGTCCAAATGTGGCAGGCCACTTGCCCAAGTACCGCCAATCTTGGACGCATACCCCTGAATGGATCAAAAATGGGCAGGGGCACACATCAGGTTTTTTTTGCGGAGCCCCCTCTTCAGAGCTCAGTTCCCCCCGCTACCTGTAGCGATCGCTACCTGGGACCCTGTTTTGGCCAAACCTTCCGCTATCATGAGACTCAAATCGCGGCCCCGCCTGTCCCCTGAACCCCCCCGGGCTGGCCCCCCGGTCCACTAGCCCAAGTACCGCCAATGTTGGACGCATAACCCTGAAAGGATAAAAAATGGGCAGGGGAACACATCAGAGCTTATGTTCCTGTTTTAGAAAGGGGTTTGTCTGGTACAGGGTAATTCAAAGCGCGCGCTTTTGCGCTTTTGAGCGCTGACTTTTTGACCCCCTCTGCGCTTTAAGCGCAGTTTTTTGCAACTCCCTGTGGGCGCAGCAAGCATTTTTGCGTTTTTTGCACTACAAAGCGCAGTTTTTTTGTTTTCAAGTGCGCTAAAGCGCTGGCAAATTTGGCCATTTGAAGTACCCTGGTTGTCTGGTATCGATCAGGGATTCGATGTCTTCCAAGGTTGGGCTCCTGGTCGTGATTTGCAAAGGTGGCCCTGCTGGGTACCGCCAATCTTGGATGCATAACCCTGAATGGATCCAAAAATGGGCAGGGGCAAATATCAGAGCTTTGTCCCCCCCGCTACCAGTAGCGATCGGTACGTGGGACCCAGTTCTGGCCAAACCTTCCACTACTACAAGACTCGAATTGCAGCCCCGTCCCCTGAACCCCCGGGCCAGGCCTTTGGACCACTAGCCCAAGTACCGCCAATCTTGGACTCATAACCCTGAGCAGATTAAACATGGGCAGGGGCACACATCAGAGTTCGTTTTCCTCCCGCTACTAGTAGCGATCGCTACCTGGGACCCTCTTTTGGGCCAGTGATTTTTTTTTCAAATGTGAAAGTGGGTTTCTTCTAGCTTGATGGCTTTAGGCCCCATCCAGGGACAATGTTTTAGTGCTGTCTATAGCTTTTTATAGCTTTTTGTAGCTTAGGGCATTTTTTTTTTCTTTTTATAGCGATAATTTCTCCAAAACGGGGTCAAAACTAGCGATTGCTATATATAGCGGAATTAAATATCCCTCTTCTGGCTCAACCTTCCGCTACCATGAGACTCAAATCGTGGACCCGCCCCCTGACCCCTCGGGCTGGCCCCCCGGTCCACTTGCCCAAGTACCGCAAATCTTAAACGTATAACCCTGAATGGATAAAAAAAATGGGCAGGGGCACACATCAGAGTTCGTTTTCCTCCCGCTACTAGTAGCAATCGCTACCTGGGATCCTCTTTTGGCCAAACGTTCAGCTACCATGAGACTCAAATGGCGGACCCGCCCCGTGATCCCCCGAGCCGGCCCCCCGGGCCGCTTGCCTACGAACCGCCAATCTTGGACGCATAACCCTGAATGGATAAATGGCCCAAAAAGCACAATCCTTAGCTTCTTTTCTTGAATTGCGATGCTCATATGTGGTCGGGTGAGAATATGTCCGGTATCTGTAAGTCTTATAATTTTTATATCTTATACAATGTTTCGTTTTTTTTTATTTGAAGTGAAACCTGAAATAGAACTTTATGACAGACACACGGACACACAGTTTTGACAGGCTAATCCCTCAATCAAAAATTTTGGATTTTAAAATGGGCATGGGAACAAATTAGAGCTTATTTTCCCGTTTTAGAAAGGGGGTCTTCTGGTAGCGGTCAGGGATTTGGTGTCTTGAAAGGTTGGGCTACTGGTCGCAATTTGGGCCTGAGCGTCACACCGAGTCGCTAAATTTGCGACGCGTCGGACAAAACAAACTGCCGCGGGCACACATCAAGATAGGCTACCTAGGTAGTCACGTGTGAAGCTGGGAAATATTACTTTGAGAAACCAGGTCAGGGGAAGATAGGGAAAGATAGGGAAAGATGGGGAAAGATATGTGTGTGCATATGAGTGTGTGTGTGTGTGTGCGTACTTGTGTGAAGCTGGGAAGCTCTGTGCTGTCCGGGACACCAGGTCAGGTAAACCAGGATAGGGAAAGATAGGGAAAGATAGGGAAGGATGGGGGAAGATATGTGTGAGTATGAGTGTGTGTGTGTGTGTGCGTGCTTGTGTGAAGCTGAGAAGCTCTGTGCTGTCCGGGACACCAGGTCAGGTAAACCAGGGTAGGGAAAGATAGGGAAAGATAGGGAATGATGGGGGCAAAAATGTGTGTGCATATGCGTGTGTGTGTGTGTGTGCGTACTTGTGTGAAGCTGGGAAGCTCCGTGCTGTCCGGGACACTAGGTCGTGTGAACCAGGATAGGGAAAGATAGGGAAAGATAGGGAACGATGGGGGAAGATATGTGTGAGTATGAGTGTGTGTGTGTGTATGTGTGTACTTGTGTGAAGCAGATTGTTGGTTGCATGCGTGTTTGTGCAGGTGCATGTGTGCGTGAGTGTGTGTATATGTGTGTGCTGATTGCCAGGTTGTTGGTTGCATGCGTGTTTGTGCATGTGCATGTGTGCGCGAGTGTGTGTGTGTGTGTGTGCTGATTGCCAGATTGCTGGCTGCATGCGTGTTTTTGCATGTGCATGTGTGTGTGTGTGCTGATTGCCAGATTGCTGGTTGCATGCGTGTTTGTGCATGTGCATGCGCATGTGTGCGCGAGTGTGTGTGTGTGTGTGTGTGCTGATTGCCAGATTGCTGGTTGCATGCGTGTTTGTGCATGTGCATGCGCATGTGTGCGCGAGTGTGTGCGTGTGTGTGTGCTGATTGCCAGATTGCTGGTTGCATGCGTGTTTGTGCATGTGCATGCGCATGTGTGCGCGAGTGTGTGTGTGTGTGTGTGTGCTGATTGCCAGATTGCTGGTTGCATGCGTGTTTGTGCATGTGCATGCGCATGTGTGCGCGAGTGTGTGTGTGTGTGTGTGTGCTGATTGCCAGATTGCTGGTTGCATGCGTGTTTGTGCATGTGCATGTGTGCTTGAGTGTGTGAGTGTGTGCTGATTGCTATATTGCTGGTTGCATATGCGCTTGTGTATGTGCATGCGCATGTGTGTTTGTACACATGCATGTGTTCAACCTACCAGGTCAGCCAGCAGCTGATTAGACCTTGTCAAAGCCACAGTCTCTAACCCTTGGGTAAGGTCTCTCTCTGCCTCTGTGTGTGTGTGTATTTATTGCCAGATTGTTGGTTGCATGTGTGTTTGTGCACATGCATGTGTTCAACCTACCAGGTCAGCCAGCAGCTGATTAGACCTTGTCAAAGCCACAGTCTCTAACCCTTGGGTAAGGTCTCTCTCTGCCTTTGTGTGTGTGTGTGTGTGTGTGTGTGTGTGTGTTTGTTTGTTTGTGCATGTGTTTGTGTGTGTGTTCAAGCTACCAGGTCGGCCAGCAGCTGCCTATATCTTGTCAAAGCCACAGTCTCTAACCCTTGGGTAAGGTCTCTCTCTGCTGTTGTGTGTGTGTGTGTGTGTGTTTGTTTGTGCATGTGTTTGTGTGTGTGTGTGTGTGTGTGTGCAACTTACCAGGTCGGCCAGCAGCTGCTTAGATCGTGCCATAGCCACTGTCTCCAACCCTTGGGTTAGGTCTCTCTCGGCCTTTTTCCGCAACACCGCGTGATTGGAAAGATCCAACTTCTTCCCTGCTGTTTGCTGAGAGGCATCCAGAGTGGCTTGGCCTGTTGCCGCTTGTGTCCTCTGGCCAGCTAGGGTCGACACAGCAGGCTGGTTGATGGTGATGGCTGCAGGAAGGCCTCGTGAGTGGTACATGAACACTGTGAGGGCCAAGAGGACAGCAGCAGCCAACAGAAGTACGGCACCATGACGTAGGGTTTTGCGAGAAACTGCCATGACACCACCACGACCTTTAGCCTGACTGTTGTGCATGCTGTGCTACGGCCTCTACCTGTCTCTAACTGCCTCTAACTGCCCCTAACTGCCTCTAACTGCCTCTAACTGCCTCTAACTGCCTCTAACTGCCTTGCTTGCATACAGAGAGTGCAACGGCCTCTACCTGTCTATAACTGCCTCTAACTGCCCCTAACTGCCTCTCACTGCCTCTAACTGCCTTGCTTGCTGGGTATGCCTTAGTGGCGCTTGTTTGGGTATGGGGTCCCACCTCCTGGGGTGAAGTACCTTGTTTTACACCAAGAGCGGTACGAGTTTTTGACACCAGGAGTGGTATGTGAGGGTCACAAGACCCTTAACTCCAAACCCAGAGTGGGTTATTATTAGTGGAGTCTAAATTAGAAGGCTACTTGGGGGGGAGAGTCGCAGGGAGACTGGTTGGCCCTGGCAGGCCTGGGAGTTGCAAGGAAGAGTGAGGCAATTCAGTGTAAGATGGGAACTGCGTGGCACCTTAGTTAGGCGCGCGAGTAGCAGGGTTACTTGAATGGAAGGAAAAAGAGGCGCCAGGAGGCGTGGCTTATAGAACGAAAGAGGTGGGCCGATGGAGGTCAGATGCGAGATGGGAAATTGGGACGGTCTCCAGGCAACAAATCCGGGTACGAACCTACTGTTCGGCTACCTGGCACGTCAACACATCGTGGATCTACTCGGATCTACTCAGATCTACTCAGGGATCTACTCACGCCCGCTCACGCCTGGCACTTGGCGAAGAGAAACTCGGGACCAAGGCCCACCGAAATTCGGGACCAAGGCCCAACGAAGGGGGCCGACTGTGCTACTGATTTTCTCGAGTCGAGTTGCTTACTTCGTCGCCCTACGTTTTGCATCTAGCTGTCCGATTGGCCGATTGCGTATTATAAGTTCTGGTTTGAGAGTCAAGAGCTGCGTCTGCTACAATTATCGCAGCAAGAGTTTACAAAGAAAGCACGAACTAAACTTTTGATTACATTCGCCTGAGCCATCCTCTTTCATCCGAGAGAAGCAAGTTGCCTAGCTTGCGTTTGAAAATACGTTTCTGAACAGGTTGTTCCCTCCCTCCAAGTCTCCATCCTCCTAGGCATCTGTCCGATTTCCAATTTCCCTCCTCCTCTCTTCCCAACTCCAACTGCGCTGGGCGCACTAACTGCGGCTACCTGCCCCTGCACACTTTAAGCACCTACGCAACCTAGCCTCTCTAGGCGCGCACCTTGGAAAGCCTTTCTGCACCGGAGATGGAGGCCCCGCCCGAAGTCGTGAAGAAGAGGCAGGCTTTGAACGAGGAGGCCTTCTTGAAAGTGCTGCGAGCAGTGATGAACCAGTCGGACGCAGATTCAGCGGTGAGCTGCATGTTGGGTGGGATCCAGTCTGCTAGCTGCTGGTAAAAAGATCCAGTAAATAGAGGGGTCTGTCTGTCCCCTACCCAGGAATGATTGTCTGTATGGACTGTGAGTCAGATGGTGTATGTGTATTGTGTTTCTGGGGTTCTGTATCGTTTATTGTGTTCTGGGTTGGGTAGGGTTGGGTGTGTTCTGGGCTGGGTTGGGTGTAATGTGTATCGTGTCCTAGGTTGTGGCGTTGTGTTATTGCGCATATTGTTTATGGGGTCTGTGTGTCAGATATTGTGCAATTTTCATTCATGGGGTCAGTGCGTCCAATGTTATTTCATGTTTTATCGCAGTCCTGGGTGTCTCGTGCATGGTAGTCTACGTGGAGGACAAGGTTCACTTCAAGCAATTCAGGGGATACTTCGAGGGGGGGGGGCAAGAATGAAGTCTGCAGACTGCTTGTTCGGAAATTGTTTTTTTTTCACCCTGACCACTCACCTACCCACCCCCACCCCACCTCCCACCCTCGAGGCTTCATATTCATACACATACATTATTACATAGTGAAATTGGGGTTCCATGAGCATCATCTCGTCAAGGCCTTTTTCAAATCTGACAGTGGTTTTTTCTAGCTTAATGTTAGTAGGCCTCCTCCAGGGACCGAGTTTTATAGCGTTTTAGGGCTTGTTAAATTTGTTATACCGATAATTTGGGTTAAAACTGGGTACAGAGTAGCGATCGCTGTATATAGCGGAATACATTTCCTGACTCGCAGAAAAGCTACTAGTAGCACCATGGTGCTACGTAAAGACACTGGTTCCTTTTCTTACAAAGAAAACCCCCTAATAAAATCAAGAAATGGTATGCATTATTACGGGGCGTGAGGTTGAGGGGGCCAGCCTGTTTGCTTGCATTGGGGCCAACCACCGATAGGGGTGGTGGTGTGGGTGGGTGTGGGTGGGTGGGTGGGTGGGGGGGGGGGGCTGTCACCCTCCCGAAAAACAAAATTACCTCAACAGTGTCCCTCAACGTTGTCCTAACTCATCCCCTATCAGAATGCCATGATTATAGTACAAATATATAATGATATTTAATGGCTCTCGATTTTCATTAACTGCGACAGGTCAGTGATTGTCCAAAGCCCTCCTCTAATAGAAAGCCATGATACTATTTAACCACTCATATGTTTCAAATGGTGATTCATTCAAATGGTTTGTAATTCTCGCGGATCCCACCCCCACCCCCACCCCGCAGCACCCCACCCACCCCCGCACCCTCTACTCCTACCCCTCCCCACCCCACCCCACCCCACCCCACCCATCCCCTAACAGATAGCCTTTCGAATGGTCTGTGATTGTCCGAACCCCCACCCCCCTACCCCACCACCACCGCCCACCCCCTAAGAGATAGCCTTCCGAATGGTCTGTGATTGTCCGCACCCCCACCCCACCCACCGCGCACCCCGGGCGCCCACCCCCTAACTGATGGCCTTCCGAATGGTCTGTGATTGTCCGAACCACCAACCCACCCCTATCCCCACCACCACCACCACCCACCCTTCCCCCACCCCTACTTTACCCGTACCCCACCCACGACCCCCCACCACCCACCCTACCTTCACCCTACCCCACCCACCACCACCACCACCGCCCACCCCGGCTCCCACCCCTAACTGAAGGCCTTCTGAATGGTCTGTGATTGTCCAAACCCCCACCCCACCTCCTATCCCCACCACCACCACCACCCACCCCTACCCCTTCCCCCACCCTCCACCCACGACACCCCACCCCCACCACCCATCCCCTAACAGAAAGGGATGATGATAGTAAATAAGCTTAAAGGAGAGCTGAACATCTCCCAAGATCAGTACAAGAAGTGGCGAAAAGAGATCATGACCGCAAAGAAGAATGGAGCCTTGCAGTAAGTCACCTTGTCGTGTTGTGGTTGGTGACATGGTGTGTCTGTGGGTGATGGTGGGTGCCTGGGTGGGTGTTGGGGAGGGGAAAGGGGTGTGGGATGGCAAGATCAATACAAGAAGTGGCGAAAAGAGATCATGATCATGAAAGTCACCTTGTCGTGTTGTGGTTGGTGACATTGTGTGTCTGTGAGTGGATGGTGGTGGGGATTGGGGTGTGGCGAGGTTGGTGAGATGGTGTGTCTGTGGGTGGGTGGTGGTGGGGATTGGGGTGTGGCGTGGTTGGTGACATGGTGTGTCTGTGAGTGGATGGTGGTGGGGATTGGGGTGTCGTGGTTGGTGAGATGGTGTGTTTGTGGGTGATGGTGGGTGGGTGGTGGGTAGGGGATGGGGTGTGGGATTGTAAGATCAGCACAAGAAGTGGTGAAAAGAGATCATGACCGCAAAGAAGAATGGAGCCTTGCAGTAAGTCACCTTGTCGTGTTGTGGTTGGTGAGATGGTGTGTCTGTGGGTGGGTGGTGGTGGGGATTGGGGTGTGGCGTGGTTGGTGAGATGGTGTGTCTGTGGGTGGGTGGTGGTGGGGATTGGGGTGTGGCGTGGTTGGTGAGATGGTGTGTCTGTGGGTGGGTGGTGGTGGGGATTGGGGTGTGGCGTGGTTGGTGAGATGGTGTGTCTGTGGGTGGGTGGTGGTGGGGATTGGGGTGTGGCGTGGTTGGTGAGATGGTGTGTCTGTAAGTGGGTGGTGGTGGGGATTAGGGTGTGGCGTGGTTGGTGAGATGGTGTGTCTGTGGGTGGGTGGTGGTGGGGATTGGGGTGTGGCGTGGTTGGTGAGATGGTGTGTCTGTTGGTGGTGGTGGGGAGGGGATTGGGGTGTGGCGTGGTTGGTGAGATGGTGTGTCTGTTGGTGGTGGTGGGGAGGGGATTGGGGTGTGGCGTGGTTGGTGAGATGGTGTGTCTGTTGGTGGTGGTGGGGAGGGGATTGGGGCGTCGTGGTTGGTGAGATGGTGTGTTTGTGGGTGATGGTGGGTGGGTGGTGGGTAGGGGATGGGGGTGTGGGATTGCAGGATCAGTACAAGAAGTGGCAAAAAGTGATCATGACAGCGAAGAAGAATGGAGACTTGCAGTAAGTTACCTTGTCGTAGTTGGTGAGGTGGTGTGTCTGTGTGTGGGTGGTGATGGTAGGGAGGTGTAGTGGTTGGTGAGATGGTGTGTTTGTGGGTGATGGTGGGTGCCTGGGTGGGTGGTGGTGATCTGAAGAGGATGTGTGTGTGGGTGAGATGGTGTGTTTTGGGGTGCCTGGGAGGGAGTGGGGTGTCGTGGTTGGTGAGACGGTGTGTTTTTGGGTGGGTGGTGGGTGGGTGGTGGGGAGGGGGGTGGTGTTGTGGTTGGTGAGATGGTGTGTCTGTGGATGATGGTGGGTGGTGGGGAGGGGAGGGGTGTCGTGGTTGGTGAGATGGTGTGTCTGTGGGTGGGTGGTGAGGAGGGGATTGGGGTGTTGTGGTTGGTGAGATGGTGTGTCTGTTGGTGGGTGTTGGTGGGGATTGGGGTGTGGCGAGTGGGGTGGAATTATCGCTCATACTTGCCCATGCTTGGCTTCCCCTCAGATTTAGAGCCAGCATGGGCAACAAGCCATGGGACTTAGGAGCTGCCCACCTGTTGTCCCACACCAGCACCTACCATACAACCCTACCATCCTATTGATTATACTTGCCCATGCTTGGCTTCCCCTCAGATTTAGAGCCATCATGGGCAACAAGCCATGGGACTTAGGAGCTGCCCACCTGTTGTCCCACACCAGCATCAGCACACACCACCTCAAGCAGCAATTACCATACCACCATATCATCCTACTGCTTATACTTGCCCACCCTATTTCTTATACTTGCCCATGCTTGGCTTCCCCCCAGGTATGATGCCAGCACCAGCCATGAGGCTTAGAAGCTGCCCACCTCCTTTCCCACACCAGCACCAGCACATACCATCCAACCATACCATCTACCATACCACCTCCCATATCACCAACCATACCATCATATTTCTTATACTTGCCCATGCTTGGCTTCCCCCCAGGTATGATGCCAGCACAAGCCATGAGGCTTTGAAGCTGCCCACCTCCTTTCCCACACCAGCACCAGCACATACCATCCAACCATACCATCATATTTCTTATACTTGCCCATGCTTGGCTTCCCCTCAGGTTTAAATCCAGCATGGGCAACAACCCATGGGACTTAGGAGCAGCCCACCTCTTGCCCCACACCAGCATCAGCACACACCACCTCTAACAGCAATTACCATACCACCATATCATCCCCCTGCTTATTCTTGATCATCCTATTTCTTATACTTGCCCATGCTCGGCTTCCCCCCAGGTATGATGCCAGCATGGGCAACAACCCATGGGACTTAGGAGCTGGATTGCAATCGACGCCCTCGCAAATGTACATTGCACAGCCGGTAGCAGCAGCCATGCCTGCCAGTACACCTAAGGGAGGGGCCAAGAAGCAGCGGGCGGGTCGTAAGGTGAGGGCAGGACAGGGGGCAAAAGGGGGAAGGGGGGGGGGGGTAGCAGCCATGCCTGCCAGTACACTTAGGGGGGGTCCAAGAAGCTGCGGCGAGTCGTAAGGTGAGGGCAAAGAGGGGGCCTCAGGGGGAGTGAGGGAGGGGGCAAGAAACAGCGGGCGGGTCGGAAGGTGAGGGCAAGACAGGGGCCTAAGGGGGAGGAGTGGGTGGGTATTGGGTGGGTGGGAGGGGGTGCAGCCATGCCTGCCAGCACCACCTAGGGGGGGGGGGGGGGGGGGCAAGAGGCAGCGGGCGAGTTGTAAGGTGAGGGCAAGAGGGGGGCCTCAGGGGGAGGGAGGGAGGGGGCAAGGAACAGCGGGCGGGTCGTAAGGTGATGGCAAGACAGGGGGCCTAAGGGGGAGGGGTGGGGGGGTATTGGGTGGGGGGGAGGGGGTGCAGCCATGCCTGCCAGCACACCTAGGGGGGGGGGGGGGGGGGGGGGGGCAAGAGGCAGCGGGCGGGTTGTAAGGTGAGGGCAAGAGGGGGGCCTCAGGGGAGTGAGGAGGGGGCAAGAAACAGCGGGCGGGTCGTAAGGTGGGGGCAACACAGGGGGCCGAAGGGGGAGGGGTGGGGGGGGGAGGGGGTGCAGCCATGCCTGCCAGCACACCTAGGGGGGGGGGGGGGGGGGGGGGCAAGAGGCAGCGGGCGGGTTGTAAGGTGAGGGCAATAGGGGGGCCTCAGGGGGAGTGAGGGAGGGGGCAAGAAGCAGCGGGCGGGTCGTAAGGTGGGGGCAACACAGGGGCCTAAGGGGGAGGGGGGGGAGGGTAATCGGGTGAGTGAGAGGGGGGGGGGGGGGGGGGGGGGGGGGAAGCAAGGCCCTGCCAGTACACCCACGGGGGGGGCAAGAAGCAGCGGGCGGGATGTAAGGTGAGGGCAGGTCAGGGGCATAAGGGGGAGAGGGAGGGAGTGGTTGTCGAGGAGCAAGCTCAACAATCCACCAACAATAATCTCTACTTTGTCATTGGACACACAAATATGGACACACACACTCAAACTCTCTGCACACACATGTTCACAAGTACATCTGATATGTATCACCCCTGCTCATGAGCTCTGCCACTACGGCAGTGGTTGTCAAGGAGCAAGATCAACAATCCAACGACAACAATCCCTACTTCGTGATTGGACACACACACTTGGACACACACACTCACACTCTCTCGCACAGACACGTACACTCACACAGACACTCACACACATTTGATATGTATCACCCCTGCTCCAGAGCTCTACCGCATCGGCAGTGGCTGTGGAGGAGCAAGCTCAACAATCCAACGACAACAATCCCGAGGCTGCGATGGGAAGCAAGGGGGAGCATACAGCGACGAGTGCAGCGGTGGTGGGCGCACACGCACACACACACGCAAGCACACAAACACAGACACCCCAGCTTACACACGTACACTCACACACACTCACAAGCATGCAAACACAGACACCCCAGCACACAAACGTACACTCACACACACTCGCAAGCACACAGACACCCCAGCACACAAACTTACACTCACACACACTCGCAAGCACACAGACACCCAAGCACACACACACATGTACACTCTCACACATTTGATATGTATCACCCCTGCTCCAGAGCTCGACCGCATCGGCAGTGGTCGTGGAGGAGCAAGCTCAAAAATCCACCGACAACAATCCCGAGGCTGCGATGGGAAGCAAGGGGGAGCACACCATCATGCGACGAGTGCAGCGGTGGTGGGCTGACGAGAACACTTGGAAAGAGGGTGTTGTTACTAATTACAACCCACATGAAAACTTGATTTGGTGAGTCCCAATGCACACTTGAAATGATCATCTGATTCTGAATGTTGTGAATGTGTTGCAACTAACTGCAACCCTTGTGACAACATGATTTGGTGAGACCCAATGCACACTTGAAATGATCATCTGATTCTGAATGTCGTGAATGTGTTATTACTAACCACAACTTCCATGAAAACTTGATTTGGTGAGTCCCAATGCACACTCTCTACGATGAGCGTCAATATGAGTATCATGACTGTTATTAGTTTGATACCAACACTTGGAAAGAGGGAGTTGTTACTAATTACAACCCCCACGAAAACTTGATTTGGTGAGTCCCACTGCACACTCTCTACGATGAGCGTCAATATGAGTATCATGACTGTTATTAGTTTGATACCAACACTTGGAAAGAGGGAGTTGTTACTAATTACAACCCCTACGAAAATTGATTTGGTGAGTCCCAATGCACACTTGTACTGATCATCTAATGATGAATGTTGTGAATGTGTTGTTACTAATCACAACCCCCATGAAAATTGATTTGGTGAGTCCCAATGCACACTTGTACTGCTCATCTAATGATGAATGTTGTGAATGTGTTGTTACTAATTACAACCCCCATGAAAACTTGATTTGGTGAGTCCCAATGCACACTTGTACTGATCATCTAATGATGAATGTTGTGAATGTGTTGTTACTAATTCCAACCCCCATGAAAATTGATTTGGTGAGTCCCAATGCACACTTGTACTGATCATCTAATGATGAATGTTGTGAATGTGTTGTTACTAATTACAACCTACCTGAAAACTTGATTTGGTGAGTCCCAATGCACACTTGAAATGATCATCTGATTCTGAATGTCGTGAATGTGTTATTACTAACCACAACCTCCATGACAACTTGATTTGGTGAGTCTTAATGCACACTTGAAATGAACATCTGATTCTGAATGTCGTGAATGTGTAATTACTAACCACAACCTCCATGACAACTTGATTTGGTGAGTCCCAATGCACACTCTCTACGATGAGCGTCAATATGAGTATCATGACTGTTATTAGTTTGATACCAACACATGAAAAGAGGGAGTTGTTACTAATCACAACCCCCCATGAAAAATTGATTCGGTGAGTCCCAATGCACACTTGTACTGATCATCTAATGATGAATGTTGTGAATGTGTTGTTACTAATTACAACCCACCTGAAAACTTGATTTGGTGAGTCCCAATGCACACTTGTACTGATCATCTAATGATGAATGTTGTGAATGTGTTGTTACTAATTACAACCCCCATGAAAATTGATTGGTGAGTCCCAATGCACACTTGTACTGATCATCTAATGATGAATGTTGTGAATGTGTTGTTACTAATTACAACCCCCATGAAAATTGATTTGGTGAGTCCCAATGCACACTTGTACTGATCATCTAATGATGAATGTTGTGAATGTGTTGTTACTAATTACAACCCCCATGAAAATTGATTTGGTGAGTCCCAATGCACACTTGTACTGATCATCTAATGATGAATGTTGTGAATGTGTTGTTACTAATTACAACCCCCATGAAAATTGATTTGGTGAGTCCCAATGCACACTTGTACTGATCATCTAATGATGAATGTTGTGAATGTGTTGTTACTAATTACAACCCCCATGAAAATTGATTTGGTGAGTCCCAATGCACACTTGTACTGCTCATCTAATGATGAATGTTGTGAATGTGTTGTTACTAATTACAACCCCCATGAAAATTGATTTGGTGAGTCCCAATGCACACTTGTACTGATCATCTAATGATGAATGTTGTGAATGTGTTGTTACTAATTACAACCCCCATGATAATTGATTTGGTGAGTCCCAATGCACACTTGTACTGATCATCTAATGATGAATGTTGTGAATGTGTTGTTACTAATTACAACCCCCATGAAAATTGATTTGGTGAGTCCCAATGCACACTTGTACTGATCATCTAATGATGAATGTTGTGAATGTGTTGTTACTAATTACAACCCACCTGAAAACTTGATTTGGTGAGTCCCAATGCACACTTGAAATGATCATCTGATTCTGAATGTCGTGAATGTGTTATTACTAACCACAACCTCCATGACAACTTCATTTGGTAAGTCTTAATGCACACTTGAAATGATCATCTGATTCTGAATGTCGTGAATGTGTTATTACTAACCACAACGTCCATGACAACTTGATTTGGTAAGTCTTAATGCACACTTGAAATGATCATCTGATTCTGAATGTCGTGAATGTGTTATTACTAACCACAACCTCCATGACAACTTGATTTGGTGAGTCTTAATGCACACTTGAAATGATCATCTGATTCTGAATGTTGTGAATGTGTTATTACTAACCACAACCTCCATGACAACTTGATTTGGTGAGTCTTAATGCACACTTGAAATGATCATCTGATTCTGAATGTCGTGAATGTGTAATTACTAACCACATCCTCCATGACAACTTGATTTGGTGAGTCTTAATGCACACTTGAAATGATCATCTGATTCTGAATGTCGTGAATGTGTAATTACTAACCACAACCTCCATGACAACTTGATTTGGTGAGTCCCAATGCACACTCTCTACGATGAGCGTCAATATGAGTATCATGACTGTTATTAGTTCGATACCAACACATGAAAAGAGGGAGTTGTTACTAATCACAACCCCCATGAAAATTGATTTGGTGAGTCCCAATGCACACTTGTACTGCTCATCTAATGATGAATGTTGTGAATGTGTTGTTACTAATTACAACCCCCATGAAAACTTGATTTGGTGAGTCCCAATGCACACTTGTACTGATCATCTAATGATGAATGTTGTGAATGTGTTGTTACTAATTACAACCCCCATGAAAATTGATTTGGTGAGTCCCAATGCACACTTGTACTGCTCATCTAATGATGAATGTTGTGAATGTGTTGTTACTAATTACAACCCCCATGAAAAATTGATTTGGTGAGTCCCAATGCACACTTGTACTGCTCATCTAATGATGAAATGTTGTGAATGTGTTGTTACTAATTACAACCCCCATGAAAATTGATTTGGTGAGTCCCAATGCACACTTGTACTGATCATCTAATGATGAATGTTGTGAATGTGTTGTTACTAATTACAACCCCCATGAAAATTGATTTGGTGAGTCCCAATGCACACTTGTACTGATCATCTAATGATGAATGTTGTGAATGTGTTGTTACTAATTACAACCCCCATGAAAATTGATTTGGTGAGTCCCAATGCACACTTGTACTGATCATCTAATGATGAAATGTTGTGAATGTGTTGTTACTAATTACAACCCACCTGAAAACTTGATTTGGTGAGTCCCAATGCACACTTGAAATGATCATCTGATTCTGAATGTCGTGAATGTGTTATTACTAACCACAACCTCCATGACAACTTCATTTGGTAAGTCTTAATGCACACTTGAAATGATCATCTGATTCTGAATGTCGTGAATGTGTTATTACTAACCACAACGTCCATGACAACTTGATTGGTAAGTCTTAATGCACACTTGAAATGATCATCTGATTCTGAATGTCGTGAATGTGTTATTACTAACCACAACCTCCATGACAACTTGATTTGGTGAGTCTTAATGCACACTTGAAATGATCATCTGATTCTGAATGTTGTGAATGTGTTATTACTAACCACAACCTCCATGACAACTTGATTTGGTGAGTCTTAATGCACACTTGAAATGATCATCTGATTCTGAATGTCGTGAATGTGTAATTACTAACCACATCCTCCATGACAACTTGATTTGGTGAGTCTTAATGCACACTTGAAATGATCATCTGATTCTGAATGTCGTGAATGTGTAATTACTAACCACAACCTCCATGACAACTTGATTTGGTGAGTCCCAATGCACACTCTCTACGATGAGCGTCAATATGAGTATCATGACTGTTATTAGTTTGATACCAACACATGAAAAGAGGGAGTTGTTACTAATCAAAACCCCCATGAAAATTGATTTGGTGAGTCCCAATGCACACTTGTACTGCTCATCTAATGATGAATGTTGTGAATGTGTTGTTACTAATTACAACCCCCATGAAAACTTGATTTGGTGAGTCCCAATGCACACTTGTACTGATCATCTAATGATGAATGTTGTGAATGTGTTGTTACTAATTACAACCCCCATGAAAATTGATTTGGTGAGTCCCAATGCACACTTGTACTGCTCATCTAATGATGAATGTTGTGAATGTGTTGTTACTAATTACAACCTACCTGAAAACTTGAGTTGGTGAGTCCCAATGCACACTTGAAATGATCATCTGATTCTGAATGTCGTGAATGTGTTATTACTAACCACAACCTCCATGACAACTTGATTTGGTGAGTCTTAATGCACACTTGAAATGAACATCTGATTCTGAATGTCGTGAATGTGTAATTACTAACCACAACCTCCATGACAACTTGATTTGGTGAGTCCCAATGCACACTCTCTACGATGAGCGTCAATATGAGTATCATGACTGTTATTAGTTTGATACCAACACATGAAAAGAGGGAGTTGTTACTAATCACAACCCCCATGAAAATTGATTTGGTGAGTCCCAATGCACACTTGTACTGATCATCTAATGATGAATGTTGTGAATGTGTTGTTACTAATTACAACCCACCTGAAAACTTGATTTGGTGAGTCCCAATGCACACTTGTACTGATCATCTAATGATGAATGTTGTGAATGTGTTGTTACTAATTACAACCCCCATGAAAATTGATTTGGTGAGTCCCAATGCACACTTGTACTGATCATCTAATGATGAATGTTGTGAATGTGTTGTTACTAATTACAACCCCCATGAAAATTGATTTGGTGAGTCCCAATGCACACTTGTACTGATCATCTAATGATGAATGTTGTGAATGTGTTGTTTACTAATTACAACCCCCATGAAAATTGATTTTGGTGAGTCCCAATGCACACTTGTACTGATCATCTAATGATGAATGTTGTGAATGTGTTGTTACTAATTACAACCCCCATGAAAATTGATTTGGTGAGTCCCAATGCACACTTGTACTGATCATCTAATGATGAATGTTGTGAATGTGTTGTTACTAATTACAACCCCCATGAAAATTGATTTGGTGAGTCCCAATGCACACTTGTACTGATCATCTAATGATGAATGTTGTGAATGTGTTGTTACTAATTACAACCCCCATGAAAATTGATTTGGTGAGTCCCAATGCACACTTGTACTGATCATCTAATGATGAATGTTGTGAATGTGTTGTTACTAATACAACCCCATGAAAATTGATTTGGTGAGTCCCAATGCACACTTGTACTGATCATCTAATGATGAATGTTGTGAATGTGTTGTTACTAATTACAACCCACCTGAAAACTTGATTTGGTGAGTCCCAATGCACACTTGAAATGATCATCTGATTCTGAATGTCGTGAATGTGTTATTACTAACCACAACCTCCATGACAACTTCATTTGGTAAGTCTTAATGCACACTTGAAATGATCATCTGATTCTGAATGTCGTGAATGTGTTATTACTAACCACAACGTCCATGACAACTTGATTTGGTGAGTCTTAATGCACACTTGAAATGATCATCTGATTCTGAATGTCGTGAATGTGTAATTACTAACCACAACCTCCATGACAACTTGATTTGGTGAGTCCCAATGCACACTCTCTACGATGAGCGTCAATATGAGTATCATGACTGTTATTAGTTCGATACCAACACATGAAAAGAGGGAGTTGTTACTAATCACAACCCCCATGAAAATTGATTTGGTGAGTCCCAATGCACACTTGTACTGCTCATCTAATGATGAATGTTGTGAATGTGTTGTTACTAATTACAACCCACCTGAAAACTTGATTTGGTGAGTCCCAATGCACACTTGTACTGATCATCTAATGATGAATGTTGTGAATGTGTTGTTACTAATTACAACCCCCATGAAAATTGATTTGGTGAGTCCCAATGCACACTTGTACTGATCATCTAATGATGAATGTTGTGAATGTGTTGTTACTAATTACAACCTACCTGAAAACTTGATTTGGTGAGTCCCAATGCACACTTGAAATGATCATCTGATTCTGAATGTCGTGAATGTGTTATTACTAACCACAACCTCCATGACAACTTGATTTGGTGAGTCTTAATGCACACTTTGAAATGATCATCTGATTCTGAATGTCGTGAATGTGTTATTACTAACCACAACCTCCATGACAACTTGATTTGGTGAGTCTTAATGCACACTTGAAATGATCATCTGATTCTGAATGTCGTGAATGTGTTATTACTAACCACAACCTCCATGACAACTTGATTTGGTGAGTCTTAATGCACACTTGAAATGATCATCTGATTCTGAATGTCGTGAATGTGTAATTACTAACCACAACCTCCATGACAACTTGATTTGGTGAGTCCCAATGCACACTCTCTACGATGAGCGTCAATATGAGTATCATGACTGTTATTAGTTTGATACCAACACATGAAAAAGAGGGAGTTGTTTACTAATCACAACCCCCATGAAAATTGATTCGGTGAGTCCCAATGCACACTTGTACTGCTCATCTAATGATGAATGTTGTGAATGTGTTGTTACTAATTACAACCCACCTGAAAACTTGATTTGGTGAGTCCCATGCACACTTGTACTGATCATCTAATGATGAATGTTGTGAATGTGTTGTTACTAATTACAACCCCCATGAAAATTGATTTGGTGAGTCCCAATGCACACATGTAGTGATCATCTAATGATGAATGTTGTGAATGTGTTGTTACTAATTACAACCTACCTGAAAACTTGATTTGGTGAGTCCCAATGCACACTTGAAATGATCATCTGATTCTGAATGTCGTGAATGTGTTATTACTAACCACAACCTCCATTGACAACTTGATTTGGTGAGTCTTAATGCACACTTGAAATGATCATCTGATTCTGAATGTCGTGAATGTGTAATTACTAACCACAACCTCCATGACAACTTGATTTGGTGAGTCTTAATGCACACTTGAAATGATCATCTGATTCTGAATGTCGTGAATGTGTTATTACTAACCACAACCTCCATGACAACTTGATTTGGTGAGTCTTAATGCACACTTGAAATGATCATCTGATTCTGAATGTCGTGAATGTGTAATTACTAACCACAACCTCCATGACAACTTGATTTGGTGAGTCCCAATGCACACTCTCTACGATGAGCGTCAATATGAGTATCATGACTGTTATTAGTTTGATACCAACACATGAAAAGAGGGAGTTGTTACTAATCACAACCCCCCATGAAAATTGATTCGGTGAGTCCCAATGCACACTTGTACTGATCATCTAATGATGAATGTTGTGAATGTGTTGTTACTAATTACAACCCACCTGAAAACTTGATTTGGTGAGTCCCAATGCACACTTGTACTGATCATCTAATGATGAATGTTGTGAATGTGTTGTTACTAATTACAACCCCCATGAAAATTGATTTGGTGAGTCCCAATGCACACATGTAGTGATCATCTAATGATGAATGTTGTGAATGTGTAGTTACTAATTACAACCTACCTGAAAACTTGATTTGGTGAGTCCCAATGCACACTTGAAATGATCATCTGATTCTGAATGTCGTGAATGTGTTATTACTAACCACAACCTCCATGACAACTTGATTTGGTGAGTCTTAATGCACACTTGAAATGATCATCTGATTCTGAATGTCGTGAATGTGTTATTACTAACCACTACCTCCATGACAACTTGATTTGGTGAGTCTTAATGCACACTTGAAATGATCATCTGATTCTGAATGTCGTGAATGTGTTATTACTAACCACAACCTCCATGACAACTTGATTTGGTGAGTCTTAATGCACACTTGAAATGATCATCTGATTCTGAATGTCGTGAATGTGTAATTACTAACCACAACCTCCATGACAACTTGATTTGGTGAGTCTTAATGCACACTTGAAATGATCATCTGATTCTGAATGTCGTGAATGTGTTATTACTAACCACAACCTCCATGACAACTTGATTTGGTGAGTCTTAATGCACACTTGAAATGATCATCTGATTCTGAATGTCGTGAATGTGTAATTACTAACCACAACCTCCATGAAAACTTGATTTGGTGAGTCCCAATGCACACTCTCTACGATGAGCGTCAATATGAGTATCATGACTGTTATTAGTTTGATACCAACACATGAAAAGAGGGAGTTGTTACTAATCACAACCTTCATGAAAAATTGATTTGGTGAGTCCCAATGCACACTTGTACTGCTCATCTAATGATGAATGTTGTGAATGTGTTGTTACTAATTACAACCCACCTGAAAACTTGATTTGGTGAGTCCCAATGCACACTTGTACTGATCATCTAATGATGAATGTTGTGAATGTGTTGTTACTAATTACAACCCCCATGAAAATTGATTTGGTGAGTCCCAATGCACACTTGTACTGATCATCTAATGATGAATGTTGTGAATGTGTTGTTACTAATTACAACCTACCTGAAAACTTGATTTGGTGAGTCCCAATGCACACTTGAAATGATCATCTGATTCTGAATGTCGTGAATGTGTTATTACTAACCACAACCTCCATGACAACTTGATTTGGTGAGTCTTAATGCACACTTGAAATGATCATCTGATTCTGAATGTCGTGAATGTGTTATTACTAACCACAACCTCCATGACAACTTGATTTGGTGAGTCTTAATGCACACTTGAAAATGATCATCTGATTCTGAATGTCGTGAATGTGTTATTACTAACCACAACCTCCATGACAACTTGATTTGGTGAGTCCCAATGCACACTTGAAATGATCATCTGATTCTGAATGTCGTGAATGTGTTATTACTAACCACAACCTCCATGACAACTTGATTTGGTGAGTCTTAATGCACACTTGAAATGAACATCTGATTCTGAATGTCGTGAATGTGTAATTACTAACCACAACCTCCATGACAACTTGATTTGGTGAGTCTTAATGCACACTCTCTACGATGAGCGTCAATATGAGTATCATGACTGTTATTAGTTTGATACCAACACATGAAAAGAGGGAGTTGTTACTAATCACAACCCCCATGAAAATTGATTTGGTGAGTCCCAATGCACACTTATACTGCTCATCTAATGATGAATGTTGTGAATGTGTTGTTACTAATTACAACCCACCTGAAAACTTGATTTGGTGAGTCCCAATGCACACTTGTACTGATCATCTAATGATGAATGTTGTGAATGTGTTGTTACTAATTACAACCCCCATGAAAATTGATTTGGTGAGTCCCAATGCACACTTGTTAGTGATCATCAAATGATGAATGTTGTGAATGTGTTGTTACTAATTACAACCTACCTGAAAACTTGATTTGGTGAGTCCCAATGCACACTTGAAATGATCATCTGATTCTGAATGTCGTGAATGTGTTATTACTAACCACAACCTCCATGACAACTTGATTTGGTGAGTCTTAATGCACACTTGAAATGATCATCTTGATTCTGAATGTCGTGAATGTGTAATTACTAAACCACAACCTCCATGACAACTTGATTTGGTGAGTCTTAATGCACACTTGAAATGATCATCTGATTCTGAATGTCGTGAATGTGTTATTACTAACCACAACCTCCATGACAACTTGATTTGGTGAGTCTTAATGCACACTTGAAATGATCATCTGATTCTGAATGTCGTTGAATGTGTAATTACTAACCACAACCTCCATGACAACTTGATTTGGTGAGTCCCAATGCACACTCTCTACGATGAGCGTCAATATGAGTATCATGACTGTTATTAGTTTGATAACCAACACATGAAAAGAGGGAGTTGTTACTAATCACAACCCCCATGAAAATTGATTCGGTGAGTCCCAATGCACACTTGTACTGATCATCTAATGATGAATGTTGTGAATGTGTTGTTACTAATTACAACCCACCTGAAAACCTTGATTTGGTGAGTCCCAATGCACACTTGTACTGATCATCTAATGATGAATGTTGTGAATGTGTTGTTACTAATTACAACCCCCATGAAAATTGATTTGGTGAGTCCAATGCACACATGTAGTGATCATCTAATGATGAATGTTGTGAATGTGTAGTTACTAATTACAACCTACCTGAAAACTTGATTTGGTGAAGTCCCAATGCACACTTGAAATGATCATCTGATTCTGAATGTCGTGAATGTGTTATTACTAACCACAACCTCCATGACAACTTGATTTGGTGAGTCTTAATGCACACTTGAAATGATCATCTGATTCTGAATGTCGTGAATGTGTTATTACTAACCACTACCTCCATGACAACTGATTTGGTGAGTCTTAATGCACACTTGAAATGATCATCTGATTCTGAATGTCGTGAATGTGTTATTACTAACCACAACCTCCATGACAACTTGATTTGGTGAGTCTTAATGCACACTTTTGAAATGATCATCTGATTCTGAATGTCGTGAATGTGTAATTTACTAACCACAACCTCCATGACAACTTGATTTGGTGAGTCTTAATGCACACATTGAAGATGATCATCTGATTCTGAATGTCGTGAATGTGTTATTACTAAACCACAACCTCCATGACAACTTGATTTGGTGAGTCTTAATGCACACTTGAAATGATCATCTGATTCTGAATGTCGTTGAATGTGTAATTACTAACCACAACCTCCATGAAAACTTATTTGGTGAGTCCCAATGCACACTCTCTACGATGAGCGCTCAATATTGAGTATCATGACTGTTATTAGTTTTGATACCAACACATGAAAAGAGGGGAGTTTTACTAATCACAACCTTCATGAAAATTGATTTGGTGATGTCCCAATGCACACTTGTACTGCTCATCTAATGACTGAATGTTTGTGAATGTGTTGTTACTAAGTTACAACCCACCTGAAAACCACTTGATTTGGTGAGTCCCAATGCACAACTCTGTACTGGATCATCTAATGGAATGTTGGAATGTGTTGTTACTAATTACAACCCCCATGAAAATTGATTTGGTGAGTCCCAATGCACACTTGTACTGATCATCTAATGATGAATGTTGTGAATGTGTTGTTACTAATTACAACCTACCTGAAAACTTGATTTGGTGAGTCCCCAATGCACACTTGAAAATGATCATCTGATTCTGAATGTCGTGAATGTGTTATTACTAACACAACCTCCATGACAACTTGATTTGGTGAGTCTTAATGCACACTTGAAATGATCATCTGATTTTCTGAATGTCGTGAATGTGTTATTACTAACCTACACCAAAGCCTTATGCCTTGGACATGACAACTCTGATTTGATTTCGTGAGTGTATTACTAACCCACAACCTCCATGATGCACACTTGAAATGATCATCTGATTCTGAATGTCGTGAATGTGTTATCTACTAACTTGCACCAACCTCTCCATGATTTTGGTAGTCCCCTTAACACCTCTGATTCACTTGATGTTAATGCACAAAATGAACGACTGATGTTGAGTGTTTATTGGTGAGTCTTTATACACTCTCTACGATGAGCGTCACTATGATATGTATCATGACTGTTATTAGTTTGCATACCAACACATGAAAAGAGGGAGCTTGTTACTAATCACAACCCCCATGAAAATTGATTTGGTGAGTCCCAATGCACACTTACTGCTCATCTAATGATGAATGTTGTGAATGTGTTACTTACTTACAACCCACCTGAAAAACTTGATTTTGGTGAGTCCCAATGCACACTTGTACTGATCATCTAATGATGAATGTTGTAATGTGTTTGTTACTAATTACAACCCCCATGAAAAAAATGATTTGGTGCAGTCCCAATCACACTGTAGTGATCATCAAATGATGAATTGTCTGTGATATTAGTTGTCGTAACCTACCT
This sequence comes from Microglena sp. YARC, assembly GCA_022414725.1. Lineage (NCBI taxonomy): Eukaryota > Viridiplantae > Chlorophyta > Chlorophyceae > Chlamydomonadales > Chlamydomonadaceae > Microglena > Microglena sp. YARC. Next base: position 25,390,946 of record CM039464.1, on the reverse strand, counting down.
GAAAACTTGATTTGGTGAGTCCCAATGCACACTTGAAATGATGCATCTGATTCTGCAATGTCTAACCACAACCTCCCACTTGACAACTTGATTTGGTGAGTCTTAATGCACACTTGAAATGATCATCTGATTCTGATTGGTACTAACCACTACTTTGACAACTTGATTGGTGAGTCTTAATGCACACTTTAATGAAATATCTGATCATGATTCTGATGTCGTGAATGTGTTATTACTAACACACCATCCATGACAACTTGATTTGTCGAGTTTAATGCTAACTTGAAACTGATGCTGAATTCTTGAATGTGTAATTACTAACCCACAACCTCTGACTGAGATACAACTTGATTTGGTGAGTCCCAATTGCAACCCACTCCTCTTACGAATGAGCGTCAATATGAGTATCATGAACTGTTATTAGTTTGAACATACACATGAAAGCGGAGGGAGTACGGAGTTACTAATCACAACCCCCATGAAAAATTGATTTGGTGAGTCCCAATGCACACTTGTACTGCTCACTTAATGATGAATGTTGGTGATGTTGTGGTGATTGTGTTTTTTCGAGTTCACTATCTCCAATCGGTGGTCACCAGCACACTTTGAATCTAATGATAATGTGTGAATGTTTTTACTAATTACAACCCCACCCAAAACTTGATTTGGTGAGCCCCAATGCACACAAGTATCAATCTGAATGCTGGCCGTGTGAATGTTTGTTACTAATTACCCTTACCCATTGAACTTTTGATTCTGGTGAGTCCCAAGCCACACTTGAGGGGAGTGGATTGAATATATGCATCTGTTGCGTGAATGTGTTACTATATATAAAACCACCGAAAACATTGATTTGGTGTCCAGTCCCCAAGTGCACACTTGACCAATGTCTTTTATTCTGAGCGGGAATGGTTATTACCTACTGAATATGATCAACTTGATTTGGTGGAGTACCTGAAATGCACACTCTGGTAAATGATCATTCTGCATTGAATGACCAAACGTAGACATTGTTATTAAGTCAACTAACACAACCTCCATGACAACCTTGATTTGGTGAGTCGTCTAATGCACACTTGAAATATCATCTTGATTCTGGAATGTCGCTATACTGAAGTGAATGTGTATTATTTACTAACCACAACCCTCCTCGACAACTTGATTTGGTGAGTCTTAATGCAACACTTGAAATGATCACTTGATTTGGAATGTCGTGAATGTGTTATTACTACCCCACAACCTCCATGACAACTTGATTTGGTGAGTCTTAATGACACGAAATATCATCTGACTTCTGAAATGTCGTGAAGTGTTATACTAACCAACAACCTCCATGACACCCAGCTTCATTTTTGAGTCTTAATGCACACTTGAACATCATCATCTTGATTCTGAATGTCGCCCAGTTCGGAATGATGTTCAGATTACCTCAACCACAACCTCCATGACAAAAACTTGATATTGTGAGTCCCAATCGCTACACGTCTCCTAACGCCAATGAAGGCGTCAATATGGTACTCACGACCTGTTCACTATTATTAGAGTCAAATTGATACCAACACATTGAAAAGAGGAGATTCTCCTTACTATCACACACCTCATGAAAATTGATGTGATCCCAAATGCACACTGTACTGACCTCATCTAACATGATGACTGTTGTGAATTGGTTACTATTACAACACTAAAGACATTGATGATGTTCGCAGTCTCCCAAGCACACCTCGTACTGCCATTCACTTTACATCAAATGTTCGAATTGGTGTTTACTATAATCCTCTTACCAACCCATGAAAAATTATGCTGGTGCGCAGTTCAATCGAACTTTACTCATTAATCGCATGAATGTCTGTCGCAACTGGTTGTTACTAATTTACAACCCTACCTCGAACACACTTACTTTGGTGGTCCCAATGCAAACATCGCAAACATATCCATCTCGCATTCTGACATCGCCAACCACCCGCACATGGTAGTGCGTTACCTTCTATATCTAC
>CM039464.1:25303109-25387949 GCA_022414725.1 Microglena sp. YARC | reverse complement strand
TTTGGGTGGATTCATTCAAATTAAGCACACGCGTCTACGATGTAGCGCTCAAAGTTATGTAGATGTACTATGACTGTTGATGTAGTTTGATCACCCGAGCCATTCCTCACAGCCAGACACGATGAAAAGGGAGTTTGCTTCAACTGTAGCAATTCCAAACCCCCATGAAAGAATATGATTGGTGATCCATTAGCAGCACTTGTACTTTGCTCATACGCTCGGCTAATGCATGGCTTGAATGTTGTACAATGGTGGTTGTTAGCTAATTACAAAAGTCCACCTGAGAAACTTGAACTTGGTGAGTCCCAAGTGCACACTTGTACTGATCTCACATAATGATCTCGAAATGTTGGGGAATGTGTTGTATACTAACACCATTAAATAGGCCCTCAGTGGAAATTGATTTGGTGAGCTCTCCCACATGCATTACGGGAGCTTGTAACGTCGGACTTCATCCTACTGATGCACATTGTGTTGATAGCAAATGTGTTGCGCTCTTTACCTACCATTACAACCCCGCATGAAATTGATGTTGGATGAGTCCCATTGCACCATTCGCCTACCTAGTCCAATGGTAATGATGAACTGTTGTGAATTGTTGTTACTCGGTCAATATACAGACCCCCATGCAAAATTGACTTTTGGTGAGGTCCAATCGCAACAACTATGAAATCGATCAGTCTGATTCTTGGAATTACTGTGAATTTTTCGTGTATACTCTTAACTCTTATATCGCACGCTTGACACGCCACCCTAACGCTCCATAATGCACACTCATTGACTGTTCGTGCAGTCTTATGTCTCTGCGAACTGTGACAACTGATCATACCATGCTCGACTGCTTTGACATGTCGCAATGAACTTCCGTGTTTAAATCTACCTTTCCCTCCAGTACTTAGACCCACAACCTCACCTATTGACAATTGACTTGGTGAGCTCCTTAGTGCACAGCTTGAAATGATCATACACCTTCCACTGATAATCTGAATGTCGTGATACGTGTATTACTGCAACCGCACAACCGTCCAATGACAACTTGATTTGGTGGTCTTAACTGTCAGCACATCTCTACCGCGATGGAGCCGTCCAATATGCAGTCATCTATGAGCTGCTTATTAGTTTGTACAACACATGAAACCCGGGGACGTTTTTCGCTCTATAACTACTACACCATTGAAAATTGATTTCGGTGAGTCCCAATTGCACACTATGTTACTGCTCATTCTAACACGGATCGCCGAATGTAAATGTGAATGTGTTCGTTACTACATTACAACCCACCTGAAAACTATGATTCGGTGCGTACCAACTGCACACCTTGTAACTAGGAATCATCTAATGATGAAATGTTTTAGAATGTGCTCTTGATTACGTCTTAATTCAACCCCATGAAATTGATTTGGTGAGTCCCCAATGCACACTTTGTACATGATACCATCTAATGGATGAATTGTTGTGAATTGTAATAGTATCTAATTACAACCCTGACCATTCGAAAAAATTGGATCTTGGTGAGTACCAATGCACAACTGTACTTGATCATGCTAATGATAGAAATGTTGATTAGATTACGTTTGTGTTACTCATATTACATAACCACACCCATGACAAATTGAGTCTTATGGTGAGTCCAATGCACCCACTTTGAAATGAGATCACTATACTTGATTCTGAATGATCGTGAATGTGTTATTAACTCATACGCACGAAACCCTCCCATGACAACATTGATTTGGTGAAGTCGCATTAATGCAGCCACCTTGAAATGAATCATACTGATTCTGAATGTTCACGTGAAGTGTTATTATACACCATCAACCTCCATGACAACAACTTGAATTTGGAGTGAGGGGTCTTAAATGCACACTTGAAAATGAATACATCTCTGATTCTGATGTCGTGACATGTGTAATTACTACCACAACTCCTGACAACTTGAATTTGGTGAGTCTTAATGCACACGTCCTCTACGATGAGCGTTCAATATGAGTATCATGACTGTTATTTGTTTGATACCAACACCTGAAGAGGCGAGTTGTTTTAATTCACAACCCTGAAAATTTGAATGTTGGTGAGTCCCCAATGCTCACTTGTACTGCTCATCTAATGATGAATGTTGTGAATGTGTTGTCTAATTACAACCCACCTGAAAACCTTGATTTGGTGGTCCAATGCAGCACTTGTACTGATCATCTATGCATGAATGTTGTGAATGTGTTGTTACTAATTACAACCCCCATCATGAAAAATTGGATTTGGTTGATCCCAATGCCACACTTGTACTGAATCATTAATATGAAATGTTGTGATGTGTTGTTACTTAATTACAACCCATGAAAATTGATTTGGTGAAGTCCAATGCACACTTGTACTGATCATCCTCAATGATCGAATGTTGTTGAAATGTGTTGTTACTAATTACAAACCCCAATGAAAAATTTGATTTGTGAACCCAATGCAACACTATGAAATTGATACATCTGAATTCTGAATGTGTGAATTGTTATTACTACCACAACCTCACATGACAATATTTGATGGTCGAGAGATCATTAATGCAGCACTTGAAATATGCAATCACTACCCACTGATTCTGAAGTGCTCGTCTATATAGTGGTTATTACTAACCCAAACCTCCCATGGACAACTTGATTTGGTGAGTCTTAATGCAATCACTTGAATGATGCTATGCTGATTCTAATGTCGTGAATGTATTATTACTAAACCACAACCTCAACATGACAACTTGATTTGGTGAGTCTTAATGCACACTTGAAATTGATCATCCTGATTCTGAATGTCAGTAGTGTGATTCACTACCACCCTCATGACAACTTGATTTGGTTGATCTTAATGCACCTTGATAATGATCAAGCTGATTCTGACATTGTTCGTGAATGTAGTTATATAACTAAACAACTGCACCACCCTCCTGACACACTTGATTTGGTGGAGTCTTACATGCACATCTTGATATGATTCATCTGATTCTGAATGTGCGTGGTGGAATGTGTAATTACTAACACAACCTCCATGCCAACTTGATTTGGTGCAGTCTGTAATGCACACTTCCTACGACATGAGCCGTCAATATGAGTATCGATGACTGTTATTAGTTTGATACCAAACATCATGAAAAGAGGGAGTTGGTTACTAATCACCCCCCATGAAAATTGATTTGGTGAGTCCCAATGCACACTTGTACTGCTCATCCCTAATGATAGAAATGTTTGTGAATGTGTGTTGACTAATTACAACGCCACCTGAAAAACTTGATTTGGTGAGTCCCAACGTGCTTCACTTGAGTACTGATCATCTAATGATGAATGTTGTGGTAATGTGCTTGTACTGTAAGCTGAATAGCTAAACCAGTTCCCATGAAAAATTGATTTGTGAGTCCCAATGGCACACTTGTTACTGATCATCTATTAAATGATGAATGTTGTTGAATGTGTTGTTCTAAATTACAACCCCATGAAAATTGATTTGGTGAGTCCAATGGCATCCCAAGAGACGCGACTCTTAGTGCTGACTAGATCAACGCATTACATAATGAAAGAGATGTCTGGGACTGCTTGCAATGTGTTTGTTACAATTATCAACCCCCATTGAAATGATTATTAGGTGAGACAACCATGCACGAACTGATTTGAAAATGATATCTGATTCTGAAATGTCCGTCGAAATGTGTTATTACTAACCACAACTCCATGACAACTTTGGATTTTGGTGAGTCTTATGCACTCACTTGAAATGGATCATACTGATTTCTGAATGTCGTGAATGTGTTATTACTAACCACAACCTCCATGACAACTGATTTGGTGAGTCTTAATGCACATTTGAAATGATCTCTGGATTCTGAATGTCGTGAATGTGTAATTAACTAACACCAACCTCCATGACAACTTGAATTTGGTGAGTCTTAAATGACAACTCTCTACGATGAGCGTTCATATAGTATCATCTGACGTGTTCCCATTAGTTGATACCAACAATGAAAGAGGGAGTTGTTTTACTATCCAACAACCCCCATGAAATAGAGTAAATTGGTGCAGTCCAATGCACATTGTACTGCTCATCTTAATGATGAAGCGCTATGTGAATGGTGTTGGTTACTGAGCAATTGCAAGATCCTGAAACCTTGTGGAAAGATCATGATGTATTGTGTTGTGAAGTTCCAATGTCTAACACTTGAATGCTAGACTCATACATACAACTGTATATATGACTAATGTTTGAATGTGTTGGTTACTAATTACAACCCCAGAAAATTGATTTGGTGGAGTCCCAATGCATCACTTATTTGTAACTGACATCTAATGATGAACGTTGTGATGGTTGTTAGTTACTTAATTTACAACCCCCATGGAAAATTGATGTTGGTGAGTCCATGCAACGACTTGTACTGATCACTAAATGATGAATGTTGTGAAAGTGGTTGTTCTAATTAAACCGCGGCCATAGAAAATTGATTCGTGGTGGTACCCAATGCTACAGAGAGAAATACGATTCTATGTAATGCTGATCTGAATGTCGATGTAATGTGTATTATAACGCATCACCTCCATGACAACTTGATTGGTGAGTTTTAATTGCACACTTGAAATGCACCAATGCCTTAAGGCCTTGAGTTCCTGAAACGCGTGAATGTGTTGATTACTTGAAACCAACACAACCTCCATTGACAATTGTCATTGGTGAGTCCCAATGAAGCACTGAAATGATCATTCTGATTCTGAAATGTCGTGAATGTGTTATTACAACCATAACCTCCATGACAAACTTTGATTTGGTGAGTCCTTAATGCACACTTGAAATGATCATCTGATCTGAATGTCGTGACACATAGGGTTATTACTAACAACTCACAACCGCCAATGACAACCCTTGATTCTGGTGAGCTTTAATGCAACACTTCTAGAAATGATCATCTGATTCTGTATGTCGCTGACAATGTGTTCTATATAACCACAACCTCCATGAACACCTTGATTTGGTGAGTCTTAAGCACACAGTAGAAATAGATCAATCTGATTCTTGAGAATTATGTCAAGTCGAATTGTTAATTACTAAACCACAACCTCCATGACACTTGATTGGTGATCTGTATCACACCCTCGTACGATGAAGCGTCAATATGGAGTATCATTTATCTGATTATTGTTTGATAACCTAACAACTAAAAGAGGAGTTGTTACTAATCCACAGACCCCGCATTATGAAAATTGATGTTGGTGAGTCCCAATGCATCACTTGTAACTGCTCATATAATTGATGAATGTTGTGAATGTGTTGTTACTAAATTACAACGCCACCTGACACTTGAGTTTGGTGAGTCCCATGCAAATTGTAAACTGATCATCTAATGATGAATGTTGGAATGTTGTTTGTTTACTATCATACAAACCCCCATGAAAATTGAATTTGGTGAGTCCAATGCACACTTTACTAGATCATCTAAGATGAATGTTGAATGTCGTTGTTACTGAATTACAACCCATGAAAATTGTTTGGGTGAGTCCCAATGCAACACTTGTACTGCTCAGTCTAATGATCCGAAATTGTTGTGAAATGTTGTTACAATTACATACCACCACATGAAAGATGATTTGGTGAGTCCCAGATGCACACATGAAATGATCATACTGATTCTGAATGTCGTGACACTGATGTTATTACTAACCCACAAGCACTCCATGAAACTTGATTTGTGAGTTCTTAAATGCACACTTGAAATGATCATCTGATTTCTGAATGCGTGAATATGTGATTTATTACTGAAAACTCAACAACCTCCATGACAGACGGCTAGTTTGGTGAGTCTTATACGCTACATTGAAATGATCATCCTTGAATCTGAATGTCGTGAATTGTGTATACTAACGCCAACAACTACGCATGAAACTGAAATTTGGTGAGGTCCTATATGCATCCTTGAAATGATCATGCTGATTGCTGATAATGTCGTGAATGTGTTATTACTAACCACAACCTCCATGACGAAGAACTTGATTTGGTGGGGTGAGTCTTAAGCACCACTTGAATGATCATCTGATTCTGAATGTCGTGAAATGTGTTTATTACTAACCCAACAACCTCCATGACAACTTGAATTTTCGGTGAAGTAAACTTAATGCACACTTGAAATGATCATGCTGCATTAAGGATCTGAATGTCGTGAATGTGTAATTACTAACCACACCTCCATGACAAACTTGATTTTTGGTGAGTGCTCTAATGCACACTTGAAATGATCATCTGATTCTGAATGTCGTGAATGTGTAATTACTAACCACAACCCTCCATGAAAACTTGATTGGTGAGTCCCAATGCACACTCTCTACGATGAGCGTCAATATGAGTATCATGACTGTTATTAGTTTGATACCAACACATGAAAAGAGGGAGTTGTTACTGAATCACAACCCCCATGAAAATTGATTTGGTGAGTCCCAATGCACACTTGTACTGCTCATCTAATGATGAATGTGTGAATGTGTTGTTACTATTTACAACCCACCTGAAAAACTTGATTTGGTGAGTTCCACAATGCACACTTGTACTGAATCATCTAATGATGAATGTTGTGAATGTTTGTTACTATTACAACCCCCGTGAAAATTGATTTGGTGAGTCCCAATGCCACAACTTGTACTGATCATCTTATGATTGAATGTTGTGAATGTGTTGTTACTAATTACAACCTACCTGAAAACATGATTTGGTGAGCTCCAATGCACCTTGAAATGATCATCTGATTCTGAATGTCGTGAATGTGTTATTACTAGCCACAACCTCCATTGACAAACTGATTTGTGAGTCTTAATGCACACTTGAAATGTCATCTGTTGCTGCATTAGGAATGTGTTATTACTAACCACACAACCTCCATGACCAACTTGATTTGGTGAGTCTTAATGCACACTTGAAATGAACATCATTCTGAATGTCTGAGAATTGTAATTAACTAACCACAACCCTCCATTTTTTGGGGAACCAAACTGGGGAATTTTTTTTTTGGGTTTTTGAGTCCCATGCACACTCTCTACATGACGTCAATTATGTATCATTACTGTTATTAGTTTGATAACCAAAAACACGATGAAAGAGGAGTTGTTACTAATCCACAACCCCCATGAAAATGGATTTGTGGTGAAGTCCATGACACTGTGTACTTCATCAATGATGAATGTTGTGCAATGGTGTTCTAATTACAACCCACCTAAAAACTTGATTTGTGAGTCCCAATGCCACACTTACTGATCATCTTAATGATGAATGTTGTGAATGTGTTGTACAAATTACAAACCCCCATGAAAATGATTTTGGTGAGTCCCATGAACTTGTATGATCTCTAATGATTGATGTCTGAATGTGTTGTTACTAATTATACCCACCTGAAAAACATGATTTCGGTGAGTCCAATGCAACACTGAAATAATTATTCTGAATGTCGTGAATGTGTTCCATTACAACCACAACCTCCATGACAACTTGATTTGGTGAGTCTTAATGACACTTGAAATGTTCATCTGATCTGTGTTCGTGAAATGTGTATTACTAACCAAACCTCCATGCACTTGATTTGGGAGTCTTAATGCACACTTGACCGTACATTCTGATTCTGAGCGTGACAATGTGTTATTCTAACCACAACCTCCATGACAACTTATTGTATCTTATGACTGAAATTAACATTATTCTGAAAATAATCGGAATGTTGTAATTACTAACCACCTCCATTGCAACTGATTTGGTGAGTCAATGCACACCTCTCTACGAAGCCGTCAATATGAGTATCATGACTTTTATTAGTTGTACCAACACATAAAAGAAACGAGTGTTACTAATACAACCCCCATGAAAATTGATTTGGTGAGTCCCAATGCACACTTGTACTGCTCAATCTAATGATGAATGTTGTGAAATGTGTTGTTACTAATTACAACCCACCTGAAAACTTGATTTGGTGAGTCCCCAATGCACACTTGTACTGATCATCTAATGATGAATGTTGTGAATGTGTTGTTACTAAAATTACAACCCCCATGAAAATTGATTTGGTGAGTCCCAATGCCACACTTTGTACTGATCATCTAAATGATGAATGTCCTCGTGAATGTGTTTGTTACTGAATTACTACCCACCTGAAAACAGATTTGTGAGTCCCCCATGCAACACTTGAAATGATCATGCTGATTCTGAATGTCGTGAATGTGTTATTACTAACACAACCTCCATGACAACTTGATTCTGGTGAGTCTTAATGCACACTTGAAATGATCATCTGATTATGCTGAATGTCTGAATGTGTTTATTACTAACCACATACCTCGCGATGACAACTGATTTGCGTGAGTCCTTAAATGCACACTTGAAATGATCATCTGATTCTGAATGTCGTGAATGTGTTACTTACTAACCACAACCTCCATGACAATTGCTTTGATTTGGTGAGTCTTAAGCACACTTGAAAATGAACATCTGATTCATCGCTGACATCGTTATTACTAAACCACAACCTCCATGACAACTTATTTTGTGGGTCCCAATGCACACTCTCTACGATGAGCGCAATTATGAGTATATTGACTGGTGATTAGTTTGATACCAACACATGAAAAGAGGGATGGAAGTTGTTACTAATCAACAATCCCCATGAAAATTGATTTGGTAGAGTCCCAATGCACACTTGTAAAACTGCTCATCTAATGATGAATGTTGTGAATGTGGTTGTTACTAATTACAACCCACCTGAAAACTTTGATTTTGGTAGTCCCAATGCACCACTTGTACTGATCATCTAATGATGAATGTTGTGAATGTGTTGTTACTAATTACAAACCCCCATGAAAATTGATTGTGAGTCCCAAATGCACACTTGTACTGATCATCTAATGATGAATGTCGTGAATGTGTTGTTACTAATACTACCCACCTGAAATCATTGATTTGGTGAGTCAATGCACACTTGAAATGATCATCTGATTACTGAATGTCGTGAATGTGTTATTACTACACAACCTCATGATGACAAACTTGATTTGGTGAGTCTTAATGCAACCTTTGATATGAATTCATCTGATTCTGATGTCAGTGAATGTTTATTAACTAACCCACCTCCATGACAACTTGTATCTGGTGAGTCTTAATGGCACACTTGGAAATGATCATCTGATTCTGGGGAATTCCCGTGAATGTGTTATTACTAACCACAACCTCCAATGACAACTTGATTTGGTGAGTCTTAATGCACACTTTGAAATGAAACATCTGATTCTGAATGTCGTGTGATTAACTTAACTAAAACACAAACCTCCATGACAAACTTGATTTGGTGAGTCTTAAATGGACACTTGTTCTGATTCAATAACCGTGACCCCCCCCCCACTAACCAAACCTAATGTATACCCATGCACACTCTCTCAATGATGAGTATATGAGTATCATGACTGTTTATTAGTTTGATACCAACACATGAAAAAGTGAGTTGTTACTAATCACATACCCCATGAAAATTGATTTGGTGAGTCCCAATGCAATCACTTGTCTGCTCATACATACTAAAGTGATGAATGTTGTGAATGTGTTTGTTACTAATTACAACCCACCTGAAAACTTGATTTGGTGATGTCCCATGCACACTGTACTTATCTTACTAACCCCCCTGAAAACTTGATTATTGTTGAGTCCCATAACATTTCTGATGTGAATGTGTTATTACTAACCAACAACCTCCATGGATTGTGAGTCCTCATGCACAACTTGTAAAATGATGGATCATCCTGATTCTTATGAATGTCGTGACTCTCTGTTTTTATGTGTTGTTATAATGTACTACTCTGATCTTGGTGAAAACTTATTTGGGTGAGTGTGTTAGTTACACACTGACCGATCACTGCGGTTAAATGATCATATTCTGAATGTCGTGAATGTGTGTATACTAGACAACTTGATTTGGTGAGTCTTAAATGCACACTTGAAACTCCATTCAATCTGAATGTCGTGAATGATTACTAACCACAACCCATGACAACCTTTAATGCACACTTGAAATGATCATCTGATTCTGAATGTCGTGAATGTGTTGATTACTAACCCAACCTCCATGACAAATTGATTTGGTGAGTCTTAATGCACACTTGAAATGAACATCTGATTCTGAATGTCGTGAATGTGTAATTACTAACCACAACCTCCATGACAACTTGATTTGGTGAGTCCCAAGCACACTCTCTCCCAATATGAGTATCATGACTGTTATTAGTTTTGATTCCAACACATTGAAAAGAGGAGTTGTTACTAATCACAACCCCATGAAATTGATTTGGTGAGTCCCATATGCACACTTGTACTGCTCATCTAATGATGAATGTTGTGAATGTGTTGTTACTAATTACAACCCACCTGAAAACTTGATTTGGTGAGTCCCAATGCACACTTGTACTGATCATCTAATGATGAATGTTGTGAATGACTAATGAAAATTGATTGGTGAGTCCATATGCCACACTTGTACCATTCTATGCTAATTACAACCTACCTGAAAAACTTGATTATGGTGAGTCCATGGATGATCTGGTTCTGAAATGTCGTGATGTGTTATTACTAAACCACAACTCCATGACCAACTTGGTGATGTCGTTATTATAACCACAAACTCCGATTGGTGAGGTCTTAATGACACACTTGAACTATATGATCAATACTGTCGTGCGAATGTGTTATTACAAGATTTTGGTGAAATGAAAACCCACACATCTGATTCTGAATGTCGTGAAGTGTAATTAACTAACCACAACCTCCATGACAAACTTGATTTGGTGAGTTCCCCAATGCACACCTCTCTACGATGAGCGTCAATATGAGTATTACATGACTGTTATTAGTTTTGATACCCAACATGAAAATTGTTACTAACACAACCCCCATCACAAAACCCCCATGAAAATGAATTGCGTGAGTCCCAATCACACTTGTTACTGCTCATCTAATGATGAATGTTTGTGTGTTTACTAATTACAACCCACCTGAAAAAAGATTTGGTGAGTCCCAATGCAACACTTGTACTGATCATCTTAATGATGCAATGTGTGACTAATTACAACCCCCACCCCCATGAAAATTGGGTGAGTCCCAAATGCAACACACTGATCGTCATTGCTAATGAAGAAATGTCATCTGATTCCTCTTCTGCTCGCACTGATGTCGTGAATTTGTTACTGTCGTGATTGTGTATACTAACCCAACCTCCATGACAACTTGATTTGGTGAGTCTTAATGCACACTTGAAATGATCATCTGATTCTGAATGTCGTGAATGTGTTATACTAACACACAACCTCCATACAACTTGACAACCCACACTGGAAAATTGATTCTGAATGTCCGAATGTGTTATTACTAACCACAACCTCCATGGCGTGGTGAGTCTTAATGCACACTTGAAATGATCATCTGATTCTGAATGTCGTGAATGTGTTATTACTAACCACAACCTCCATGACAAACTTGATTTGGTGAGTCTTAATGCACAATTGAATGATCATCTGACTCTGAATGTCGTGAATGTGTTATTACTAACCACAACCTCCATGACAACTTGATTTGGTGAGTCTTAATGCACACTTGAAATGATCATCTGATTCTGAATGTCGTGAATGTGTTATTACTAACCACAACCTCCATGACAACTTGATTTGGTGAGTCTTAATGCACACTTGAAATGATCATCTGATTCTGAATGTCGTGAATGCGTAATTGCTAACCACAACCTCCATGACAACTTGATTTGGTGAGTCCCAATGCACACTCTCTACGATGAGCGTCAATATGAGTATCATGACTGCTATTAGTTTGATACCAACACTTGAAAAGAGGGAGTTGTTACTAATCACAACCCCCATGAAAATTGATTTGGTGAGTCCCAATGCACACTTGTACTGATCATCTAATGATGAATGTTGTGAATGTGTGTGTACTAAATTACAACCCCCATGAAAAACTTGATTTGGTAAGACCTGATGCCCTACTTGCATATTGTAGGAGTGGCACCACCATTTGAACTGAATCCTCTGTGTCGCTGGTTTGTGTTCGGAGACCCACCTCCTTGGGTGAAAGTCCTTTCACAACTTTAAAAAAAACTTGTTGTGAATGTCGTAATGGTATTCTTACAAACTGCACCCCCCATGACAACTTGATTTGGTTAGACCCAATGCACACTTGTAGTGATCTTCTAATTATGAATGACGTGAATGTGTTTCTATTAACTGCAACCCCCATGAAAACTTCATTTGGCGCGACCCAATGCACACTTGTAATGATCTTCTAGTTGTGAATGACGTGAATGTGTTGCTACTAACTACAACCCTTGTGACAACTTCATTTGGTGCGACCCAATGCTCTCTTGTTATGATTGTGGTGGCCGTGTTGCTTCTTACAAACCACAACTTGATTTGGTGCGACCCAATGCTCTCTTGTTATGATTGTGGTGACGGTGTTCTTACAAACTACAACTTGATTTGGTTGAGCCCACTCCCTCCACCCTACCCGCTCCCTCCATCTCACTCTCAATCCCTCCATCTTACTCTCACTCCCTCCACCCTACCCACTCCCTCCACCCTACCCATTCCCTCCAACTCACTCCCACTCCCTCCACCCTACCCACACCCTCCACCTCAGACCAAACCCTCCACCCTACACACCCACTCCCTTCATCTCACTCCCACTCCCTCCACCCTACACACTCGATCCACCCAAACCACTCTCTCCACCCTACCCACACCCTCCACCCTACCCACTCCCTACACCCTACACTCTACACTCTACACCCTCATCTCACTCCCACCCCTTCCACCTCATCCCACTCCCTCCACCCTACACACTCCCTCCACCCTACACACTCGATCCACCCAAACCACTCTCTCCACCCTACCCACACCCTCCACCCTACCCACTCCCTACACCCTACACTCTACACCCTCATCTCACTCCCACCCCTTCCACCTCATCCCACTCCCTCCACCCTACACACTCCCTCCACCCTACACACTCCATCCTTCCTACACACACCCTCCACCTCATCCCACTCCATCCACCTCATCTCACTCCCACTCACTCCATCCACCCTACCCACTCCATCCACCCCACTCACTCCACTCTACACACTCACTCCACCCTATACACTCCATCCTCCCTACCCACACCCTCCACCTCATCCCACTCCATCCACTTAATCTCACTCCCACTCACTTTATCCACCCTACCCACTCACTCCACCCCACTCACTCCACCCCACTCACTCCACCCTACACACTCACTCCCACTCACTCCATCCACCATACCCACTCACTCCCACTCACTCCATCCACCCCACACACTCCATCCACCCCACTCACTCTACCCTACCCACTCACTCACTCCATCCACCATACCCACTCACTCCACCCCACTCACTCCCACTCACTCACACCATCCTACATACCCACTCACTCCACCCCACTCACTTTACCCTACCCACTCACCCCACCCCACTCACTCTACCCTACCCACACCCTCCACCTCAGCCCACTCCCTCCACCCTACCCACTCCGTTCAGACACAACACCACACTCACACACACACACACACACACACACACACACACACACACACACACACACACACACACACACACAACTCACCCACCACACCACTCCCGACTCCCTCCATCTTGGAAACACAGCATAACATACACACCCACCACGCACCACACTCACCCACGACACTCCCTCCATCTTGGCGATACAGCATGACATACACACCCATCACGCCACACCCACACACCACACACCATACTCACACACCCATACGATCTCACACACCACGCTCACACACCACACACTCACACTCCCTCAATCTTGGCGATGCAGCATTACATAAACACCCACCACACGCCACACTACACTTACATACCACACTCTCCCACTCCCTCCATCTTGGCGATGCAGCATGACATACACACCCACCACACGTCACACACCACACACCACACACCACACTCACACTCCAGACACCCCCTATCCCTCCATCTTGGCAATACAGCATTACATACACAACCACCACACGCCACACTCACCCACCACATACTTCCAATCCCTCCATCTTGGCGATACAGCATTACATACACACCCATCACACACCACACCCACACACTCACACACCACACACTGACACACGCCACACTCACCCACCACACTCCCTCCATCTTGGCGATACAGCATTACATACACACCCACCACACGCCACACTCACACACCACACACCACACTCACACTCCAGACACTCCCTATCCCTCCATCTTGGCAATACAGCATTACATACACACCCACCACACGCCACACTCACCCACCATATACTTCCAATCCCCGCCGCCCTTTCCCCCTTTTTTCTCTCATCTTTCACTCCATCTTGGCGATGCAGCATTACATACACACCCATGCATACACACATACACACCCATGCATACACCCACACATACACACACTCACACACCACACACTCACACACCACACTCCCTCCATCTTGGCGATGCAGCATGACATGCACACCCACCACACGCCACACTCACACGCCACACACCACACTCACACTCCACACACTCCCAATCCCTCCATCTAGGCGATACAGCATGACATACACACCCATCACGCCACACCCACCCTCCTCACACCACACTCACACACCACATACTTCCAATCCCTCCATCTTGACGATGCAGCATTACATACACACCCACCACACTCACACACTCACACACCACACACTCACACTCTCTCCATCTTGGCCATACAGCATTACATACACCCTCACCACACGCCACACTCACCCACCACACTTCCTCCATCTTGGCGATACAGCATGACATACACACCCATCACGCCACACCCACACACCACACACCACACTCACACACCACATACTCACACTCCCTCCATCTTGGCGATGCTGCATTACATACACACCCACACAACGCCACAACTCACCGACCACCTACTTCCACTCTCTCCATCTTGGCGATACAGCATGACATACACACCCATCACGCCACACCCACACACCACACTCACACACCACACACTCCCACTCTCTCCATCTTGGCGATGCAGCATGACATACACACCAACCACACGCCACACTCACACACCACACACTACACTTACACACCACACACTCCCACTCCCTCCATCTTGGCGATCACCCTGCAGCATTACATACACACACACCACACACCACACTCACACACTCACACACCACACACTCACACTCACACTCTCTCCATCTTGGCCATACAGCATTACATACACCCTCACCACACGCCACACTCACCCACCACATACTTCCAATCCCTCCATCTTGGCGATGCAGCATCACATACAACATGCAAGACCGAAATAAAGCGAACCGCATTTCGATGTGGTACCCGTATCAGCAGACAGCAGAAATGATCATTCACGAGGAGTTCTACACGGAAGAAGAGCAGTTTGCTACATAGCAGTGTTTTTCTTTCCAGCTAAAACCAGCAGCTTCTACGCAGCTCCCCTGACTGGCTATTCAGCCGGAGCTAATGCAATCGAAATTGAAATTGAAATTGTTACATCCGTTTAGAACCGTTACTCACAGGACGTGAAGTTAAGGACACCATAGCGTAAGCCCGAGCTAGCTATAGTCACCGTATCGCACCCACGGATACCAAGGAGCACACGAAGCAGATGAAACCTTATAACCTATACCGTTTGAAGACTTGTCCAGGTCCACACTGGTGGACGTCAGGGTACTTCAGCTAGCTATAGTCACCGGAGCTAATGCAACCTAGTAATACTGGAAGCTGACAGAATCCGATGTCCAGAACTGCCAAAATATTGGCGCTCACAAAACAATAGCCCAGTGGCTGGCACTCAGGGCGACAAGCTGCCATAGAAGCTGCTGTGTGAACTCGCAGACAAGAAATGATCATCCATGAGGAGTTATTCGAGTATGGAGAATAGTTTGCTACCTAGCACGATTATCCTACCTACCACAGTTCGCTACCTAGCACGGCATCTACCTAGCACGGTTCTTCCTTGGCTCAATCTCAACAGCTGGATAGGTCTGAGTCCTCCCAGCAACAGAATATGAGAGAGACGCAAAGCATCATATGCAAATCATCATAATTATGCAAATCATATACAAAGCATCATATGTAAATCATATGCAAAGCACAAAGTGGCTCTGAATGCCGATCCACGGACCCATTGGATTTCGGTTCGTCCTTGGCTCAAATTCAACAGCTAGATAGATGTTGAATTGTTCAACGAACGGCTCGATGGCACTCAATTATGTCGCCACCTGTCGTTCCGTTGCCAACACTCAACGCCAATTATCCGCGTCGCTTGCGACGCTACCTAGGCCTTGTCTCTCCATCCTCAGTACCGAGAGTTGAGTTCAAATAACCCCTTGCAGGGTGGAGGGAGTGGGTAGCGGTGGAGGAGTGAGTTGGCGTTCCTCAACAGATAGCAACCCTCAGAATGAAGAAACTCCTGTGTCTGTGTGTTTTTGGATGTTCATATAGGCCCCCATGGATTGACTTACTTGCATGTTCTAGCAGCCTTGGAATCCCCGTTCAACGGATGGCTCAATGGCAGAGCTCCTTGAACGACGAAGGTGCCAGGTTCGAATCCCCACGGGTGCGCTTAGGTGTTCGCGGTCGCTGTCAACCGTCATGGTAGCTTTGTCCAGGTAAAGCAACAGCCCGTTCCCTACCGCCGTGAGACGGGGCTCCCTTAATACCACGCCCCACCAGGCGTTATCATTCCTTTCAACAGCCTTGGGGCTGCCCACTGTCTGCGGAGATTGCCTATGGATTGACTTACTTACATGGTCTAGCGGTTTTGGGGCTGCCCTCTGTCTGCGGGAAGAGTTAACTGGGGTGCTACAAACACTTATACACATCACTCATGAGTACAGAATGCTATCACATGGGGATAGATAATTTAACGACATTTAACGACAAGTCTTCAGGCCCCTAGGTTACCTATGATTGGATTTGCTTAATTACTTTCAACAGCCTTGGGGCTGCCCACTGTCTGCGGAGATTGCCTATTTGGGTCTTCAGGTCCCTAGATTGCCTATTTGGGTCTTCAGGTCCCTAGTTTGCCTATCATTATATTGCATTGCATAGGTTGCCTATTTAGGTCTTCAGGCCCCTAGGTTGCCTAGCATTATATTGCTTTGGATAGGTTGCCTGTTTAGGTCTTCAGGCCCTTAGGTTGCATATGACTGGATTGGATGGGTTGTCTGTTTAGGTCTTCAGGCCCCTTGTTTGCATATCATTCTATTGCATTGGCTAGGTCTCAAGGCTCCTAGGTTGCCTATCACTGGATTGGATAGGTTGCCTATCTAAGCCTTCTGGCCTTTATGTTGTTTAGGGTTATATTGCCCTGGGTTACATATGATTGGATTTTATAGGTTGCCTGTTCAGGTCTTCAGACCCCTGTGTTACATATGATTTGATTTGATAGGTTGCCTGTTTATGTCTCGAGGACATTCTTTGTGCTTGAATACAATCACCATATGTGTGTCCCTGATCTGCCCTGGTGAACAAATAAATAAACAGCACGCCTTGTAATACTGCTTACTGCTTATTTCTGTATAAATATACAGAACGCCTTACTACAAGGCGTGAGCGTCCGAGGGGGGCCAGCCCGTTGGCTTGCAATGGGGCCAACCACCAATACTTCCCTGATAACTTTTCTGCAACGGATGTTTCCTTGAGCTATGTAAAAGGGTACATGAGGTTCTAGGACGCTGTGTGGACTGCAGGTTACTACATGACGCGCGGTAGCGCGCAAGGTTTTGAGCCCGGCTGGGCGATTGACGCAAAATAGCCACTTGGACTACTCAACCTTGATTTCAGGATATTGCGTAGCCATCGCATGGCGGAGTGCGAAACGCAGAGCCTGGGGGGTCGGGGGGCAGCGCGTCCCGATATCGGGGGGGCAGGGGGTGTAGCCTTCTACGGAAAGGGCGACGGAAGGGCGACGCGTTGTCGAAAAATGAAACACTGATCTGCGCCTGTACGCCTGTCTGCGCCCCCAGTGGGCATGTGGCCTTTGTGTAGCATGTACATCAGGAAGCACATCAGCATGTGCTACCTGAATATGACTCTGGTGAGCATGTGGCCTCCAGCAGTGAGGTAAGTGCCACTGCTGATGATGATGATGATGATGATGATGCCACTACTAATGATGATGATGCCTCTACTGATGATGATGGTGATGATGATGTCCCTGATGATGATGATGATGATGATGATGATGCCACTACTAATGATGATGATGCCTCGACTGCTGCTGATGGTGATGATGATGTCCCTGATGATGATGATGATGATGCCACTACTGCTGATGATGGTGATGATGATGTCCCTGCTGCTGCTGATGATGATGATGATGATGCCACTACTGCTGATGATGGTAATTATGATGATGGTGTAACTAATGATGATGATGGTGATTATGATGATGATGTAAGTACTGCTGCTGATGGTGATTATGATGATGATGTAAGTACTGCTGCTGACGGTGATTATGATGATGATGTAAGTACTGCTGCTGATGGTGATTGTGATGATGATATAAGTACTGCTGATGATGGTGATTATGATGATGATGCCACTACTGCTGCTGCTGATGATGATGCCACTAATGGTGATGATGATGTCTCTACTGCTGCTGATGGTGATTATGATGATGATGTCCCTGCTGATGATGATGATGATGATGATGTCTCTACTGCTGCTGACGGTGATTACGATGATGATGTCCCTGCTGATGATGATGATGATGATGATGATGCCTCAACTGCTGCTGATGGTGATTATGATGATGATGTCCCTGCTGCTGATGATGATCATGATGATGATGATGATGATGCCACTACTACTGATGAAGATGATGATGATGATGCCTCTACTGATGATGATGGTGATGCCCCTGCTGCTGCTGATAATGCCGCTGCTACTGATGATGATGATGTTATCGCTGCTGCTGATGATGATGATGATGATGGTAGTGCTGAGGCTTATGATGGTGCTGGTGATGATGTTGCTGCTGCTACTGATGATGATGATGATGTTACTGCTTCTGATAATGATGATGATGATGATGCCGGTGCTGAGGCTTATGATGATGCTGTTGATGATGATGATGATGACGGTGCTGAAGCTTATGACGATGCTGTTGCTGATGATGATGATGGTAATGTTACCGCTTCTGCTGCTGATGATGCCGGTGCTGAGGCTTATGATGATACAGTTGATGATGATGATGGCCGCTGTTGCTGCTGATGATGATGATGATATCTTCCACCATCACCATGCAACACCACACAAAATGCTGCTGATGATGATGGCCGCTGTTGCTGCTGACGATGATGATGATATCTTCCACCATCACCATGCAACACCACACAAAATGCTGATGATGATGATGGCCGCTGTTGCTGCTGATGATGATGATGATATCTTCCACCATCATCATGCAACACCACACAAAATGCATGTCACATAGCATAGCCTCTGGAACATGCACACCTTCTAGCAGCATCTCACCACACCCTGTGTCATCACCAAGCATCGTGCAACACCATGACAACGAATGCCACATAGCACATCCTGTTCAACGCATGCAGTGCCACCTCTACTACGAACATCATGCAACACATTCTACCATCACCATGCATCACCATGCATCACGCAACACCATACAAAAACATATTTCACATAGCCCAGCCTCTGGAGCAACACACACCCTATCAGCACCTTACCCACACTTCATGTCACCACCATACGGCACGCAACACATTGACAACGTATGCAACATAACACATGCAGTGCCACCTCTACCATGAACATCATGCAACACATTATACCATCACCATGCATCACGCAACACGATACAAATGCATGTCACATAGCCCAGCCTGTAGAACATACACATCTTCTATCAGCATCTCACCACACCTTATGTCATCACCATGCATCATGCAACACCACAAAAATGCATGTCACATAGCCCAGCCTCTGGAACATACACATCTTCTATCAGCATCTCGCCACACCTTATGTCAACACCATGCATCACGCAACACCATACAAATGCATGTTACATAAACTAGCCTCTAGAACATACACACCTGTCAGCATCTCACCACACCTTATGTCATCACCATGCATCATGCAACACCACAAATGCATGTCACATAACCTAGCCTCTGGAACATACACACCTGTCAGCATCTCAACCACACCTTTATGCTCATCACCATGGCATCATTGCAACACCACAAAAACGCATGTCACATAGCCTAGTCTCTGGAACATACACACCTTATGTCATCACCATGCATCATGCAACACCACAAAAACGCATGTCACATAGCCTAGTCTCTGGAACATACACCTTATGTCATCACCATGCATCACGCAACACCATGAAAACGCATGTCACATAGCCTAGTCTCTGGAACATACACACCTTATGTCATCACCATGCATCATGCAACACCACAAAAACGCATGTCACATAGCCTAGTCTCTGGAACATACACCTTATGTCATCACCATGCATCACGCAACACCATGAAAACGCATGTCACATAGCCTAGTCTCTGGAACATACACACCTTATGTCATCACCATGCATCACGCAACACCATGAAAACGCATGTCACATAGCATAGCCTGGAGCCGTTCCGTACAGGGTGTACGGAACCCCGTGGCTTGAGCAGGTTTCCAAACAATGCGACATCAATGCACTCAATAGGTCCTGGTGTTGAACTAGGGGAAGGGACAAGTACTGGGATGGGAACCCCCAGTCCCCTTCCGTTTGTGTCATTATGCTCAGGAGCATGGACACTGCCTTGTGTTGTGGCCAACCACCCGGGAACTTCCTGAATGGTGCGCTGGTCCAATACAACAGGCCACATTTTCTCATACAAGACATGCTAGATTGCAGTCACTTGAGCTTGAACTTGGTTACATGGCATCAGCCATAAATTTTGCTGCCCGCCGCCTTCAGCAGTAAAATCAATTACCAGAAAAATGTTCGAATGCTTAAAAACAAAAATCAAAAATCTCAGCATTATTATGAAGATATACTTGATCCAATATCTACATACATCCATACATTCGATAGCAGTAACCACACACTTGCGAGACTGTATACGGTACTTTAATGTATGTCGTTACAGCCCAGGGGTGGCCAAATATGCTAAAGGAACCTGCCCAACCATGATATCCCTGATCCAATATCAGTTCATACATTCAATTGCAGGAACCACACACATGCAGGAATCTATTCTGTGCTGCATGTAGTTACAGTCCAGAGGTGGCCAAATAGGCTGAAGTGACTTGCCCAACCATGACATCAGGAGGGGATAAAACGAAACAAAAACTGGAGAACTGAACCTCAAACAATAGTTTTACCGAGTTCGTGCTACAGTGATCATTTAATTTTGCGACTGCACCTGAAATACTGTGTACTTGTACTTGTACCGTGGTCGGATTTAGGTTGGCCTGACCGGAACTCGCCCTCTGAATTGGTCGGTGCATACCGGAACGGACTCCCAAGAGAGTTCTGGGCAAACCGACATTGGGAATTTTGGGCTCCGGTATACAGACCATCAAATACCCCAATACTGGAATCTCTCCGTTCTGTGTCCGCCGTCTCTCCATCTGTCCGCCTCTCCATCTCCGCCTCCCCATCTGTCCACCGTCCCCCCATCTGTCCAGGCGTTTGAACGATCCCGGGCACCGCCTCAAACATTTGGCTCATAGTTGGAGTGCGCATAATTGAAATTGAAATTGTTACATCCGTGTACAACCGTTACTCACAGGACGTGAAGTTAAGAACACCATAGCGTAAGCCGGAGCTAGCTACAGTCACGGTAGGACCATCTCAGTAAAAAGAATTACCAACTACATCATACCAGTGCAGCTTAATACGGGGGTTTTTCACCCCGGTTGGGAAGCGCATAACTAGAGTGAGCAGCATCGCAGCGGCCAAGATCCTCCGCAAAAGTTGCGCAATGTTTTTGTAGCTTTATTCGGCTACGAGTAGCTACTCTCTCCACTACTTTCGAAACTCCCTGCCGGTGACTGCCCTAGCGTTTTCCATGTCGCTTACGACACGCTCTTAATGCTTGTTCTATAAGTATCGGTCTATTCAAAGGATAGTTCTTCAAATAAACTAAAGCATTATGTGCTATGTGTAGGGATAGGCAATATGATATCATGTCATCATATGATATCATATGATGCCGGCAGTCTGACAAGGCTAAAGTTACCATTTATATACTATATCATATGATGCCTAGCTCCGGCTTTAGCAGTGGAGTCCTTAACTACACGTCCTGCGAGTGGAACAATACTCGGATGTAACAATTTCAATTTCATATGATGCGATGTGTATGCTATCATATGATATCATACTCGCCTTTGGTCAACATCATATGATTTGCCGATCCCTAGCTATATGTGCATTCAAACATTATAGGCTTGAACTTGTTTACATGGCCCCAGCCTTTAAGGCTGTTTGCCGTCTTCGGTAGTAACATAACCAATTCAAATATAAGTATTATAATCACAAAAGAGTGTTCTTCAAACAAAACAAAGCATATCGTTTTCAGAGTTGTTCAGGATGCTGCGTTCTCTGTCGCAGACTCAACGTTGAAGAGTCCGTTGTGTTACAGGACGCAACGTGGGGAGGGTCAGTAGACCAGAAGGAAGGGTCCGATACGTCGCAGGGCGAAGGCTATACGTATATATAAGTAGACTCTAACATGTAATGTAATGTTATGTAACTGGTTGCGTCTCAGGCAGAAGAGCCGGGGGTCTTCATGAAGTACCCTGATCGTGATGTGCGAACTTGAACTTGGTTACATAGCTTCAGCCAACAATCTGGTTGTTCACCGCTGCTGTAGGCAGTAAAACATAATATTACCAGGAAAATATGAACACGAACAAATCATTTTCCATGCATCCATTTGAAATACCTTTCATAACTAAGCAAAACTTATTAAATACCACACCAAGGAATTTAAACTCCGGAACCCTCTCCAGGCTTCAAACGCTCAGGCGAAAGTCAAACTGTTCAAGTTGAAATTGAACTTGGTTACATAGCTCCAGTCAGCAATTTGGCTGCTCATCTTCTTGGGCAGTATAAAAAAGTGGAACACAAGTGTTTGGGGTCACTGTCAGCCGCCATGGTAGCACTGTCCAGGTAAAGTAGCAGCCCGTTCTCTACCGCCGTAAGACAGGGTTCCTTTAAAAGCACGCCCGACCAGGCTTATCTTTGCTCCGGAGATCCATAGCAATGATGGGAGGCTGCTCCCGTATACCGACCTGCGCAGTCACTGGTTTCGGAGCTGGACGTGCTCGTCAGCCGAGTTCGTGCCGCAGCCTACCGCTACCAGGGCCTACCGCTGAGCTGTCGGGTCGACTACGTTGCACACACATGAGTCACGTTGCTCACACATGCTAATGTTGCAAAACCGCTCGCCCCGACAAAAACCACTTCGCACGTCCATCGCAGTCACTTGCTCTAGACACTCTATCGCCATCATCATTTTATTTTAACCGCGCATTCCTTACCGTTCAATTCCAAGCGCTCGATTCCCTCGCCAGACAGGTAACGCACACGCAGGATACTTCCAGAGTTCCAGGAGAATCTTGCCCGCACCATGTTCGCGAGAGCATCATCCAATTATCACTTGCCACTGCTATATAACTAGCAGCACATGCCATCCCAGCGTCCATTCCCCTGCGATGAATCACCCCTGCATGCGTGCGTCCGAGACACGGATCATGCGAATTAACTTCCCAAAAGCTACTACGCGGGTCCGATAATTCGTCAACCACAGGCCATCTGAATCCGATGCGATTAATTGCCTTTACATGCGCATGCATGCGCCCAAGCTACCAGACTGTCGAATAACCTCCACGTGCATGCGCCATGCTGCTGGCCGTACGAGTCAACTTCACCTAAGAAGCGATTAGGGCCCGATATTCCGCCAGCCAGACGTACCAGCAGTCCGTATTGGCGGGCTCGAACTTTCAAACCACGTCCAGGCTTCGCGAACTTGGTTACGTCCTTCATTAGCCGGCCCACAGGCTGCTCACCATCTTGGGCAGAATCATCAGCACGAGTCAACGTATTTATAGTTGACTGACTGACTGACTGACTGACTGACTGACTGACTGACTGACTGACTGACTGACTGACTGACTGACTGACCTCAGACCCAGCCCTGTTGCTAGAACATAGCCACCTAACGTATTTTTTCAACCTAGTAGCCCCCCCAACCTAGTATTCCACCGACACACATGTGTATGTATGTTACAGTCCAGGGGTAGGCCAAATAGGCTAACAGGACTTGCCCAGGGCTTAAAAAGGGAAATAATTGATGAGCTGAACCCCAAACAATCGTTTTACCGACGGAGGCCCTGTGTTCGTGC
Organism: Microglena sp. YARC; assembly: GCA_022414725.1. Taxonomy (NCBI): domain Eukaryota; kingdom Viridiplantae; phylum Chlorophyta; class Chlorophyceae; order Chlamydomonadales; family Chlamydomonadaceae; genus Microglena; species Microglena sp. YARC. Next base: position 25,363,414 of record CM039464.1, on the reverse strand, counting down.
TACAGTGATAATTTATTTCTGCACTAGTCTACACATACACAACCAACCAACCACACTCTCTCCAGCCTTGCCCGGCTTGCTTGTTACCTACTTCCACCTGACTGTTATCACAGGTCTTACTCGCCCCAAAATTCTACTTTAGCAACCACAACCCCAGGCAAGAATCATGGGACGAGGAATGGGCTGTACACCTAGCTCCATGCAGGCGGTAAGGACTATTTTATTTGAAGTACATTTAAAATTCTAGCTCCATGCAGGCGGCAAGGCCTTTTAAATGAATTTTGAATAAAATTCTAGCTCCATACAGGCGGTAAAATCTTTTTTGATTTGAATTACAATTCAAATTCGAGCTCCATGCAGGCGGTAAGACTTTTTTAATTTTAATTTGAATTGAAATTCTAGCTCCATGAAGGCCGAGGACACAGCTGCTGCCACCACTGCAGCTGCCGATACAACGGCCGCTACCGACACCACTCCTGTTGAGACCACCCACCCCACCCAACCCCACCCTACCCCATCCTCCCTCCGTATTGAAATTGAAATTGAAATTGTTACATCCGTGTAATACAGTTACTCACAGGACGTGATGCTAAGGACACCACAGCGTAAGCGGGAGCTAGCCATAGTCTCCGTATCCCTATAGACAGATGTCAAAGATGCCGAGAACAATGCTGCTGCCACCACTGCCACTACCGTCACCACTGTAGCTGCTGATACAACAGCCACCACGGGTAACACCCCACCCCACTCACCGCACCCCACCACACCTCATATCAAAACTCCCCCACCCCTCCCTTACTCCCTCCTTATACATGTAGACAGGCATCAAAGATGCCAAGGACACCGCCACCGCCACCACTGCTGCCGCTGATACACCCCCCTACCCCATCCACACCCATCCCCCACCCCGTACCCCCCCCACCCTACCCCATCCTCCCTCTGTACCATTGTAGTCAGATATCAAAAGCCACCGAGTACAATGCCGCCTCCACTACCACCACTTCCGCCACAACAACCTGAAAGCCACTGATACAACTGCCACCATGGATACCTTCCCACCCCACTCATCGCACCCTACTGCACCCCACCCCATATCACAACTTCCCCACCCCACCCCATCCTCCCTCCGTATCCCTGTAGACAGACACCAAAGCCACCGAGGACAATGCCGCCGCCACCACTGCTGCTACCGCCACCCACTGCCGCCGCTGACACAGCCACTACCAATACCACTCCTGTTGAGGCCACCCCACCCCAACCCAACCAACCCAACCCAACCCAACCCAACCCAACCCCAACCCAACCCAACCCAACCCAACCCAGCCCAACCCAACCCAACCCAACCCAACTTAACCCAACCCAACCCAACTCACCCAACCCAACCCAACCCATATCACAACTCCCCTCGCCACCACTGCAACCACCGACACAACACCCCACTCCACCCCACCCAACCCCACCCCATACCCCACCTCACCCTACCCCATCCTCCCTCCGTATCCTTATAGTCAGATGTCAAAGATGCCGAGTACAATGCTGCCACCACTGCCACTGCTGCTGCTGCCACTGCAGCCACCAACACAACAGCCACTACAGATACCACCCCGCTCACCCCACCCCATCGCACCCCACCAACCCCATATCATAAATCCCCTACCCCTCCCCCACTCCCTCTCTATCCCTGTAGTCAGATGTCAAAGCCACCTAGAACGCGGCTGCCTCCAGCACTGCCGCCCGCCGATATACAAAACACGCTACCCTACCCTGCCCCCACCCCACCCTAACCCACCCTCCCTCTGTATCCCTGTGGTCAGACGTCAAAACTCCACCGAGTAACAATGCCACTGCCACCACTGCCCCTGCCGATACCCCCCCCCCCCCCCCCCCTCCCCCTCCCCTCCCCTATTCCCTCACTATCCCTGTGGTCAGACGTCAAAGCCACCGAGTACAATGCCACTGCCACCACTGCCGCTGCCGACCCCCCCCCCCCCCTCCCCCTCCCCTACTCCCTCACTATCCCTGTAGTCAGACGTCAAAGCCACGAGTACAATGCCACTGCCACCACTGCCGCTGCCGACCCCCCCCCCCCCCCCCCCCCCCCCCGCCCCCCCCCTACCCTTCCCCTACTCCTCACTATTCCCTGTAGTCAGATGTCAAAACACCAAGGATGCCGCTGCTTCCAGCACTGCCTCCACTACCCTATACCAATCCTGTTGAGGCCCAGGAGGGGCTGGTCCATGCCAACGAGGTGGACCTAGCTGCCCAACGCAACCCCACCCCACCTACCTACCCTACCCTACCCTACCCCACCCCACCCCACCCCACCCCACCCCATGTTCACAACTCCCCTACTCCCTCTTTATCCCAGTAACCAGATGTCGAGGACACTGCCGCTGCCAAACTGCAGCCACCCCATATCACAACTCCCCCACCCCACCCCACCCCACCCCTCTCCCACTCCCTCTCTATCCCTGTAGTCAGATGTCAAATCCACCGAAGACGCCGCTGCCTCCAGCACTGCCGCTGCCGATACAACACCCTACCCTACCCTGCCACCCCACCCTACCCCACTCTACCCCACCTCACCCCACCCTACCCCACCCTTACCCCACCCCACCCTACCCCACCCTACCCCACCCTCCCTCCCTATCCCTGTTGTCAGGCGTCACATCCACCGAGTACAGAGCCATTGCCACCACTGCCGCCCCTGATACAACACCCTACCCTCCCCCCCCCTCCCCCTCCCCTCCCCCCCCCCTTTTTATATCTGTATTCAGACGCCGAGGATTCCGCTGCTGCCACACCACTGCAGCCACCCCATATCACAACTCCCCTACCTCTCCCTTACTCCCTCTGTATCCCTGTAGTCAAATGTCAAATCCACCGAGAACACCGCTGCCTCCAGCACTGCCGCCGCCGATACAACACCCTACCCTACCCTGCCCCATCCCACCCTGACCCACCCTACCCCTCCCCAACTCCCTCCCTCTCCCTGTAGTCAGATGTCAAATGCACCGAGGGCGCCACTGCCGCCAGCACTGCCGCCACTACCTATACCGCTCCTGTTGAGGCCCAGGAGAGGCTGATCCATGCCAACGAGGAGGACCTAGCTGCCCAACACAACCCCACCCCATGTCACCCCATGTCACAACTCCCCTACTCCCTCTTTATCCCTGTACTCAGATGTCGAGGACACTGCTGCTGCCAACACTGCAGCCACCCCATATCACAACTCCCCTACCCCAACCCATCCTACCCTCCCCTACTCCCTCCCTCTCCCTTTTGTCAGATGTCAAAGCCACCGAGAACACCCCTGCCTCCAGCACTGCCGCCACTACCTATACCGCTCCTGTTGAGGCCCAGGAGAGGCTGCTCCATGCCAGCGAGGTGGACCTAGCTGCCCAACCCCACCCCACCCCATGTCACAACTCCCCTCCCCACTGCAACCACCGATACAACACCCCACCCCACGCCATACCCCACCCCATACCACACCACACCACACCACACCACACCACATACCCCACCACACCACACCACACCACATACCCCACCACCACCACACCACACCACACCCCATATCACAAACTCCCCTCCCCACTGCAACCACTGATACAAACACCCCACCACACCCCATACCCCACCCCACCACACCCATACCCCACCACACCACACCCTACCCCACCCCACCACACCCCACCAACACACCATATCGCAACTCCCCTCCCCAATGCAACCACCGATACAACACCCCACCACACACCATACCCCACCACACCACACACCATACCCCACCCCACCCCACCCTACCCCATCCTCCCTCCATACCCCTGTAGTTAGACGTCAAAGCCACCGAGGACACCGCCGCCGCCACCACTGCAGCTGACGATACAGCAGCCACTGCCGATATCACTCCTGTTGAGGCCACTCCACCCCACCCTACCCCATCCTCCCTCCGTACCCCTGTAGTCAGACGTCAAAGCCACCGAGGACACCGTCCAGGGGAGGCTGGTTCATGCCAGAGAGGTAGATCTAGCTGCCCAATACCACCCCACCCCACCCCACCCCACCTCATATCACAACCCCCCTCCCCTCCTCTTCTCCCTCTTTATCCCTGTACCGATGCAACACCCCACCCCACCCCACCCCACCCTACCCCATCCTTCCTCCATACCCCTGTAGTTAGACGTCAAAGCCACCGAGGACACCGCCCAGGGAGGCTGCTCCATGCCAACGAGGTGGACCTAGCTGCCCAAATACAACACCCCACCCCAACCCAACCCAACCCACCCTACCCCTCCCCTACTCCCTCCCTCTCCCTGTAGTCAGATGTAAAATCCACCGAGGACGCTACTGCCTCCAGCACTGCCGCCACTACCCATACCGCTCCTGCTGAGGCCCAGGAGAGGCTGGTCCATGCCAACATGGTGGACCTAGCTGCCCAATACAACACCCCACCCCACCCCAACCCGACCCATATCACAACTTCCCTCCCCCTCCCCTGCTCTCTCTTTATCCCTGTAGTCAGATGTCAAATCCACAGATGCCAAAGAGGTGGACACAGCTGCTCTGAAGACAGAGGTAGCTCCTGCTCCTGCTGCTCCTGCTGCTGCTTCTGAAACTGCTCCTGCTGCTCCGGCTGCTGCTGATGCTGATGCTGTTGCTCCTTCTGCTGCTGCTGCTGCTGCTGCTGCTACTGCAACTGCTCCTTCTGCTGCTGCCGATGCTGCCGCTTCTGCAACTGCCCCTGCCACTGCTGCTGTTGCTGCTGCTGCTGCTCCCACTGCTGCTACTGCTGATGCTGATGCTGATGCAAACGCTGCTGCTCCCACTACTGCCGATGCTGCTGCTGATACTAATGCTGCTGCTCCCACTACTGCCGCTGCCGATGCTGCTGCTGCTACTGACGCTGCTGCTCCCACTACTGCCGCTGCCCCTGCTGATATCACTGAGGTCACCAAGAATGTAGGTTTAGCCTTTGCTAACCCGCCCATACCATACGCACACACCACCACTCCAAACCAGCGACCTACCCACACCACCACCATACGCAGGACCCCCCCCCCCCCCACACACACACACACACACACACCTCCACCCTCCACCCTCCACCCTCCACACCCCACCCCACCCCACCCACACCCACCCACCCACCCACACCTCAACCACACACACACCCATGCCCCTGCTGATATCACTGAGGCCACCAAGGATGTAGGTTCAGTCTTTTCTATCATGCCTACACCATACACACACACCACGACCACACCAAACCACACTAAACCACCCACCACCACACACACACACACCAGACACCCCCCCCCCCCCCACCCCACCCACCCCACCCCACCCCCACCCCCCCACACACCCACACCCACACCCACACACACCACAAACCCCCCCACACCTGCACGCCCCCCCCACCCCCCCCACCCACCCCACCCCCCCCCCACACACACCACAACCCCACAGACACCTCCCCCACCCCACCCCACCCCACCCCACCACCACCCCCATGCCCCCGCTGATATCAACTGAGGCCACCAAGGATGAAGGTTCAGCCTCTTCTATTATTCATCTGGGTGTGTATTACGGGTAATACACTGGGCATCCTTTAACATTTTGGGCGCGTTGAGTCACAAACACCCCCTCGCAGGCTGTGTACCGCTTTAGAAGTACGCAATCTTTAATAATCACTACTCCACAGGGCTCCACCAAGAAGCAGATTTGGGTAGCCCCCCCCCCCCCCCCCCCCCCCCCCCCCCCCCGCTATCCCCACAACATCCACATCCACACCCACACCCACATCGCATGCCAACAACCTCCCCCACCCACCCACCCACCCACCCACCCACACCACCCACACCACTCCGCAGGGCTCTGCAAGAAACAGATTTGGTAGCATCCCCCCACCACCACCACCCACCCCCACCCACCCACCCACCCACCCACCCACCCACACCACCACACCACTCCGCAGGGCTCTGCCAAGAAGCAGATTTGGATAATTTGCTACTCAATGTATGGTCACATTTTCAAGATGGCTGAAAGTGTGAAGGCTGGTATTGACGCGGAGCCTGATGTGGAGGGAATCATTTACCAGGTCGCGGAGACACTGCCAGAGGAGGTGTTGGCCAAGATGCATGGTGAGGAACACTGGACATTTATGTGCTAGTCATTAGGGGTGTGGACAGGCAGGATTGTGTGGGGGATTGGGGCGTGGTGGTGGTGGTGGTGGTGGGGGGGGGGGGCTGCCCAAAGGCAAACGATGATGTGGAGGGAATTATCTACCAGGTGGCTGAAACACTGCCAGGGGAGGTGTTGGCCAAGATGCATGGTGCGGAACACTGGAATTTATTGTAAATTATGCGCTAGTCATTAGGGGGGCGGACAGACAGGAGTTAGTGGGTGGGTTTTGGGGTGGTGGTGGTAGGGGGGGGGTTTAGGGGGGCTGCTCAAGGGCAAAAGATGATGTGGAGGAATTATCAGACTAGAGGAGGTGTTGGCCAAGATGCATGGTGAGGGGCAATGCAAATGTAAATTGCATGCTAGTCATTAGAGGGGTGGACGAGCAGGAGTGGGTGGGGGTGGGGGTGGGTCAGTGGGCTGCCCGAGGGAAAAGGATGATGTGGAGGGAATCATCTACCAGGTTGTCGAAACACTTCCAGAGGAGGTGTTGGCCAAGATGCATGGTGAGGGGTGAGGAATGTGAGAAATGTGGTGTGTGGGTGGGTGTGTGGGGGTGGGGGTAGGTGTGTGGGTGTGTGGGTGGGGGTTGGGGTGTGGGTAGGTGTGTGTGTGGGTGGGTGGGTGTGGTGGGTGGGGGGGGCAGAGGCAACATATTATGTGGAGGGAATCATCTACCAGGTTGTCGAAACACTTCCAGAGGAGGTGTTGGCCCAGATGCATGGTGAGGAACACAGGACATTTATGTGCTAGTCATTAGGGGTGTGGACAGGCAGGATTGGGTGGGGGATTGGGGTGTGGTGGTGCGTGTGTGTGTGGGGGGGGGGGGCTGCCCAAAAGGCAAACGATGATGCAGAGGGAATGATCTGCCAGGTGACCGAAACACTGTCGGAGGAGGGGTTGGCCAAGATGCATGGTGAGTGGTGAGAAATGTGTGGAATAATAATTATATCACCGGTAATAATAATACTCGTAATAATAATTATATCACCGGTTATAATAATACTCGTAATAATAAGATGTGTAGTGGATGTGACAGAATGATTATTTGGCTACGTGATGTGGAGGGAATCACCGGCTACGTGATGTGGAGGGAATCACCAGCAGGTGACTGAGAAACTGCCGGAGCAGGTGTTGGCCAAGATGCATGGTGAGTGGCTCCCTGGATATTTATGTGCTAGTCATTAGGGGGGCGGATGGTCAGGAGTGAGTAGGTGGGTTGTTGGGGTGTGTGGGGGGGGGGTTAGGGGGCTGCCGAAGGGAAAAGGATGATGTGGAGGGAATTATCTACCAGGTGGTTGAAGTTCTGCCGGAAGAGGTGTTGGCCAAGATGCATGGTGAGTAACAATGCAAATGTAAATTGAGTACTAGTCATTAGGGGAGTGGGTGGGCACGAGTGGGTGGGGGGTTGGGGTGTGGGTAGGTGTGTGTGTGTGGGTAGGTGTGTGTGTGGGGGGGGCAGGAGTGGGTGGGGGGTTGGGGTGTGGGTAGGCGTGTGTGTGTGGGTAGGTGTGTGTGTGGGGGGGGCAGGAGTGGGTGGGGGGTTGGGGTGTGTGGGTAGGTGTGTGTGTGTGTGGGGGGCAGAGTGGGTGGGGGTTGGGGTGTGTGGAGTAGGTGTGTGTGTGGGGGTAGGTGTGTGTGTGGGGGTAGGTGTGTGTGTGGGTGGGGGGCAGGAGTGGGTGGGGGGTTGGGTGTGTGGGTGGGGGGCAGGAGTGGTGTGTGGGTGGGGGTGGGTAGGTGTGTGGGTGGGTGTGTGGGTGGGGGGTGTGGGGTGGGGGGGTTGGGGGGGAGTAGGTGTGTGGGGGTGGGGGTGGGGGTAGTGTGTGTGTGGGGGGGGGGGGGGTAGGTGTGTGGGTGGGGGTGGGTGGGTGGGTGGGGGGTAGGTGGGTGGGGGGGTGGGGGGTGGGGGGGGGGGGGGGGGGGGCAGAGGCAACAAATTATGTGGAGGGATTCATCTACCAGGTTGTCGAAAACACTTCCGGAGGAGGTGTTGGCCAAGATGCATGGAACACAGGACATTTATGTGCTAGTCATTAGGGGTGTGGACAGGTAGGATTGTATGGGGGATTGGGTGGTGGTGGTGGTGGTGGTGGTGGTGGTGTGGGGGGGGGGGGCTGCCCAAAGGCAAACGATGATGTGGAGGGAATCATCTACCAGGTGGACGAAACACTGCCGGAGGAGGTGTTGGCCAAGATGCATGGTGAGGAACACTATATGTGGGAAATGTGTGAAAGGATACTAAGAATACCGGTAATAATAATAATAATAATAATAATAGTTGCAGATAATAGTAACAGAAAATAATAATAAAAAAATAAAAATGATAGTAATAATAACATATAATAATCAGAATAACATATAATAACAACAGATGATAATAAGAATAATAATTGTTCGTAACATTTGCTACTTGCTACCATTACATTACATTACACTACATTACATTACATTGCTTTTCATATTGCAGCTCTTACCAAGCCAGGCTACCCCATCATTGACCCTCACACACAAGAAAGCATTATCCACATTGTAGCAAGACTAACTAGCTTGAATAATTGCTGAGCATAGCAGTGACATGCATATCTTGTTTTGCTTGCACAAGCATTTTGCCTTGCTACCTTGATTTCAGCTCCTTTTAGACCAAACTACCCTATCATCATCATCCCTCACACACAATGAAGCGTACTCCACATTGTAGCAAGCGTACTCCACATTGTAGCAAGCTACTGTAGCAAGCATACTCGACATTGTACGCGTACTCCACATTGTATGAAGCGTACTCCACATGTGTAGCAAGCGTACTCCACATTGTATGAAGCGTACTCCACATTTGTAGAAGCGTACTCCACATTGTTATAGAAGCGTACTCCACATTGTATGAAGCGTACTCCACAGATGTATCCACCATTGAAGCGTACTCCACATTGTATGAAGCGTACTCCACATTTGTAAAGCGTTACTCCACATTGTGAAGCGTACTCCACATTGTATGAAGCGTACTCTACATTGTATGAAGCGTACTCCACATTGTATGAAGCGTACTCCACATTGTATGAAGCGTACTCCACATTGTATGAAGCGTACTCCACATTGTATGAAGCGTACTCCACATTGTATGAAGCGTACTCCACATTGTATGAAGCGTACTCCACATTGTATGAAGCGTACTCCCCATATTGTATGAAGCGTACTCTACATTGTATGAAGCGTACTCCACATTGTATGAAGCGTACTCCACATTGTATGAAGCGTACTCCACATTGTATGAAGCGTACTCCACATTGTAGCAAAGCGTACTCCCATTGTATGAAGCGTACTCCACATTGTATGAAGCGTACTCCACATTGTATGAAGCGTACTCCACATTGTATGAAGCGTACTCCACATTGTATGAAGCGTACTCCATTGTATGAAGCGTACTCCACATTGTATGAAGCGTACTCCACATTGTATGAAGCGTACTCCACATTGTATGAAGCGTACTCCACATTGTATGAAGCGTACTCCACATTGTATGAAGCGTACTCCACATTGTATGAAGCGTACTCCACATTGTATGAAGCGTACTCCACATTGTATGAAGCGTACTCCACATTGTATGAAGCGTACTCCACATTGTATGAAGCGTACTCCACATTGTATGAAGCGTACTCCACATTGTATGAAGCGTACTCCACATTGTATGAAGCGTACTCCACATTGTATGAAGCGTACTCCACATTGTATTGTATGAAGCGTACTCCACATTGTATGAAGCGTACTCCACATTGTATGAAGCGTACTCCACATTGTATGAAGCGTACTCCACATTGTATGAAGCGTACTCCACATTGTATGAAGCGTACTCCACATTGTATGAAGCGTACTCCACATTGTATGAAGCGTACTCCACATTGTATGAAGCGTACTCCACATTGTATGAAGCGTACTCCACATTGTATGAAGCGTACTCCACATTGTATGAAGCGTACTCCACATTGTATGAAGCGTACTCCACATTGTATGAAGCGTACTCCACATTGTATGAAGCGTACTCCACATTGTATGAAGCGTACTCCACATTGTATGAAGCGTACTCCACATTGTATGAAGCGTACTCCACATTGTATGAAGCGTACTCCACATTGTATGAAGCGTACTCCACATTGTATGAAGCGTACTCCACATTGTATGAAGCGTACTCCACATTGTATGAAGCGTACTCCACATTGTATGAAGCGTACTCCACATTGTATGAAGCGTACTCCACATTGTATGAAGCGTACTCCACATTGTATGAAGCGTACTCCACATTGTATGAAGCGTACTCCACATTGTATGAAGCGTACTCCACATTGTATGAAGCGTACTCCACATTGTATGAAGCGTACTCCACATTGTATGAAGCGTACTCCACATTGTATGAAGCGTACTCCACATTGTATGAAGCGTACTCCACATTGTATGAAGCGTACTCCACATTGTATGAAGCGTACTCCACATTGTATGAAGCGTACTCCACATTGTATGAAGCGTACTCCACATTGTATGAAGCGTACTCCACATTGTATGAAGCGTACTCCACATTGTATGAAGCGTACTCCACATTGTATGAAGCGTACTCCACATTGTATGAAGCGTACTCCACATTGTATGAAGCGTACTCCACATTGTATGAAGCGTACTCCACATTGTATGAAGCGTACTCCACATTGTATGAAGCGTACTCCACATTGTATGAAGCGTACTCCACATTGTATGAAGCGTACGCCACATTGTATGAAGCGTACTCCACATTGTATGAAGCGTACTCCACATTGTATGAAGCGTACTCCACATTGTAGCAAGCGTACTCCACATTGTATGAAGCGTACTCCACATTGTATGAAGCGTACTCCACATTGTATGAAGCGTAGTACTATCCACATTGTATGAAGCGTACTCCACATTGTATGAAGCGTACTCCACATTGTATCACAGTATGAAGCTAGCTTGAAAGCGTACTCCACATTGGATTTCTATAAGGAGTAGTGACTTGCATATCTTTTTTTGCTTACAGAAGTGCTGTGCCTTGCAGCCCATATTGCAGCTCTGCAAGCTAGGCTACCCCATCACCCTCAACCTTCACACACCACACTCCCAAGTACAGAACGTGCTTACACACCACACTCCCAAGTACAGAACGTGATCACACACCACACTCCCAAGTACAGAACGTGCTTACACACCACACGCCCAAGTACAGAAGGTGCTCACACACCACACTCCCAAGTACAGAACGTGATCACACACCACACTCCCAAGTACAGAACGTACTCACACACCACACTCCCAAGTACAGAACGTGATCACACACCACACTCCCAAGTACAGAACGTGATTACTCACTACACTCCCAAGTACAGAACGTGATCACACACCACACTCCCAAGTACAGAACGTGATCACACACCACAATCCCAAGTACAGAACGTGATCACTCACCACACTCCCAAGTACAGAACGTGATCACTCACCACACTCCCAAGTACAGAACGTGATCACACACCACACTCCCAAGTACAGAACGTGATCACTCACCACACTCCCAAGTATAGAATGTGATCACTCACCACACTCCCAAGTACAGAACGTGATCACACACCACACTCCCAAGTACAGAACGTGATCACTCACCACACTCCCAAGTACAGAACGTGCTCACACACCACACTCCCAAGTACAGAACGTGATCACTCACCACACTCCCAAGTACAGAACGTGATCACACACCACACTCCCAAGCACAGAACGTGCTCACACACCACACTCCTAAGTACAGAACGTGATCACTCACCACACTCCCAAGTACAGAACGTGCTCACTCACCACACTCCCAAGTACAGAACGTGATCACACACCACACTCCCAAGTACAGAACGTGATCACACACCACACTCCCAAGTACAGAACGTGCTCACTCACCACACTCCCAAGTACAGAACGTGATCACTCACCACACTCCCAAGTACAGAACGTGATCACACACCACACTCCCAAGCACAGAACGTGCTCACACACCACACTCCCAAGTACAGAACGTGATCACACACCACACTCCCAAGTACAGAACGTGCTCACTCACCACACTCCCAAGTACAGAACGTGATCACACACCACACTCCCAAGTACAGAACGTGATCACACACCACACTCCCAAGTACAGAACGTGCTCACACACCACACTCCCAAGTACAGAACGTGATCACTCACCACACTCCCAAGTACAGAACGTGATCACACACCACACTCCCAAGTACAGAACGTGATCACTCACCACACTCCCAAGTACAGAACGTGCTCACACACCACACTCCCAAGTACAGACCGTGATCACACACCACACTCCCAAGTACAGAACGTGCTCACTCACGACACTCCCAAGTACAGAACGTGATCACACACCACACTCCCAAGTACAGAACGTGCTCACACACCACACTCCCAAGTACAGAACGTGATCACTCACCACACTCCCAAGTACAGAACGTGATCACACACCACACTCCCAAGTACAGAACGTGATCACACACCACACTCCCAAGTACAGAACGTGATCACACACCACACTCCCAAGTACAGAACGTGATCACACACCACACTCCCAAGTACAGAACGTGATCACACACCACACTCCCAAGTACAGAACGTGATCACTCACCACACTCCCAAGTACAGAACGTGATCACACACCACACTCCCAAGTACAGAACGTGATCACACACCACACTCCCAAGTACAGAACGTGATCACACACCACACTCCCAAGTACAGAACGTGATCACACACCACACTCCCAAGTACAGAACGTGATCACTCACCACACTCCCAAGTACAGAACGTGATCACACACCACACTCCCAAGTACAGAACGTGATCACTCACCACACTCCCAAGTACAGAACGTGATCACACACCACACTCCCAAGTACAGAACGTGATCACTCACCACACTCCCAAGTACAGAACGTGATCACACACCACACTCCCAAGTACAGAACGTGATCACACACCACACTCCCAAGTACAGAACGTGATCACTCACCACACTCCCAAGTACAGAACGTGATCACACACCACACTCCCAAGTACAGAACGTGATCACACACTACACTCCCAAGTACAGAACGTGATCACACACCACTCTCCCAAGTACAGAACGTGATCACACACCACACTCCCAAGTACAGAACGTGATCACACACCACACTCCCAAGTACAGAACGTGATCACACACCACGCTCCCAAGTACAGAATGTACTCACACAGGCCTAGCATAGCTGACAAAGTATTGTGCCTTGCTACCCTGCTCACTGTCTGTGGGTAGAGTAAACATGGGTAGTAAAACACGCTACTACACCACACTCCCAAGGTCAGAACGTGGTCACACTGGCCTAGCATAGCTGACACAAGTATTGTGCCTTGCTACCCGTCTTGCAGCTCCTGCCAAGCCAGACTACCCCGTCATCATCGACCCTCACACACCAGACAGCATACTCCACAATGTGTCATGACTAACTAGCCTTCATGTATTGTAGTAGTGCCTTGCATACAATGGTTGGCTGTCACAAGCATTGTGCCTTCCCAGGGATTTATTTCCCCGCTATGTATATAGTGATCGCTTCTTTTGGACCAAATTGCCGCTATAAAGACCCCCCCCCCCTGAAAATTGCCCTAAAGAGCTATTAAACGCTATCCCTGGAGGAGGCCTACAACCATGAAGCCAAATACCCGTGCCTTGCTACCCTGATTCAAAACGAAATACCCGTGCCTTGCTACCCTGATTCAAAACGAAATACCTGTGCCTTGCTACCCATATTGCAGCTCCTGCCAAGCCAGGCTATCCCATCATTGATCCTCACACACTCGACCAGGCGGATGGATTTGTCTTTGGATTCCCAACCCGCTTTGGAATCATGGCTGCCCAGGTATGTGGATATCTGAATGTACTTCTTGTATGTGGATATCTGAATGTACTTCTTGTACGTGGATATCTGAATGTACTTCGTGTGTGTGTTACATGAATGTACTGCTTTGGAACCATGGCTGCCCAGGTATGTGGTTATATGAATGTACTTCATGTATGTGTTGTACTTATTATATGTTTTATGTGAATGCACTTCTTATATGTGTTAGATAATAGAGGCCGGCAAATCATATGATCGTGACCAAATGTGAGTATGGTATCATTTGATATCATACGAATCACATTATAAGATATTGTTTTTAAATGGCAACTTTAGCCTAGTCAGACTGCAGGCACATGATATCATATGATGACATGTTACCGTTCCCTATAAATGAATGTACTTATTTTATGTGTCATATAAAAGTACATCGTACATGTGATTTTTGAATATACTACTTATATGTGTTATATAAAAGTAGATCGTACATGTGTTGTATGAATGTACTTCATATATGTGTCATATAAAGTACATTGCACATGTGTTGTATGAATGTACTTCATATATGTGTCATATAAAGTACATTGCACATGTGTTGTATGAATGTACTTCATATATGTGTTATATAAAGTACATTGCACATGTATTGTATGAATGTACTTCATATATGTGTTATATAAAGTACATTGCACATGTATTGTATGAATGTACTTCATATATGTGTTATATAAAGTACATTGCACATGTGTTGTATGAATGTACTTCATATATGTGTTATATAAAGTACATTGCACATGTGTTGTATGAATGTACTTCATATATGTGTTATATAAAGTACATTGCACATGTGTTGTATGAATGTACTTCATAAATGTGCTATATAAAGTACACTGCACATGTGTTGTATGAATGTACTTCATAAATGTGCTATATAAAGTACATCGCACATGTGCCGTATGAATGTACTTCGTATATGTGTTATGCGCATAACTATTTACATTGCACGATTATTTCATATAATTTCATTCATTACAACATTCTTATTATGTGATTGTCTTGTTTCTATTATCATGCCATTGTTAGATGGTGAGCAACCCGATGGCTGATAGATGGTGAGTAACCCGATGGCTGATACAGCCCCCCCCCCCCCCCCCCCCCCCCCCTCCCCCCTTTAGATGGTGAGCAACCCGAAGGCTGATAGATTGTCAGATGGTGAGTAACCCGAAGGCTGATAAAGCCCCCCACCCCACCCCACCCCACCTTTAGATGGTGAGCAACCCGAAGGCTGATAGATTGTTATATGGTAAGTAACCTGAAGGCTGATACAGCCCCCCCCAACCCCACCTTTTATAGATGGTGAGCAACCCCATGGCTGATAGATTGTTAGATGGTGAGTAAGCCGAAGGCTGATACAGCCCCCCCCAACCCCACCTTTTATAGATGATGAGCAACCCCATGGCTGATAGATTGTTAGATGGTGAGTAAGCCAAAGGCTGATACAGCCCCCCCCCCGATGGGTCTGGCTAAACTAGTCAGAATGTCTTTAGTCTCTGAAATTATAAATGTATTTGCTTAAGTCAAGTCACTTCAGCTCTATAATACATGTCGGGCACTGTGTTTCTCCCCTCATGAATCCTCACCAATCAGTTGCTGCCTGTCAACGCATGGGTCTGGCTAAACTAGTCAGAAATGTATTAAGTCTCTGAAAGTATAAATTTATTAGCTTAAGCCAAGCTACTTCATCTCTACAATACACTTCGGGCACTGTGTTTCCCCCCCGATGGCTCCTCACCATTCAGTTGCTGCCTGTCAACGCATGGGTCTGGCTAAACTAGTCAGAAATGCATTAAGTCTCTGAAAGTATAAATTTATTAGCTTAAGCCAAGCTACTTCAGCTCTACAATACACTTCGGGCACTGTGTTTCCCCCCCGATGGCTCCTCACCATTCAGTTGCTGCCTGTCAACGCATGGGTCTGGCTAAACTAGTCAGAAATGCATTAAGTCTCTGAAAGTATAAATTTATTAGCTTAAGCCAAGCTACTTCAGCTCTACAATACACTTCGGGCACTGTGTTTCCCCCCCGATGGCTCCTCGCCATTCAGTTGCTGCCTGTCAACGCATGGGTCTGGCTAAACTAGTCAGAAATGCGTTTGGTCTCTGAAATTATAAATTTATAAGCTTAAGTCAAGTCACTTCAGCTCTAAAATGCACTTCGGGTACTGTGTTTCCCCCCAGATGGCTCCTGACCATTTTGTTGCTGCCTGTCAACGCATGGGTCTAGCTAAACTAGCCAGAAATGCACTAAGTCTCTGAAATTATAAATTATAATCTTAAGCCAAGTCACTTCATGGGTCTGGCTAAACTAGTCAGACGTGCCCCCCGGGGCTCGGGCGGCAGCGTGTCGCACTGAGGTCGCACCGAGTCACTTAATTTGTGACACATAAAATATCAACTATTAAATATGTATATTCAGGTATATTAAACACAAAAGTGGCTGAAACGCCAAGTAGTCACAAAAACAACAAAACACAACATGTTTGTCCGTCTGAATGGAGAAAAGCACTACTGCTATGATCCTCTAAATCTGAATGGAGAAAAGCACTACTGCTATGATCCTCTAAATCTGAATGGAGAAAAGCACTACTGCTATGATCCTTTAAATCTGAATGGAGAAAAGCACTACTGCTATGATCCTCTAAATCTGAATGGAGAAAAGCACTACTGCTATGATCCTCTAAGTCTGAATGGAGAAAAGCACTACTGCTATGATCCTCTAAGTCTGAATGGAGAAAAGCACTACTGCTATGATCCTCTAAGTCTGAATGGAGAAAAGCACTACTGCTATGATCCTCTAAATCCCTACTGATGTTGTTTGGTCGCCTTGTTTTTGCAGATGATGTTTTTTGCAACCGGCCAACATTGGACAAAACAGAGTCTAATTGGGAAAAACAACCAAAATTGTCTGCTGAATTTATATACTATACTATACTATACTATACTATACTATACTATACTATACTATACTATGCTATGCTATGCTATGCTATACTATACTATACTATTCTATACTATACTATACTACCACTGATCTCTGAATCCATGCTGAACTTGTTTGCTTGCCATCTCTTTGCAGATGAAGTCTTTTTTTGATGCAACCGGCCAACATTGGATGAAGCAGAGTCTGCTTGGAAAACCAGCTGGCTTGTTCACCTCCACGGCTTCTCAAGTTGGTGGACAGGAGACAACCATTCTGACGGCTTTGCCAATCCTTGCACACCATGGTAAGAAGAAGCCTTTTTCAAGTTGGATTAGTTGGGCAAAAAGTTTATGGGCAAACAAGAAATGGGCAAAAAATGAATATCTGCTGCCTTGTTTACGTTCACTGCCTCTTTCAAGTTGGATTAGTTGGGCAAACAAGAAATATGCAAACAAAATGAAAATTTGCTGCCTTGTTCACCTCCACTGCTTCTCAACTTGGTGGGCGGGAGACAACCATTCTGGCGGCATTGCCAATACTCGCACACCATGGTAAGGAGAAGCCTTTTTCAAGTTGGAGTAGTTGGGCAAACAAGGAATGGGCAAACAAAATGAAAATATGCTGCCTTGTTTACATCCAATCCTTTTCATGTTGGTGGGCAGGAGACAACCATTCTGACGGCATTGCCAATCCTTGCACACCATGGTAAGATGTTAAAAAAGAAGCCTCTCCCAGCTGAATTTGTTAAAATTAGTTTGGGCAAACAAGAAATGGGCAACAGATTGGAAAAGACTCTTCAAGTTGGATTAGTTGGGAAAACAAAATGTGCAAAAAAAGGCAAAACAAATGAAAATCTGCTGCCTTGTTCACATCCAAAGCCTCTCTCAAGTTGGTGGACAGGAGACAACCATTCTGACGGCTTTGCCAATCCTTGCACACCATAGTAAGAAGTAGCCTTTTTCAAGTTGGATTAGTTGGGCAAACAAGAAATGGGCAAAACATTGGAAAATCTGATGCCGTGTTCACCTCCACGGCTTCTCAAGTTGGTGGGCAGGAGACAACCATTCTGACGGCATTGCCAACCCTTGCACACCATGTTGAGGAGAAGCCTTTTCAAGTTGGATTAGTTGGGCAAAAAGTATATGGGCAAACAAGAAATGGGCAAAAAATGGAAATCTGCTGCCTTGCTCACCACCACTGCCTCTTTCAAGTTGGATTAGTTGGGCAAACAAGAAATGGGCAAACAAATGGAAAATCTGATGCCGTGTTCACATCCACTGCTTCTCAAGTTGGCGGCAGGGTACTACTTCTTGCCAATTGGTCAGCGCTTAAAGCGCACGAACGTCAAATAGGGCAATGCTTTTTAGTGCAAAAAGCGCAAAAACTGTGCGCTGCGCCCACAGGGGGGTGAAAAAACTGCGCGAAACGCACAGAGGGGCTCAAAAATGCAGCGCGGCAAAGCGCTGCCGCGCACGCTTAGTACCGGTAGTACCCTGGTTGGCGGGCTGGAGACATCAATCCTGACGGCTTTGTCAATCCTTGCACACCATGGTAATATGTTAAATTATAAGCCTCTGCTGAGACTGTAATTCCTGTGAGGCCAGGATATCTGTTGAGACCAGAAATCCTGTGATGCCAATCCTTCCACACCATGGCAAGAAGCAGCCACTCTCAAGTTGGATTAGTTGGGTAAAAAATATATGGGCAAACAAGAAATGTGCAAAAAAATGAAAGTCTGCTGCCTTGTTCACCACCATTGCCTCTCTCAAGTTGGTGGGCAGGAGACAACCATTCTGACGGCATTGCCAATCCTTGTACACCATGGTAAGATGTTGAAGAAGCAGCCTCCTCGAGTTGGATTAGTCGCGCAAAAAATACATGGGTAAACAAAAATGGGCAAAAATTTGGGAAATCTGCTGCCTTGTTCACCTCCACTGCTTCTCAAGTTGGTGGGCAGGTGACAACCATTCTGATGGCTTTGTCAATACTCGCACACCATGGTTAGAAGAAGCCTACTCAAGTTGGATTAGTTGGGCAAAACATATATGGGCAAACAAGAAATGTGCAAAACAAATAAAAAAAATGCTGCCTTGCTCACGCTCACTGCCTCTCTCAAGTCGGATTAGTTGGGCAAACAAGAAATGGGAAACAAATTGGAAATCTGCTTGCTTGCTTACCTCCACTGCCTCTCAACTTGGTGGGCAGGAGACAACCATTCTGACGTCTCCGCCAATCATTGCACACCAAGGTTAGATGTTGAAGAAGCAGCCTCCTCAAGTAGGATTAGTTGGGCAAAAACGAAATGGGCAAACTTGGGAAACCTGCTCGCGTCACCCTTATCTGTATATTTGAAATATCTGTATATTTGAAATATATGTAATGGTGAAATCTGCTCGCGTCACCCTTATCTGTATATTTGAAATATATGTAATGGTGAAATCTGCTCGCGTCACCCTTATCTGTATATTTGAAATATCTGTATATTTGAAATATATGTAATGGTGAAATCTGCTCGCGTCACCCTTATCTGTATATTTGAAATATATGTATATTTGAAATATATGTAATGGTGAAATCTGCTCGCGTCACCCTTATCTGTATATTTTCCCTGCTCGGCAGGGTAGCTGTATGTGTTTATTGGCTACAGAGCTGGACAGGCTCTGTTCAGCATGCTTGTGTTGCCCAACCCTTATATGTATCTCATCCATGGTCAGTAGGTATACTGTATGTGCCTATTGGCTACGGAGCTGGACAGGCCCTGTTAGGCATGCTTGTTGTGTCCCACCCTTATATTTATCTCATCCATGGTCAGCAGGTATGCTGTATGTGCCTATTGGCTACGGAGCTGGACAGGCCCTGTTAGGCATGCTTGTTGTGTCCCACCCTTATATTTATCTCATCCATGGTCAGCAGGTATGCTGTATGTGCCTAATGGCTACGGAGCTGGACAGGCCCTGTTTGACATGCTTGTTGTGTCCCACCCTTATATTTACCTTATCCATGGTCAGCAGGTATGCTGTATGTGCCTATTGGCTACGGAGCTGGGCAGGCCCTGTTTGGCATGCTTGCTGTGCCCCTCCCTTATCTTATCTTTATCTTCTCATTTCTGTGCCCCTCCCTTATCTTATTTTTATCTTTCATCTGCAGGCATGCTGTATGTGCCTATTGGTTATGTAGCTGGACAGCTCATGTTTTGGACGCTTGCTGTACCCCTCCCTTATCTTTTCTTCATCTTCTCATTGCTGGTATCTCGCCTTTATCTTCTCGTTACTTGTCTCTCGCCCTTATCGTATTTGTTTATTTTATCTGCAGGCATACTTTATGTGCCTATTGGCTATGCAGCTGGGTAGCACCTATCCAGCATGCTTGAACTTGAACTTGGTTTCTGGCATGCATTTTTTACCCATCCTTATTTGTATCTTTCATCTGCAGGCATGCTGTATGTGCCTATTGGTTATGGAGCTGGGCAGCACCTGTTTGGGACGCTTGCTGTGCCCCTCCCTTATCTTGATCTTTTCCCTGGCCTGCAGGCACGTCGTATGTGTCTATTTTTTTTTTTACAAGGGGGGAACCAGGAAAAGGCGCATCTGATAAAACCTAGCCCTTTGTGACCAAGGAGGAAAGACAGAAGAAGACAAGAACTATTGGCTACGGAGCTGGGCAGCACCTTTTTAGGACGCTTACTGTGCCCCTCCCTTATCTTTTCTTTATCTTCTCATTGCTGGTATCTCGCCCTTATCTTATCTTTATTTTCTCATTGCTTGTCTCTCGCTCTTATTGTGTTTGTTTATTTTATCTGCAGGCATGCTGTATGTGCCTATTGGCTATGCAGCCGGGCAGCACCTGTCCAGCATGCTTGAACTTGAACTTGGTTTTTGGCATGCTTTTTTGACCCATCCTTATTTGTATATTTCATGTGCAGGTATGCTGTATGTGCCGATTGGTTATGGAGCTGGGCAGCACCTGTTTGGGACCACCGAAGTGAGGGGTGGAGGCCCCCTAGGAGCAGGTACCATTGCTGCAGGTGATAGGATGCCTTCTGCGGATGAGCTGAGCACTGCGAAGTACCAGGGCACAACAGTTGCCAAGGTGGTGGTGAAGCTTGCTAAGTAGACGTATGGATGGATGGATGGATGGATGGATGGATGTGTGTATGTATGTATGTATGTATTTATGGATGGATGGATGGATGGATGGATGGATGGATGGATGTATGTATGTATGTGTGTATGTATGTAACAGTCCAGGGGTAGGCCAAATAGGCTAAAGGGACTTGCCCAACCGTGTTAGGAAGGACGTATATTGAATTGTTACATGGTTACACTTGCAGATGAGCTGAGCACTGCGAAGTACCAGGGTACAACCGTTGCCAAGGTGGTGGTGAAGCTTGCATAGTAGACGTGTATTGAATTGTTACATGGTTCCATTTGGTGGTTGGCCCCAGTTCAATCAAACAGGTGATAGGATACCATCTGCGGATGAGCTGAGCAATGCTGAGTACCAGGGTGCAACAGTGCCCAAGATGGTGGCGAAGCTTCCATAGTAGACGTGTATTGAATTGTTACATGGTTCCATTTGGTGGTTGGCCCCAGTTCAATCAAACAGGTGATAGGATACCTTCTGCGGATGAGCTGAGCACTGCTAATTTCCAACACAACAGTGGCCAAGGTGGTGGTGATGCTTGCTAAGTAGATGTGTATTGGATTGTCATATGGTTCCACTTGCAGATGAGCCGAGCACTGCGAAGTACCAGGGTACAACAGTGGCCAAGGTGGTGGTGATGCTTGCTAAGTAGACGTGTATTGGATTGTCATATGGTTCCACTTGCAGATGAGCTGAGCACTGCGAAGTACCAGGGTACAACAGTGGCCAAGGTGGTGGTGATGCTTGCTAAGTAGACGTGTATTGGATTGTCATATGGTTCCACTTGCAGATGAGCTGAGCACTGCGAAGTACCAGGGTACAACAGTGGCCAAGGTGGTGGTGATGCTTGCTAAGTAGACGTGTATTGGATTGTCATATGGTTCCACTTGCAGATGAGCTGAGCACTGCGAAGTACCAGGGTACAACAGTGGCCAAGGTGGTGGTGATGCTTGCTAAGTAGACGTGTATTGGATTGTCATATGGTTCCACTTGCAGATGAGCTGAGCACTACGAAGTACCAGGGTACAACAGTGGCCAAGGTGGTGGTGATGCTTGCTAAGTAGACGTGTATTGGATTGTCATATGGTTCCACTTGCAGATGAGCTGAGCACTGCGAAGTACCAGGGTACAACAGTGGCCAAGGTGGTGGTGATGCTTGCTAAGTAGACGTGTATTGGATTGTCATATGGTTCCACTTGCAGATGAGCTGAGCACTGCGAAGTACCAGGGTACAACAGTGGCCAAGGTGGTGGTGATGCTTGCAAAGTAGACGTGTATGTAATTGTTACATGGTTCAAGTTGCAGATGAGCTGAGCACTGCTGAGTACCAGGGCACGACAGTAGCCAAAGTGGTGGTGAAGCTTGCTAAGTAGACTTATGATAATAACGCCTGCTGGGGCGTGGTGTTAAGGGAGCCCGTCGTACGCGGGTGGGGAGCGGTCTCCTACCTCAACTGGACAAGCTACCATCGCGTTTGACGACGACCTGCAACGTCAAGAGCGACCGAAGGGGGAGTCGAACCCCCGACTCTTCATCCTCAAGCGATCTGGTCTACCACTAGACCATTGTATATTTGTTTATCACTGAAAGGGGCTAGTATACTTATATTTCAACCTAGCCGACTATCTATCTACTTGTAGAAGAGCAAGACAGGAAGCCCTGGACTGCTTAGTGGCACCGTAATTTATTATCCCTTTTTTTCTTCTTGTGACTTCTCATTTGTTGGCTTCTTACCTCCGCCACTGTAAGTGGTTGAGATCTGGGTCCTGCTCTAGGGGGTTTAATACCTACGCCACCAAAACGATGGTTGGGAGTTTGGTTTGTTTGTCCTCGACACACCCCTGATGTAATGGGGTTTTTTGCTTTGTGGGTGCTTTTTCTTTTTGTTTAAAGCACTGAGTCTCATACACCCTCGCGGTTTAAAGTAGACTTTAACATGTAATATAATGTATATTTAATTGTTATTATGTGGTTCCATTTGGTGGTTGGCCCCAGTGCAAGCAAACGGGCTGGCCCCCTCAACCTCATGCCTCGTTATAAGTAGGGAACGGCAACATGATGTCCTCATAAGATGCCAGCAGTCTGACTAGGCTAAAGTTACCATTTACATACAGCATCATATGATGCAATTTGTATGATATAATACTCGCCTTTGGTCAGTATCATATGATTTGCTGGTCCCTAGTAATAGTCCATACTATGTATCTATGTATTCCATGGTTACATATTATCAGGAAAATGTAAATGCGAACAAATCACTTGTATCTTTGCATTTCATTTTTATTTGTCTTCTCCTCTTCTTTTGAACGATAAAAACTGTACAAAAAACTAATCATGCCTTTTTAAAAAGACTTTCTCCAATCGCTTTATACATTCATGGAAATTGAAATTGTTACAACAGAGTAATGTGCCACTCTCAGAACGTGAAGTTAAGGACACCACTGCGTAAGGCGGAGCTAGCAGAAGGCACCATATACATTCATGGATATACACTCGCTAACGACGCATAAAAATTGCGGAGTGTGTTGGCAGCTGAAATGGAGCTGTCCGAGGCCAGTTAGTTAGGCCAGTTGGCTGACGTGTCAGGCTTCGTCTTGGTCACCGGACAGACAGACAAATGGGTAACCCTGGGGGGGGGGGGGGGGGGGGGGCTCCGCCAAAAAACAGGAAAACAGTACCATGGTACAACACCATCATCTCTAGCTATAATCAAACTCACTGGGAGGGATCCTTAAAGGGCATTGCTTTTTTTAGTTATGAAAGGAATTTAACACCGGGAGGTGGGTCTCCCTGCACAAACCATCTACACCGAGGATTAAATTCTAATGGCGTTGCCACCCCTACAAAAGAGTAGGCACACTTGGGGCTTGTCATTGTGGGAGATACCGACCCTCTACCTACTTATTTATGTATGTATGTTTTTTGTGTATGTATGTATGTATGTATGTTCTCCCCCCCTTTATGCCCATTCGGCCTACCCCAGTCCAGGGGTAGGCCAAATAGGCTAAATGGACTTGCCCAACAGTGATAGGAAGGGCGTTAATCGAAAAAACACTGATGAATTGACCCCAAACGATATTTTTACCGATGGGGAGCCTGAGTCCGTGCTACAGTGATCATAAATAAATATTGATTTCCAAGATATGTCACAATGATACTTCTACGGACGGGAAAGGCTCGTAAGTATGCGATGGACGGGCTTACATCACGCCTAGAGTCCAATTCCCATGCCGCTCGACGACCCTACGGGTGGGCCCAGGTGACCTCGATGGGTCTAACCAGGAACCTGACAAGACCCCGATGACATATGCACCAAGTATAAGACCCCGATCCTGCTTCCGTCCGATCTGTACAGTGATCACTTCGACAATATATGGATGTTCCTTCTCAACAATCTCATTTCAAGAGTGCTAGAGATAGAGATCAACGAATGGCTCACTGGCACAGCTCATTGTCCGACGAAGGTGCTGGGTTCTGATCCACACTGGTGCGCCTTGCTATTCGTGGTCGCTGTCAACCGCCATGGTAGCTTTGTCCAGGTAAAGTAGCAGCCCGTTTCCTGTTGCTGTAAGCAGGGGCTCACTTAATACCACGCCCCATCTGGCGTTATCATGAGTCCCACTGGTAGCGATCGTCCTTCATTAAATTGGAAAAGCACACAATTTTCA
The DNA here is from genome assembly GCA_022414725.1 of Microglena sp. YARC. Lineage (NCBI taxonomy): Eukaryota > Viridiplantae > Chlorophyta > Chlorophyceae > Chlamydomonadales > Chlamydomonadaceae > Microglena > Microglena sp. YARC. The sequence goes on along the minus strand of CM039464.1, from coordinate 25,338,514 downwards.
TCTCATTGGCTAGGATCAAGCAAGCCTGTCGTGCTGCTGCCTGTGCTGCCCGTAATACAGCCCCAATCCCACAAGTAATACCACGCCCCACCAGGCGTTATCATTGCTTTATGTTACAGTCCAGGGGTAGGCCAAATAGGCTGAAGGGACTTGCCCAACCGAGATAAAAAAAGCTTAAAAAAAAAAAAACTGCTGAACTGAACTGAACTGATCGTCTTACCGACGGGGGCCCTGAGTTCGTGCTACAGCGATGCCCTAGAGGTGTTCTCCTTCCCTAGCCTCTTTAGCGATTACAATGGTCTAGTCGTAGACCAGATTGCTAAAGAATGATGAGTCGGGGGTTCGACTCCCCCTTCGGTCACTCTTGGCGTTGCAGGTCGTCGTCAACAGCGATGGTAGCTTGTCCAGTTGAGGTAGGAGACCGCTCCCCACCCGCGTACAACGAGCTCCCTTAACACCACGCCCCACCAGGCGTTATCATTACTTTCTCCTTCCCTTTGTACCCTCTCTTTGGAAGGGCCAACAAGAAAAGCGGATGCTCTCTTTATACCAGGGTACTACATTTTGTCAAATTGGTCAGCGCTTGAAGCGCACAAACGTCAAATTAGTCAGTGCTTTGTAGTACAAAAAGCACAAAAACTGCACGCTGCGCCCACAGGGGGTTGAAAACAACTGCGCAAAATGCGCAGTGAGGCTCAAGAAGCGTGCGCGGAATAGCGCTGCCGCGCACGCTTTGTAGTACCCTGCTTTAGACACCTTCTTATCACTAGGGTACTTCAGGAGTACCCCCTGCTATGCTGCCTGAGATGCAACCAATTGTATAGCCTGCGTCCAACGCAACAGACCCTTCCTTCTGGTCAACGGACCCTCCCCACGTTGCGTCCTGCGACGCAACGGACTCTTCGACGTTGTGTCTGGGACGGAGGACGCAACGTCTTGAACGACCCGGATACTGACCTGGACAAGTCATAACTGTTAAACTGTCTAATCCCCTTCGTGTGCTACCTGATTTCCTGAACGACCCTGCTTATCACCAGCCATCTTCAAACTCAGCGTAAGGGCTCTTATGAGAACTGGATATTCCCACTAAACAGCTGCTCAGCATCAGTCAACTTCAGGCAGTCGACTTCAGCTCAACTCAGCGGAAGGGCTCTTTAGAGAACTGGATATTCCCAGTCAACAATTGCTCATCGTCAGTCAACTTCAGGCAGTCGACTTCAGGCAGTCGACTTCAGCTCAACTCAGCGGAAGGGCTCTTTAGAGAACTGGATATTCCCAGTCAACACTTGCTCATCGTCAGTCAACTTCAGGCAGTCGACTTCAGACAGTCAACTTCAAATCAACTCAGCGGAAGGGCTCTTTAGAGAACTGGATATTCCCACCAAAAATTTGCTCATCGTCAGTCAACTTCAAACAGCGAAGCTCACGCTGCATATACTTAGACAGGATCTCCGCTTGGGGCCTCCTAATCTCATCCCCACCAAAGAACTCGCGCAGGATGATGTCGGCAAAGGTCTCGCTGCTCGTGCCGTCCAGCACCTTATCGAAGGCGAGGCCCGAAGTATAGAAAACCTTCTCCAGCTTCTTCGTCCATTTGCTTACACCCATATGCACGCCGCACTGGTACACGCGCCGCTCGATGTCTGTCTGGAAGTGGTCATATAACCTCTGTGTGGGGGGTGGGAGTGGGGGGGCGGAGGGTGGAGGGCAAGATGGGCGTGAAGGTAATCTTACGCTTTGTATGATTGGTTTGATATCATGGTTCGGAGGCAAGATGCAGAGACAACCTTCTCCAGCTTCTTTTTCCATCGGCTCACACCCATCTGAACACCAGAATGGTACATGCGCCGCTCGATGTCTGTCTGGAAGTGGTCATATAACCTCTGTGTGGAGGGTGGGTGGGAGTGGGGGGGCGGAGGGTGGAGGGTAAGATGGGCGTGAAGGAAATCTTACGCTTCGTATGATTGGTTAGATATCATGGTCCGGAGGCAAGATGCAGAGACAACCTTCTCCAGCTTCTTTTTCCATCGGCTCACACCCATCTGAACACCAGAATGGTACATGCGCCGCTTAATGTCTGTCTGGAAGTGGTCATCATATAACCTCTGTGTGGGGGGTGGGTGGGAGTGGGGGGGCGGCTGGTGGAGGGTAAGATGGGCGTGAAGGGGTGTGTGGGTGGGGGCACGGATGTTGGTGGGGGGTGATGGGGTGTGTGGGTGGGGGCACGGATGTTGGAGGGGGGTGATGGGGTGTGTGGGTGGGGGCACGGATGTTGGAGGGGGGTGATGGGGTGTTGTGGGTGGGGGCACGGATGTTGGAGGGGGGTGATGGGGTGTGTGGGTGGGGCACGGGTGTGGGAGGGGGGTGATGGGGTGTGTGGGTTTGGGTGTGGGTGGGGCACGGATGTGTGTGTGTGTGGGGGGGGGTGATGGGGTGTGTGTGGGGGGTGGGAGTGGGGGGACGAATGTTGGAGGGTCAATGTATCATATTTTGGGAGGTAGAGGATTCCGCACAGGAGACTATATTTTGGGAGACTCTGGCTTCCGGTAATCATCGTTATCCTCCCGGGGCATGCATTATTGTCAGAGTGGTGAACTACAAGCACACGGATGCTATATCGGTATCTAGATCTAGATGCCGATATAGCATCCGTGTGCCTGTAGTTCACCACTGTGACACACAGGTGTAAGTAAGTTTCTTTGGTGGAGATGGTGTTTTCTCTTTTCTTGGTGAGGATAATATTCATTGATGGGCGTGAAGGTAGTAGGTGGGGGTGGGGGCACGGATGTTGGAGGGTAAGATGGGCGAGAAGGTAATCTTATGCTTTGTTTGATTGGTTTGATATCATGCTGCGGTACATCTTATCGGTGACGTACTAGGTCCTGGATTTACATATTAATACATTCAACACCTTCAGGAACGTCTTCTACTATAAGGAGCAGAGAAAGAAGCACAGGTGGGAGAGGCGTTGTACTGCTAAGCGTAGTACTGCCAAGAAAGAAGCACGGATGGGAGAGGCGTTGTACTGCTAAGCGTCGTACTGCCAAGAAAGAAGCACAGATGGGAGAGGCGTTGTACTGCTAAGCGTCGTACTGCCAAGAAAGAAGCACGGATGGGAGAGGCGCAATATTACTAAGAGAAAAGCATTGTACTGCCAAGAAAGAAGCACAGATGGGAGAGGCGTTGTACTGCTTAGAGAGAAGCGTTGTACTGCCAAGAAAGAAGCACAGATGGTAGAGGTGTTGTACTGCTAAGAGAGAAGCGTCGTACTGCTTAGAGAGAATGATCTTACTACCAGGGGGAAAAACGGGTGGGCGAGGCGTCGTACTGCTAATCAGTTACCATACTAGGTCCCAAATTCACATATGAACAGATTTAACAGATTCCATGCAGGCCCTCTTCAGGGTTACCCATTTGTCTGTTTGACCGGATTTATTTTTGCCCGCCCGACACGTCAGCCAACGGTCGCGTAACTAACTCGCTTCGGTCTGCTCCATCGTTGCCACCTTTCGTTCCGTTGCCAACACACTCCGCCAATTTTCCGCTGCACAGGACTTGTTAAGGTTGGGCAAGTCCCTTTTGACTATTTGGCTACCCCATGGTCTGTTCAAATACAAACGTACCTGCATAAACCACCTGGAGGATTTGTCTTGATTGTCTTTCATACGTCGAACAACGAGCCAAACATGAAGGGCGAGGAGAGAGTACGTTGAGAAGAACACTTTGCCATCCATCCCGCATGCTGCGGGGAGAGGGGGTTGGTGTTGGTGTTGGTGTTGGTGCTGGTGTTGGGGGTTGGTGTTGGTGTTGGGGGTTGGTGTTGGGGATTAGGGTTAGGGTGGGTTGGGGGTTAGGGCGGGTTGGGGTTGGCGTTGGGGGGGGATAGGTTAGAAGAGCATGATCAGCCATTCATCCTTCATGCTGCGGGGAGAAGGGGGTGGGGGGGGTGGGGGATGGGGGGGCGAGGAGAGAGTACGTTGAGGAGAACACTTTGCCATCCATCCCACATGCTGCGGGGAGAGGGGGTTGGTGTTGGTGTTGGGGGTTTGGGTTGAGGTTGGGGGAGGATTAGGTTAGAAGAGCATGATGAGCTATGGTTTGCAAATGCGGAGGGGAGAAGGGGGGTGTGGGGTGGTGGTGGTGTGGGTGGGTGGTGGTGGTGTGTGTGTGTGTGTGTGTGTGTGTGGGGGGGGGGGGGGGGGGGGGGGCGAGGAGAGAGTACGTTGAGAAGAACACTTTGCCATCCATCCCACATGCTGCGGGGAGAGGGGGTTGGTGTTGGTGTTGGGGTTGGTGTTGGAGGTTGGGGGAGGATAGGTAAGAGGAGCATAATGAGCTATGGTTTGGAAATGCGGAGGGGAGAAGGGGTGGGGTGGAGTACGTCGAAATTAAAACTTTGCCTTCCATCCCACATGATGCGAAGAAAGGGGGTTGGGGTTGGGGTTTGAGGTTGGGGGGGGATAGGTTAGAAGAGAATGATCAGCGATGTTTCCCAAATGCTGCGGGGAGAAGGGGGGTGGGGGGTGGGGAGAGAGTTGTTTGAAAAGAACGCTTTGCCATCCATCCAGCATGCTGCGGGGAGAGAAGGTTGGGGTTTGGGGGTTGGGTGTTTGGGGGGGGGATAGGTTAAAAGAGCATGATTAGCTGCGTTTTCCCAAATGCTGGAGAGAGAAGGGGGGGGGCGAGGAGAGAGAGTAAGTTGAAAAGAACACCCTGCCATCCATTCCACATGCTGTGGGAGAGGGGGTTGAGGTTGGGGGGGGGGGGGGGGGGGGGGGGGAATAGGTTAGAAGAGCATGATCAGCTATGTTTATGGTTATTATGTTAGGACAGCATGAATCAGCTATGTTTTGCAAGTGCTGAGGGAGAGAATCGTGGTGGGTGGGGGTGGGGTGGGATGTGGTGTTGGAGTGGGGGTGTGCGGGTGGGTGGGATGGGGGGGAGGAGAGAGTACATTGAGAAGAACACTTTGCCATCCATCCCACATGCTGCGGGGAGAGGGGTTTAGGGTTGGGTTGGGGGTGGTTCATAGGTGCCAGAGCCTAATGCTTGACGACCATGTAGGTTCTATTGATCAGGGTGGTCACGCCAGCCTACAGGGACGGGGTTGGAGGTGGAGGGTTATGGTGGGGTGGGGTTGGGGTTGTTAGGGTGGGGAGCGTTGGGTAGGGGGTTAGGGTGGGGGTGGTGGCGGGTTGGGGGTGGGGTGGGGGGTTGGGTTAGGGTGTGGGGTAGGGTGGATAGGTTAGAAGAGAGCATGATGAGCTATGTTTTGCAAATGCTGAAGGGAGAAGGGGGGGGGGCATGATAACCTTGGTGTCTTAAAACCCTAAACCCTAAAACACGACCCCCCCCTGTTCCTTGCAATGCACCCCCCCCCCCCCTTCCATTTTTGCTATGCACAGTCTTCATTTGTCATTTTGCAATGCACCCCCACACCTGTATCATTTTTGCAATGCCCCCCCCCCCCCCCCCCCCCCCCCTTCCATTTTGCAATGCACAACCCCCACTCTTTTTCATTTTTAAATGCACAAGCCCCGCTGAACCATTTTGCAATGCAAAACACACACACACACCTTATGCATCTTGCAATGCTCACATCCCCCTTCACGTTTCAAATACCCCCCCCCCCCCCCCCCCCCCCCCCACACACACACACACACACACCACCACCACACCCACCCCCTTACCTTTTTGCAATGCACCGTCGTCTACTTGGTTTTTGATGGCCGCGTACAATGCCTGGCCCGCCTATAAGAAAAGAAGGTGAGAGCAGTGAATAACAGGGCAAGGGTAGGTTTCTTCAATGGCATCGCACGTCTGTCCGCCTATAACAGAAGAACAGTGGATAAAAGGGTACGGGTAGGTTTTTCTGTTGATGACATTGTACAAGTGTGTCCGCCTACAAGAGGAGGAACAGTGAAGAACAGGTGAGGTAAGGTGTAGTTCAGGTTCAGTTCCAGGTTCAGGTCCCAGGTTCAGGTTCAGGTTCCAGGTTCAGGTTCTGTTTCTGTTCATATTTCTGTTTCTGATTCTGTTTTTATTTCTGTTTCTGATTCTGTTTATTTTTCTGTTTTAGTTTCTGTTTATATTTCTGTTTCTCTTTCTATCTCTGAATATAATTCTTTTTTTGTTTTTATTTCTGTTTCTGATTCTATTTCTATTTCTGATTATGTTCATATTTCTGATTCAGCTTATATTTCTGTTTCTGATTCTATTCATATTTCTGATTATGTTCATATTTCTGATTCTGTTTATATTTCTGTTTCTGATTCTATTTATATTTCTGATTATGTTCATATTTCTGATACTGTTTATATTTCTGTTTCTGATTCTGTACATATTTATGTTTCTGTTTATATTTCTGTTCCTGTTTCCGATTCTACTTATATTTCTAATTCTGTTCATATTTCTGATACTGTTTATATTTCTGTTTCTGATTCTGCTTTTTTTAGCGTTGACGTTGATGTTGATGCTCGTGCCTGCGTTAGGGTGCCTGCATGTGCATGTGCTTCTGCATGTGTGTGTGCGCTTGCTCCTGCAAGTGCATGTGTCGTTTTTTTTGCTTCTGCATGTGTGTGTGCATCTGCGTGTGCATGTGTGTGTGTGTGTTTGTGCGCGTCTGCTTTGTGAGAGTGGCTTCTGCATGTGCATTCTGTATGTGCTGAGCGTCTGCAGTGCGTGATACATCTGAAAGTGCACGTGCATATCCGTTATGCCAAGGAGCGACTTGTCATATGTGTGTGCGTCTGCATGTGCGTGTGCATCCGCATGTGAGTGTGCGTCTGCATGTGAATCTGACTTTGCATGTGCGTGTGCATCTGCATGTGCGTGTGAGTCTGAATGTGTGTGCCCATCTGCATGTGCGTGTGCGTCTGCGTCTGCACGTGCATCTGCATGTGCGTCTGAGTCTGCATCTGCACATGTGTGTCTGTCTGCATGTGCGTGTGTCTGCATGTGCATCTGCACGTATGTGTTGTGTTGGTGTTGGTGTTGGTGTTGGTGTTGTTGGTGGTGGTGAGTCTGCATGTGAGTGTTGCATCTCCATGTGCGTGTGAGTGTGTGTATGCATGTGCGCCTGCATGTGTGTGTGCATCTCCATGTGCGTGTCAGTCTGTCTGCATGCGTGTGCCTGTGCAAGTGCCTGTGCGTCTTCATGTGCATCTGCGTGTGCATATGAGTGTGTGGTGCGTCTGCATGTGTGGTGCCTGTGCATCTGCGAGTGATGTGTCTGCATGTGTGTGTCTGCCTGTGCATCTACATGAGCATGTGCGTACGTGTGTGTGGTGCATCTGCATGTGTGTCTGCATGTGTGGTGCCTGTGCCTGTGCATGTGCGTCTGCATGCCATTGTGCGTGTGTGGTGCATCTGCATGTGCGCCTGCATGTGTGGTGCCTGTGCATGTACATGTGCGTCTGCATGTCATTGTGTGTGTGAAAATGGTGCATCTGCATGTGCGCCTGCATGTGTGGTGCCTGTGCATGTACATGTGCGTCTGCATGTCATTGTGTGTGTGTGGTGCATCTGCATGTGCGCCTGCATGTGTGGTGCCTGTGCATGTACATGTGCGTCTGCATGTCATTGTGCGTGTGTGGTGAATCTGCATGTGCGCCTGCATGTGTGGTGCCTGTGCCTGAGCATCTCTCTATGGTGCTAGTGCTGGGGATGATCAAATTGAGCCTGCCACCCCGCTACCCCACCCCACCCAAAGGCACCCAACCCAAGCCAGCTTAGAGAAAACTTTTATTACCGTGCAGCAGCCAACAATATTACTATGTATTAACTGTGCATGTGCATCTTGTGGTGCATGTGCTGAGCATCTCTCTCTATGGTGCTAGTGCTGGGGATGAACAAATTGAGCCTGCCAGCCCGCTACCCCACCCCACCTAAAGGCACCTAACCCAAGCCAGCTTAGAGGAAACTTCAATTACCGTGGAACAGCCAACTATACTACAATGCATTAACTGACTGCATGGTGGCATCTGCATGTGTGGTGCTTGTGCATGTGCGTCTGCATGTGTATCTGCGTGTGTGGTGCCTGTGCATGTGCGTCTACATATGTATCTTCATGTGTATCTGCGTGTGTGGTGCTTGTGCATGTGCGTCTGCATGTGTATCTGCATGTGTGGTGCTTGTGCATGTGCGCCTGCATGTGTATCTGCGTGTGTGGTGCTTGTGCATGTGCGTCTGCATGTGTATCTGCATGTGTGGTGCTTGTGCATGTGCGTCTACATGTGTATCTGCATGTGTGGTGCTTGTGCATGTGTGTCTGCATGTGTATCTGCATGTGTGGTGCCTGTGCATGTGCGTCTGCATGTGTATCGGCATGTGTGGTGCCTGTGCATGTGCGTCTGCATGTGTATCTGCATGTGTGGTGCTTGTGCATGTGCGTCTGCATGTGTATCTGCATGTGTGGTGCTTGTGCATGTGCGTCTGCATGTGTATCTGCATGTGTGTCGTGCTTGTGGGCATGTGCGTCTGCATGTGTATCTGCAATGTGTGGTGCCTGTGCATGTGTGGTGCCTGTGCATGTGCGTCTGCATGTGCATCTGCATGTGTATGTGCATGCAGCAGATGACTCAGCCATTTCACCAAATATTAAAATAACAATTATAAACAATAATAATAATAATTAATAAATAACAACAGGATAAAATAATAAAATAATAAATAATAATAACAGGACATTAATAATAATAATATAATAATAATAGTAGTAATAATAATAATCTATATATATATAAAGAAATCATGGTCGTGGTGGTGTTCATCGCGTACCCGACCTAACCCGACTTCCCGCCCAGCTTAATTCACGCCCAGCCAATTCACGCTCAGCCAATTCACGCTCAGCCAATTACGCTTTTAATCCCTTCCTGCTTCAACTTCTGCCTGATTGGCCTCCTGCGAATTCTGCCTCATTGCAACCTTTCGCCTCCTGCGTATTCTACCTGTTGCGCATCCCGCCCGATTTCTCCTTTTCAAGCCTGAGTTCATCCACCTGATTTCGGTAGCGCTACAGTTCGTCTTCCTACAAGCTTTTCCCCCTGCATCTCTGCAAGACCTTTCCCTTGCCTTCAAGAGACCTGTCGCTGCGCACAACGGAGGTGACGTGAGTGAGTCAGCCGCCCTGTCAGAAATGTCCGAATCGCATCCATCCCATGTTCACAAACTTGACTGCAACTTCTTCCCCACTGCATCGAGAAAACATGTCGTCGTTGTGCATTGTTGCTATAGCGAGCACGCGGCAAAGTTGAATGGATGAACCTAGCGATGTTTCCAAGTCTCAGATCGAGTTGACTTCGGGGAGTGCAGTTGCGGGTGAACAGGATTGTTCTTCGGCCGAACCTGAAATACATGCTCGCCAAGAAGAGCTTTACTTATACACAGCTGCGATGTGCGCAGGTTCAGCTTTTTCAGTGGGGTCGACTATCGATCACAGCTGAGGTGGCAGGAAGCAGGTCCGATGCTTTTAGCGGAGTCGGATGATGCGCAACGTGTCGATGCTCTTCGCCCCGTTTTGCCTTCAGCTATGGCAAAAGCCCCACAGCTGAAGTGGAGGGAGGCAGATATGGAGTATGTGTGTGCTGGTGGGTGCGTGTAGGAGGGAGGGGAAGGATGAGAGTGTGGAGAGGGTGGGGTGGGGGTGGGGGGGCTGGTGGATGGCTGGGGTGGGGGAAGGGATGTAGTCAGGAAATATTGTCAGGAAGAGTAAGGGATGGAGTCTGTTTGTGGGCGGGGTAAATGGTTGGGTGGGGGTGGGGGTGGAGATAACTGGGGGGGGGGGAGTACGGTTGTTTTGTGTGCTTGTGGGTGCACAAGGGAGATCATCGCAAGGGATATGCGTCCGTCAATGTTTAAAGTTGCATGCACTGCAAGAGAAAAACCGTTTTGCAACCCAGCCCAAAACAGGTGTAGCCAACGGGAGGGAAGGGGGGAGGGGGCGGGTAATGGTTAGGTGGGTGGTGTGTGAAATGGGGGGGGGGGGGGGGGGGCTTCAAGTGTAAACCATTATGTAATCAGCCCCAAATAGGTGTGACCAAAGGCCAACGGGCACCGTACCATGATTTGGGGGGGGGGGCGGGGGTCATCGTGAGAGTAGGCTGTGGCCACTGGCCACACGGCTACCGTACTAGTAATAATAATAATATTAATAATAATAATAATAATAAATAATAATAATAAAAACAGGATAATAACAGGATAATAATAATAATAACAGGATAATAATAATAATAACAGGATAATAATAATAATAATAATATAATAATAATAATAATAATAATAATAATATAATTACCATGCAACAGTCGACTGCGCTTTGAGTAGTATCCCATCATCCACATCACTCCGTGCCCTACAGTGTTGTTGAGCGCAGGTGGTACCGGCAGCTCCCCTCGGTCATAGGACAAGCTCTGAGGTGGCTCACCCAGCGCACGGGCTGCCTTACTAGAGACCTGGAGGGTGACGGGGCGGGTGGTGTGTGTGTGTGGGGGGAGAGGGTGAAGGGCGGGTGGTGTGTGCGTGGGGGGGAGAGGGGGGGGGGGGGGGGTGTGAAGGGGCGTGTGGTGTGGTGTGCGTTGTGGTGTGGTGGTGGTGGGGGTGGTGGGGGGGCATGTCAGCTAGTTTGCAGACTGTGTTTATGTGTGTGCGTGCATACAAGCGAGTGTTCATGTGTGTGTGTGTGTGTGTGGTTGGTGGTGGGTGGGGTGGGGGTGTGGGGGGGGCATGTCAGCAAGTTTGCAAACTGTTGTGTGTTATGTGTGTGTGTGCAGGCATACAAGCAAGTGTACATGAGTGGGGTGGGGTGCGTGGTGTTTTGGAGTTGCGAGGCAGTACAAGCGCTTAAGGGGCTCACCCACCGCACGGGCTGCCTTACTAGAGATCTGGAGGGGGAAGGTATGGTGTGCATGTCAGCGTGTCAGCATGTGCGTGCATGTGTTTGTACGTACGTGCGTGTGAATGAATGCATGCATGTGTGTGTGTAAGCATGTGCGTTGTGTGTGGGGTGGGGGTGGGGGTGAGGTAGTACAAGCTGGTTGGGGACACCTGGTACAGCGGCTGCCTTACTAGAGATCTGGAGGGGAAAGGTATGGTGTGCTTGTTAGCGTGTCAGCATGTACATGCATGTGTTTGTGTGTATGTGTACGCGTGTATGTATACATGCATGTGTATGTGTTTGTGTGTGTGTGTGTGTGTGTGTGTGTGTGTGTGTGTGTGTGGTGGTGGTGGTGGGGGGTGAGGTAGTACAAGCTGGTTGGGGGGACACCTGGTACAGCGGCTGCCTTACTAGAGATCTGGAGGGAAAGGTTATGGTGTTGCTTGTTAGCGTGTCAGCATGTACATGCATGTGTTTGCGTGTGTGTGTACGCGTGTATGTATATATGCATGTGTATGTGTTTGTGTGTGAGTTTGTGCGTGTGTGTGTGTGTGTGTGTGTGTGGTGGGGGGGGGGGTTGATGGTAGTACAAGCTGGTTGGGGGACACCTGGTACAGCGGCTGCCTTACTAGAGATCTGGAGGGGAAAGGCATGGTGTGCTTGTTAGCGTGTCAGCATGTGCATGCATGTGTTTGTGTGTGTGTGTGTGTGTGTGTGTGTGTGTGTGTGTGTGTGTGTACGCGTGTATGTATACATGCATGTGCATGTGTTGTGTGATGTGTTGTGCATGTGTGTGTGTTGTGTGTGGGGTGGTGGTGAGGTAGTACAAGCTGGTTGGGGGGACACCTGACAGCGGCTGCCTTACTAGAGATCTGGAGGGGAAAGGTTATGGTTGTGCGTGTCAGCGTGTCAGCATGTGCGTGCATGTGTTTGTGTGTGTGTGTATACGCGTGTATGTATATATGCATGTGTTGTGTGTGTGTGTGTGTGTGTGTGTCGTGTTGTGTGTGTGTACGCGTGTATGTATATATGCATGTGTATGTGTGTGTGTGGTGGTGGTGGGATTGAGGTTTAGTACAAAAGCTGCCGCTTGGGGGGACAACTGGTACAGCTGCTGCCTTGCTAGGGATCTAGGGGGTGGAAGGGAGGGTGATTGGTGGGGGTGGCTAGGTGCCGGGGTGAAGGGAGTGTGGGGTGGTTGGGTGGGGGGTGAAGGGAGTTTTGGTGAGGCTGGGGTGGTTGGGTGGGGGGTGAAGGGAGGGTGAGGCTGGGAGTCAGGTTGGTTGGTGGGGGGTGAAGGGAGGTGAGGCTGGGTGGTTGGGTGGGGGTGAAGCGAGGGTGAGGCTGGGTTGGGTTGGGTGGTGTTGAAGGAGGTGGGTGGGGCGTGGGTGGTGGGGGACGAAGGGGAGAAGTGTGGTGGGGTGGTTGGGTTGGGGGTGAAGGGGAGGTGAGGCTGGGGTGGTTGGGTGGGGGGTGAAGGGGAGGGTGAGGCTGGGGTGCGTTGGGTGGGGGGTGAAGGGAGGGTGGGCTGGGGATGAAGGGCGAGGAGTGTGGTGGGGGTGGTTGGGTGGGGGTGAAGGGCCGAGACGGTGAGGCTGGGGTGGTGGAGGTGAGGGGTGAAAGGAGAGGGTGGGGCTGGGGTGGTTGGGTGGGGGTGAAGGGATGAGCGGTGGGTGGGTGGTGTGGTGGGGGGATGAAGGGGAGAGTGTGGTGGGGTGGTGGTTGGGGCAATGGGGGGTGAAGGGGAGGGTGGGTGGGGGTGGTGGGTGGGGGCATGAAGGGAGAGTGTGGTGGGGGGTTGAGGTGGGGGTGAAGGGAGGGTGGGTGGGGGTGGGTGGGTGGGGCATGAAGGGGAGAGTGTGGTGGGGTGGTTGGATGGGGGGTGATGTCAGCAAGTCTGCAGCCTGTGTGTGCGTGTGTGTGGTAGTGGGGTGGCAAGGATAGTACAAAAGCTAGAGATCTGGGAGGGAGGCTTGGTGAGCATGTCAGCATGTGTGCGTGTGTGGCATGTGTGTGTTGCTCGTGTGTGTGTGCATGTGTGTGTCGCATGTGTGTGTTGCATGTTCTGTTGCATATGTGTTTCTGTGTGTGTGTATGTACGTGTGTGTTGCTTGTGTGTGTTTGAAGCATGTCTGTGTGTATGTGTTTCTGTATTTAACTGTGTGTATATGTGTGTGTGCGTGTGGGAGGTTGTGGGGGTTGTGTGTGGGTATGTGTGTGTGTCTGTGAGAGAGAGTGTGTGTGTGTGTGTGTGTGCGTGCATGCGAGTGTACATGTGTGTGCCTGCGTTTGTTTGAGGATTGTTGATCTCAGGAGGTGTCTGCAGCTCCTCTAGGACATAGTACCAGCTGGTGTGTGTGTGTGCGTGTATGCATGCTAGTGTACATGTGTGTGTATGCATGATAATGTACATGTGTGTATGCATGCTATTGCACATGTGTGTGTGTATGCATGCTAGTGTGCATGTGTGTGTATGTATGATAATGTACATGTGTGTGTATGCATGCATGCTAGTGCACAAGTGTGTGGGTGTGGGTGTGTGGGTGTCATTTGTGTGTGTCTGTGGAGGGGGGCTGGCAGTGGAGGAGAACCCGGCTCACCACTGGGTTATCCGGAAACTCATGTGCTGATGTTGACGTCGAAAGCCAACGACACCGTTGATCTGGCGCTATTACCGGTGATGCGCAGGTAGGGTCGACGATTGTGCGTTTTCAGGAACGCACGTAGGCTCTCGATTCAACCGACCGTGGCCCGTGGCTGCTGGCGCCCAGAGACGCTGGCGCCCAGTGCCCTGGGTATAAGTTTTTTTGAAGCGAGGTGGAGAGGTAACATGAGGAGGTTCGGAAGTATGCGGGTGGGGAAGAGTTTTAATGAACGTTGGAGAAGGAGAGTAGAGGAGGGGCGGAGTGACGGACGCAGCTGGTGGGTGGCCCACACGCGACGCGTGGACGCCCTTGCGACCAGAACAGGGACCAGACGCGACCAGAGGTAGGGATGCACCTAGGGTGTACAGTTATGTTCAATGTTGTCTACTGTTCTCCCGCTGGAGAACAGTAGACAACATTGTTCTTTTACTACTGACGACTATCCGACTATCGAGGGCAGGTACCGCAACGACTTATACACTTTCGTCTACTGTTGGAGAAAACTCTACACCCTAGTTGCTGGCCTTTCAGCCACGCTGGCAACGCTGAGGCCACGCTCATTGCTCAGCCAGCGGGCCACGCGAGTACGCGACAAGAGGCCTAAGCTAACGGCGCCTCGGGTGCATTGGGGCTTGAGCCTGAGACCAACTAACGGACTTCGGGGGGCTATTGTCCGGGTATTATCGGATTTGCCTGCGTCTACCCGTTTCACCGTCTGCGGCGTCTGCGGTTACTTGCAGACACTTATTATTTTTTCGTATTTCGGCTTCTGTGTGTATGCCCATCCAGGTGCAAAAGGCTTAAGGGACTTGGCCCAACCGCGATAGGGCAGGGGGCTGAATAGACAAAGCTCTGATGAAGTGAACCCCAAACAATCGTTCTTAGCTGACCCCTGAGTTCGTACTACAGTGGTCATTTTATTTCAGTAATGCATATTATGCTGGTATCATGGCTGGGAGTTTGAATAATTGTAATCATTGTTGAAATTTAAATTTAAATTGTTACATCCGTGTAATACAGTTACTCACAGGACGTGAAGTTAAGGACACCATAGCTTAAGCCGGAGCTAGCTACAGTAACCGGTAAGCAACTAAGCATTGTTTCTTACTGCCGAAGACGCCAGCGCGAGCAGCCAAGTTGCTGGCTAAAGCTATGTAACCAAGTTCAAGTCCAGGTGTAGAGTTCTAAGGAATTCCACCCTAGGAGGTGAGGCCTAAGGTAGTTAGGGCACGAGAGATTGCAGCTTCTCCATGCTCGATATCTCGAAGTGCAAATATTTCCAACATAATCTATGGACTCAACAAATGGATCTATGTAGGGTATGTCAGCTTGCTAGGTAGGGTATGTCAGCTTGCTAGGTAGGGTATGTCAGCTTGCTAGGTAGGGTATGTCAGCTTGCTAGGTAGGGTATGTTAGCTTGCAGCTTCTCCACCATACATGATAAGCCGACAAGTGCAAAAGAGAAGCCAAATTGCTGGCTGGAGCTATGTAGCCAAGTTCAAGTTCAAGTTTACAGCTTCTCCACCATGATCGATAACTCCAAGTGCAAACATTCCAAACTTCACCCTTATGGTAGTTAGGGCATGTCCGCTTGCAGCTTCTCCACGGTGCTCTTGAAGTCCGAGTGCAATTTTTTCCAACTTCACCCTTGCACTCATTTGATTGATCTAGTTGCATGCCAGCTTGCAGTTTCTCCAGAATGCACTTGAAGTCCATGTGCAAATATTTCCAACTTCAACCCTTGGATGCATAGATCACAGATGGATCAAGTTAGGAGGACCCACCCTTTTGAGGGGGAGATCCTTCATGTAAAAAACAAGAAAATAAAATGGCCCTTGTGGTGGGATGACCAGCTACCTTTCATAGCTACCTTTCACAGCTACATTTCAAAGCAACCAGGCAACCCAAAGCTGGATAGATAACAGATGGATCTAGTTAGGGCATGTCTGCTTGCAGCTTCTCCACGGTGCTCTTGAAGTCCAAGTGCTTTCCCTTGGGCAGCTGTAGAGGATGGGTCGGTGGTTAGGTGGGTATTTGCGTCGGTGGTTGAATGTGTTTATGTCATCATGTGTGTGTGTTTGGAGTGGGGGGGTGGAGGGGAGGATTGGATGGATGGATGGATGTGTGTGTGTGTGGGGTGGGGTGGGGTGGGGGGTGGGGTGGGGGTATGGATGTGTGTGCATGGATGGGATCAATAAATCAATCAATCAATCAAGTGCAAACACGCAGGTGCCAAAGGTGCAGAAACAACTGTGTGGTGCTGTCATGCACTGTCAAATGTGTGTGTTGTGTGTTCTCATGCGGTGCGAAGCAGAGAAGTCTAAGACATCCATACATATCGCACGTGGAACATTAACATCTGCATGGTTTGGGTAGCCCCCAACCCCCAGGTGCACAAGGTGCAGTGTGTGAAGTGAGGATGGTGATGATGATTGTATTTTTGGCGGGGCTCCCCTTCTGGGGGCGGGAGCCCCCAGGGTTACCCATTTGTCCATCTGTCCGACTGTCTGTGTCCGACCGCTCCCCCCAGACGAAGCCTGACACGCCAGCCAATGGTCTCGTAACTAACTCGCCTCCGTTGCCACCTGTCGATCTGTCGCAAACACTCTCCGCCAATTTCCCGTCGCACCTGGAACATCACCATCTGCATGGTTTGGGTGGCCCCCCCACCCTCGGGTGCCCAAGGTGCAGAGAAGCTGGCCGTGCTCTTTGTCTCAGATAGCACCACAGTCATGGCCTTGGGCAGGTTGGTGATGTACAGCACGCGGCCCTGTGCTCGAGAGTGGGCACAGGGTTATGTTTGAGTGACTGGTGCGTGTGTGAGAGTGTGGGAGGGGGGGGGAGGGAGGGGGGCTACAGGGTTATGAGGTGGACTGGTGTGTGTGTGAGAGTGTGGGAGGGGGAGGGGAGGGAGGGGGGTATGATGGTGGACCTCCAAGTGTGCAGAGAAGCTGGCCGTGCTCTTTGTCTCGGATAGCACTACTGTCATGGCCTTGGGCAGGTTGGTGGTGTACAGCACACGGCCCTGTATTCGTGTGAGTGTGTGAGGGGGAGAGTGGGTAGAGGGTTCATGTTAGCGGTGGAGTGTGTGTGTGTGTGGGGGGGGTGGAGCTCCAAGTGTCCATGGCAAAGGCAAAGGCGGAGTACAATGGTTGCCCTGACTGCAGGTGCAATTGCTGTTGGTGGTGTACAGCACATGGCCCTGCATTTGTGGTGGTGTGTGAGGGGAAGATTGGTAGAGGACTCAAGTCAGTTGTGAACTGCTGTGTGTGCGCTGATGTGTGTGCGTGGTTTGTGTGTGGTGTGTGTGGGGGGGGGGGGAGGTGTGTGTGTGTTGCGTTTTGTGTTGTTTGGGGTGTTGGGGGAAGTGTGTGTGTGTGTGCGTGTGTGCGTGTGTGTGAGTGTGTTTGTATGTGTGTGTGTGCGTGTGTGATCGTCTGTGTGTGTGTGGGGTGGGGGAGCTCCAAGTGTGCATGGCATGTTGGTAATGTACAGCACAACTTCTTTTAAAATCGTCACCTCTCTACCTCACCATCACAGCCCCTACATTCTCTCTCCCCCCACACCCCTCGCCATCCCACGCCACACCACCCACGCACCGCTTCTGTTGTGAAGGTGATAATGGCTTCCTTGGGATCATCGCTTCTCTGCCTCACTATCACAGTCCCTACACTCTCTCCCCATCACCCCCCATGCTACCCTCCCACCCATTCCCATGCCCCACCACCCACCAGGGTACTAAATGACGTGCTACCTCGAAGCAACCCCACATGACCAAAAGCAGTACCCCACCACCCACCAGTGGTACTAAATGACCAAAAGCCAGTACCACACCCACCAGTAGGTACTAAAGTGACCAAAAAGCAGTACCCCTCACCCACCCAAATACTAACATGACCAAAAGCAGTACCCTGCTCCACCGCAACTAAAGACCAAAAAGCAATACCCCACCACCCACCAGGTACTAAATGACCAAAAGCAGTACCCCACCACCCACCAGGGTACTAAATGACCAAAAGCAGTACCCCACCACCCACCAGGGTACTAAATGACCAAAAAGCCAGTACCCCACCACCCACCAGGGTACTAAATGACCAAAAGCAGTACCCCACCACCCACCAGGGTACTAAATGACCAAAAGCAGTACCCCACCACCCACCAGGGTACTAAATGACCAAAAGCAGTACCCCACCACCACCAGCGGTATAAATGACCAAAAGCAGTACCCCACCACCCACCTGGGTACTAATGACAAAAGCAGTATCCCACCACCCACCAGGGTACTAAATGACCAAAAGCAGTACCCCACCACCCACCAGGGTACTAAATGACCAAAAGCAGTACCCCACCACCCACCAGGGTACTAAATGACCAAAAGCAGTACCCCACCACCCAGCAGGGTACTAAATGATGTGCTACTTCGAAGCAACCCCACATGACCAAAAGCAGTACCCCACAACCCACGCACCGCTTCTATCGTGGAGGTGATGATGGCCTTCTTGGGATCGTTGCCTCTCTGCCTCACCACCACAGTCCCCTACACTCTCTCCCCCCACACCCATGCCATCCTATTCCCACGCCCCACCACCCGCAAGGGGACTACATGACCTGCGCTATTGCGGGCTAGCGCGCATGCTTTTGGAGCCTGACTGCGCTACTGAAGATTTTTTTAAATCCCTTCTGGGTACAGCGCGCAGTTTTTCGTCTTCAGTTGAGTCACAAGCGCAACCCAAAAGGAGGCAGTTGCACTTATGAAGCAACCCAAAACGGCCCAAAGCAGAACTCCACCACCTACGCACCGCTTCTGTTGTAAAGGTGATGATGGCCTTCTTGGGATCGTCGCCTCTCTGCCTCACCATTACAGTCCCTACACCCTCCCCACCCCACATCTCCCACCCACCCCCATGCCACCCCATCCTCAATTCCATCTCCCTCCACCCCCTATGCCCCATACCATCCCACGCCCCACCACCACGCACCGCTTTCTGTATTAAAGGTGATTATGGCCTCCTGGGATCGTCGCCTCTCTGCCTCACCATCACAGTCCCTACACCCTCTCACCCCCCACACCCCTCGCCATCCCATGCCCCACCACCCACCAGGGTACTACATGACGCATGCTATTTTGAAGCAACCCCAAATGACCTAAAGCAGTACCCCACCACCCACGCACCGCTTCTGTCGTGAAGGGGATGATGGCCTTCTTGGGATCGTCGCCTCTCTGACTCACCATCACAGTCCCTACACCCTGTCCCCCCACCCCCTATGCCCCATTCCATCCCACGCCCCACCACCCACGCACCGCTTCGGTAGTAAAGGTGATGATGGCCTTCTTGGGATCGTCGCCTCTTTGCCTCACCATCATGGTTCCAATGCCCTTGCCCTCCCAACACCCAGCGCCATCCTTCACAAAGTGGAAAAACTTGCTCTTTGCTTTGAAGACAACAGTGCCTGCCCCCTCGTTGACCTCGAGCTCCGACTCGAACTTGGCGGGTGCATCATCTTCTTCGTCAGCAGCTGGTGCAGGGGCAGTGCTGGTGGGGGCAGAACCTGGGGTTGTGTTGGTTTGGTTTGGTTCAGTTTGGTTTGGTTCAGTTTGGTTTGGTTCAGTTTGGTTTGGTTCCGTTTAGTTTATTTGGATTGGTAAAAACTTGCTCTTGGCTTTGAAAAGAACAGTATCAGCGCCCTCCTTGATCTCGAGCTCGACTCGAACCTGGCGGGTGCATCAACGTTAGCGGCTGGTGCAGGGGCAGTGCTGGTGGGGGCGGACCTGGGGTTGTGTGGTTGTGTGGTTTGGTTTGGTTCAGTTGGTTTGGTTCCGTTTTAGTTTTGTTGGATTGGTAAAAACTTGCCCTTGGCTTTGAAAATAACAGTTTCAGCGCCCTCCTTGACCTCGAGCTCGACTCGAACTTGGCGGGTGCATCAACTTCTTAGTTAGCGGCTAGTGCAGGGGCAGTGCTGGTGGGGGCGGAACCTGGGGGTTGTGTTGGTTTGGTTTGGTTCAGTCTGGTTGATTTTTTTTTTTTTTTTTTTATGTTTGGCTCGGTTCAGTTTTTTTTGTTGTTGCATGTATGAGCTGCCAAAAGAAAAGCGAACAGTAGCAGGCGCAGCAGTGGTGGTGCTAGCTGCCCTTCCCCAGCCCCACCTATCCCCTGCCTTTCCCCAGACCCACCCATGCTCTGCCCCTACCCCATACCCTGTCCCTGCCCCATCTCCTACCCACCCGGACTTACCAAAGGGAGCAGAGGATCTGCCAAAAGAAAAGCCAACAGTAGCAGGTGCAGCAGTGGTGGTGCTAGCTGCCCTTCCCCTTCCCCATCCCCACCCATCCCCATCACTACCTGCCCCATCCCCTTCCAATCCCCTGCCCCACCCACCCAGACTTACCTAAGGGAGCACCAAAGGGTGCAGAGGAGCTGCCAAAAGAAAAGCCGACAGTAGCAGGCGCAGCAAGGGTGGTGCTAGCTGCCCTTCCCCAGCCCCACCTATCCCCTGCCCTTCCTCAGCCCCACCCATCTCCTGCCCCTACCCCATCCCCTACCCACCCGGACTTACCAAAGGGAGCACCAAAGGGTGCAGACGAGCTGCCAAAAGAAAAGCCTACTGGAGCAGGCGCAGCAGTGGTGGTGCTAGCTGCACCACCGCCACCACCACCATTGCCACCGAAGGAAAACAGTCCCCCGCCCCCTGAGGGTGCTGCGTCAGCATCCTTCTTGGCAGCCCCTTCAGGGGCAGCGCCAAAGGAAAATGGTTTCGAGGCGGCGGCTGATGGTTCCGGAACCGGGGCAGAGGAGCCGAAGGCGAATGGTTTCGGAGCTTCGGTTTTCTTGTCTGACTCAGCGCTTTCCTTGGCGGCGGCGGTGGCCGCACCAAATGCGAAAGCTGGGGGTGGTTTCGGAGCATCACTGCTTGTGGTGGTGGCCGCTGCTGCTGCTCCGAAACCAAAAGCTGGTTTCGGTGCCTCACTGGCGGAGTCCTCCCCAGCCGCTGGGCCCGAGTTGGTGGAAGCTGTGCCGAAGCTGGGGGGGGCCTGGCCGAAACCAAACGCAGCAGGGGCTGGGGGGTCCTTGGTCCCTTCAGCGCCCAAACCCTTGTCCTCAGCCCCCCCGGAGGATTTGAAGAACGCCGGAGAAAAGGTGAGTGGGGTGGCGGCGGCACCAAAGCTGAAAGCAGGGGACGCTAATGGCGTTGTAGTAGGCTCAGCTGACAGTGCTGAAGGTTGGGCAGGGTTGTGGCAGATTTGTGGGCAGGTATGTGGGCATGATTGTGGGCAGATTGGGGTGTTCAGATTAAAGCAGGTTTGGGAGTTTAGATTTGGGCAGATTTGTGGGGATGTATGTGGGCAGATTAGAGGTCAAACTTTGCAAGGTTGGTGAGTGGGGTGGCGGCGGCACCAAAGCTGAAAGCAGGAGACGCTTAGGGCGTTGTGGTAGACTCAGCTGACAGTGCTGCACGTAGTAGGTGGTGGTGGTGGTGTTGTGTGTGTGTGAGTTTTGTGGTGGTGTTGTGTGTGTGTGTGGTGGTAGGGGGGTGTAATGTGTGGTGGTGGTGTGTGTGTGTGATGTGTGGTGGTGAGTGTGGTGGTGTGGTAGGCTCAGCTTTGTGGCAGATTTGTGGGGATGTAGGTGGGCAGATCAGTGGGCAATCTTTGCAAGGTTGGTGAGTGGGGTGGCGGCGGCGCCAAAGCTGAAAGCAGGAGACGCTAAGGGCGTTGTGGTAGGCTCGAATGACAGTGCTGCTGGGTAGAAGGTGTGTGGTGGTGTGTGTGTGTGTGTGAGTTTGTGTGTGTGTGTGTGGTGGTGTGGGTGTTGTAATGTGTGTGGTGGTGTGTGTTGTGTGAGTTTGTGTGTGTGTGTTGTGGTGGTGTGGGTGTTGTATGTGTGTGGTGTGTGGGTGTGTGTGGTGGTGTGGTGTTGTTATGTGTGTGGTGGTGTGTGGTGTGGTGTTGTGGTAGGCTCGGATTACAGTGCTCAAGGGTTGGGCAGATTTGAAGCAGATTTGTGGGGATATATGTGGGGATGTACGCGGGCATATTAGTGGCCAAACTTTGCAAGGTTGGTGAGTGGGTGGTAGTGGTGGTGTGGGTGGGTGAGTGGGTGTGTGGCGTTGTGGTAGGCTTAGATGACAATTAATGCCCGATCAAATAGCTTTTCAACTCTGTTTCTCCCCTCCTTCTTCCCCCCCCCATCCCCTCCTTCTCCCCCCTCCCCCTCCTCCTCCCTCCTCCCCCCCCCCCCCCCCCTGCTGCCCCCCCCGCCCCCCCAACTCACTTTTCCCCTCCCCCAACTCACTCTTCCGTTCTCCCCCCCCCCCCCCTCCCCCCCACCCCCCCCCCCCCTTCCCCTCCACCCCCCACAGAAAGAAAATACAAATGGAAATAAAAACTGCCCTGCCCACCCGACCCCAATCTCAACTTTTGCCCTGCTTGGACTGGCATTCATTGTCTATCAGATCACTGAAGCTTTTGAGGAGCTCATCCACGTGTTATAGGTAGTCCTTCAGTACCCTTTCTGTCTCCCCTTGCCCACCCACCCACCCACGCCTGAAAAAAAGGAAAACAAAATATCCACCCACGCGCTGTAAGTAGTCCTTCCGTCCCCCCCCCCCCACACCCACCCACCCACCCACCACACACACACAAAAAGGAAAAAAAACAGCCCTGCCCCCCCCCCCCCCCCCCCCAAAAAAGGACAAAAATAAGCCTTACACCCCCACCCACCCACAAAAAAGGACAAAAACAGCCCCCCCCCCCCCCCCCCCCCCCAAAGAAAAACTGCCCCCCCCCCCCCCCCCCCCCCCCCCCCCCCCCCAAAAAAAAACTGCCCTGCGCCCACCCTCCCCCTAACCCACTTTCGCCCTGCTTGGACTGGCATTCTTTGTTCGATCACATCATTGAAATCCTTGAGGGGCTCATCACGTGTTGTAGGACTCCTTCGGTCTCACCAGGGATTTTTATTTCCGCTATATATAGCGATCGTTTGTTTTGACCCCATTTTTGCGAAATTAACGCTACAAAAAAAGTAAAAAAAACAAGTTATTTTTGTGTGTCCAAAATTGCCCTAAAAAGCTTCAAAAAGCTATCGAAAGCACTAAAGCGCGGTCCATGGAGGAGGCCTAACAAAATATAGCTAGGAGAAACCTATTTTTTCAGATTTGAAAAAAAAAAACTGGGTCTCACCCAGCCCCCGCCTACCTGGGTCTCCCAAAACAAACTGGGTCTCACCCAGCCCCCCGCCTACCTGGGTCTCCCAAAACAAACTGGGTCTCACCCAGCCCCCGCCTACCTGGGTCTCACCCAGCCCCGCCTACCAAAAACAAACTGGGTCTCACCCAGCCCCCGCCTACCAAACAAACTGGGTCTCACCCAGCCCCCGCCTACCAAAACAAACTGGGTCTCACCCAGCCCCCGCCCTACAAAAAAGGGAAAAAAGGGCCACCCCCCTCTCCCCCCCCATCCCCGGGGGAAAGAAAAAAAATATATATATATATATATAGTACAAATCTGCCCAGTCCCACCCGCAACACAGCTCACTTTTGCCCTGCTTGGACTGGCGTTCGTTGTCGATCAGGTCACTGAAATATTTGAGTAGCTCACCCACGTGTTGTAGGTTAGTCCTTCAGTACCCCCCCCCCCCCCCCCCTCCCCCGCAAAAAATAAAAAGGAAGCACAAATCTGCCCTGCCCCATCCCGGTGCCCCCCCGGCCCCCCATCTCACTTTTGCCCTGCTTGGATTGGCGTTCGTTGTCGATCAGATCACTGAAATCCTTAAGCAGCTCATCCACGTGTTGTAGGTAGTCCTTGATGCCATCGGTCCACAGCTCCGCCACATGCCCTGACTTCTGTTCTTCCACCCAACTGTATGTGGGTGGGTGGGTGGTGGGTGTGTGTGTGTGGGTGTGTGTGTGTGTGTGTGGATGTGTGTGTGTGGATGTGTGTGTGTGGATGTGGATGTGAGGGTGTGAATCCACCTGTTGTAGGTAGTCTTTGATGCCATCAGACCACAGCTCCGCCATATGCCCTGACTTCAGCTCTTCCACCCAACTGTGGGCTAATAGGTGTGTGTGTGTGTGTGTGTGTGTGTGTGTGTGTTTTGTGTGGTGGTGGGGGTGTGGGGGGGAGGTGGATGTGAGGGTGTGGGTGCCAAACTTCTGCTCTTCCACCTAACTGCAGGGGAGTAGGTGGTTGGTTGGGTGTGTGCGTGTGCATGGGTGTGTGTGCATGTGTGTGTGTAGTTGTGTGTGTGTGGATGTGAATCCATGTGATGTAGGTAGTCCTTGACGGCATCGGTCCACAGCTCCGCCACATGCCCAGACTTCTGCTCTTCCACCCAACTGTATGAAAGTGGTTGGGTGGTTGGGTGTGGGGTGGTGGGTGTGTGAGGAGTTGGATGCGTGTGTGTGTGTGTGTGGGGGGGGGGGGGGGGGGGGGGGGGATGTGTGTGTGTGCATGTGTGTGTGTGAATGGATGGGTGCGGATACGAGGGTGGGGGTGCCAGACTTCTGCTCTTCCACCAAAACTGTATGAAGTGGGTGGTGGTGTGTGTGTGTGTGTGTGTGTGTGTGTGTGTGTGTGGGTGGGGGGGGGGGGGGATGTGTGTGTGTGCATGGGTGTGTGTGGATGGGTGTATGTGGATGGATGGGTGCGGATACGGGGGTGGGGGTGCCAGACTTCTGCTCTTCCACCCCAACTGTATGAAAGTGGTTGGGTGGTTGGGTGGTGTGGTGTGTGTGGGGGGAGTTGGATGCGTGCGTGTGTGTGTGTGTGTTGTGTGTGGGGGGGGGGGGGGGGGGGGGGGGGGGGGGGGGGGGGGGGGGGGGGGGTGGGGGGGGGGGGGGGGGGGGGATGTGTGTGTGTGCATGGTGTGGTGTGCATGGGTGTGTGTGGATGGATGGGTGCGGATACGAGGGTGGGGGTGCCAGGACTTCTGCTCTTCCCACCAACTGTATGAAAGTGGTTGGGTGGTTGGGTGGTGTGGTGTGTGTGTGGGGAGTTGGATGCGTGAGTGTGTGTGTGTGTGGGGGGGGGGGGGGGGGGGGCATGGGTGTGTGTGGATGGGTGTATGTGGAATGGATGAGTGCGGATACGAGGGTGGGGGTGCCAGACTTCTGCTCTTCCACCCAACTGTATGAGAGTATGTGGGTGGGTGTATGAGTGGGTTGGTGGGTATGTGGGTGGGATGGTGGATGGGTGAAAGGGTGGTTCGATGGGTGGTAGGTGGTTGGATGTGTGGATTTGTGGGTTGGTGGGTGGTGATGGGCGCAAGGGTGTGTGGATGGGTGTGTGTGTGTGTGTGTGTGTGTGTGTGCATGGATGAGTGTGTGGATGGATGAGTGTGTGGATTGATGGATGAGTGGGTGGGCGCTGGGGTGGGTGTCTGGATGGATGCGTGTGAGGGTGGATGAATAGATGAGTGTGTGGATGGATGGATGAGTGGGTGGGCGCGGGGTTGGGTGGATGGATGGATGTGAGGGTGGATGAATGGATGAGTGTGTGGATGGATGGATGAGTGGGTGGCGCGGCGGTTGGGTGGATGGATGGATGTGAGGGTGGATGAATGGATGAGTGTGTGGATGGATGGATGAGTGGGTGGGCGTGGGGGTGGGTAGGTGGATGGATGTGAGGGTGGATGAATGGATGAGTGTGAGGATGGATGGATGAGTGGGTGGGCGTGGGGGTGGGTAGGTGGATGGATGTGAGGGTGGATGGATGTGAGGGTGGATGGATGGATGAGTGGGTGGGCGCGGGGGTGGGTGTCTGGATGGATGGGCGTGAGGGTGTGAGGGTGGATGGATGGATGGTGGTGGGCGCGGGGTTGGGTGGGATGGATGATGGATGGGTGTGAGGGTGGGTGGATGGATGAGTGTGTGGATGGATGGATGAGTGGGTGGGCGCTGGGGTGGGTGTCTGGATGGATGGGTGTGAGGGTGGATTGATGGGTGTCTGGATGAAGAGTGTGTGTGTGGATGTATGAGTGTGTGTGTGGATGAGTGTGTGGAATGGGATGGGTTGTGGATGGATGAGTGTGTGGATGATGAGTGTGAGGATGGATGGATGAGTGGGTGGGCGCGGGGGTGGGTGGTTGGATGGATGGGTGTGAGGGTGGATGGATGGATGAGTGTGAGGATGGATGGATGAGTGTCTCGATGAAGAGTGTGTGTGTGGATGGATGAGTGTGTGGATGGATGAGTGTGAGGATGGATGGATGAGTGTCTCCATGAAGAGTGTGTGTGTGGATGGATGAGTGTGTGTGTGGATGGATGAGTGTGTGTGTGGATGGATGAGTGGGTGGACGTGGGGATGGGTGGTTGGATGGATGGGTGTGGGGGTGGATGGATGGGTGGATGGATGGATGGGTGTGGGGGTGGATGGATGGATGAGTTTCTGGATGAAGAGTGTGTGTGTGGATGGATGAAGTGTGAGGTGTGATGGATGGATGAGTGTGTGTGGATGAGTGTGTGTGTGGATGGGTGTGTGGATGGATGGGTGTGTGGATGGATGGATGAGAGGGTGGATGGGTGGATGGATGATTGAGTGGATGGATGGATCGCTTGATAGATGGGTGGATGAGTGGATTGGTGGATGGATGGATCGACGAGTGTGTGAGTGCGCAGATGGGTAGTGGATGGATGAGTGGGTGGATGAATGGATTGGTGGATGGCTCTGTGGATGGATGGATGGAAGGATGGATGGATGGATGGGTGGATTGGTGGATGGGTGGATTGGTGGATGGGTGGATTGGTGGATGTATTGATGTGTTGTTCATGGATAGGTGGATGGATGGGAATGGATGGGTGGATTGGTGGATGATGTTTGATGTTTTCGATGGGTGGATAGGTGGATGGATGGATGGATGGATGGCATGGAATGGATGATGGATGGATGGATGGGTTGGATTGGTGGATGGATGGATTGATGCGTTGTTTGATGGATGGATAGGTGGATGGATGGATGATGGATGGATGGATGGATGGGTGGATTGGTGGATGGATGGATTGATGTGTTGTTCGATGGGTGGATAGGTGGATGGATGGATGGATGGATGGATGGATAGGTGGATTGGTGGATGGGTGGATGGATGGATGGGTGGATTGGTGGATGGATGGATGCATGCATTAACAAATGGATGAATGGATGAATGGATGAATGAGTGGAAGGCTGGATGAGCGGATGGTTAGGTCAATGAATGGGTGGGTTGGTGGTTGGGCAGATGGGTAGGAGATGAGTCAGTGGGTGGATGGGCAGACGTTTTTTAGAGGGTGGATGGATGCATGCAGTGAGGAGGAAGCAAGGTTAAAGAAAGATTCTGGGTGCCTCGTTCAAAAACTAAGGCGCCAGATCATGCCAAACCAGTTCGCCACTTCGGGAGTCGTTATTCACCTTTGCGAACTGCTGGTTCAACCCGATGATGTAGCTCTTGAACGTGGACTTCCGGCTTAGCAGCGAGCTTTGCTTGTTCGGATCGCCCTCCTCTTTCCGTCTCGGTTTACGTGTCTGCGCTTCGAAGCCATGTGTGCTGCTTTTTCCGAGGTCCGGATTCGAGCAACGATTATAGAGCAGGCAAGCAGGTGAACTCAACGAAGGGCCTGTGCGGAATGTGCTTGCGTCGTAAAACAAATGGGACGGTAACGCCGCGAGCTGGAAAAGTTAAATTGTACTGTGTCGGGTGGCCCCCTTAATTCGACCCTCCCACATGTTCGGCATTTACAGCCATCACCACGTTCAAAGTTCATTTTCACATTTTCGAAGCACCAGACCAGTGTGCACCCTCGGGAGCGTCTTCACAAGACAAGCAATCTCTTGCCGCATTAATCTAGCCTGTGAGCATCCCCTGCTAGTAGCATGCAGTGGTGAAGTGTGATCAGATCACCCGCTTTGGCCTAGGAACGGGTTGTGCATTCGACATGAGCGAGGCGGACGAGCTGAAGGGGCAAGAGGCGGAGAAGCTAACGGTGGAGGATGGGGATGGAGAATTGAAGGCAGATGAACTGAGCTCACCGGGGGTTGATGTGGGAGAGGAGGCATTTAGCCCTGCACCAGAGCAGAAGCTGAGAGTAGAAGAAGTGAAGTGAAGGAGCATTGGAGCAGAATGGGTCGCAGGGGATCGAAAGTGCAGTTGGAAAGCTCCAGCCGGTGGGAGAGGTGAAAAGCGGAAGTCTCGACGAAGGAAGAAGTGGTGGAGGAGGGAGCAGCTGTGGGATCTTCCGAGGTCGAGAAAGCACATGGGGATGAGTTCAAGGCGGATGCATCCATCGGGACGACATGAAGGTTTTGAGAATTTCCGTTGGGGGAGACCCGGACGTTGTGCAAGCTGATCTTGCAGCAGAATTGGGGGTGCAAGCATCAAATGGAGAAGGAGCTTTGAAGGTCGAGGAGGGAACCGGGGCAGGGTTGAAGCCAGAGGAGCTAGCTGGGCAAGATTCAAAGGCGGACGCATCAACTGGGGCACAGCTTCAGGCCGAGGAGGCGGCTGGTGCAGAATCCGAGGTGCAAGAAGTATGTGGGGAGGGCTTGAAAGCAGACGACTCTTGGGAGACAAAACTCGAGCAGCTGACACTAGCTCCAGTAGTACCAGGTCCCGCTCCTGCTGCTGCTGTTGCTGCTGCTGGGGCGCCGTCCAAAACTTCGGATTCTAGCCCATCACCCCCTGCCACTGCTGCCAGTGCACCTGGTGGTGCTGGGAGCGAGAAGAAGGGTGCCAAATCTGCAGCCGCTGAGGTGGATGATGCCCTGGTGCAGGCATTGCTTGATAAAGAGAGGCCGACAGGTGAGCATGATGTGTGCATGCATGTGGGTATGCGTGTGTGCGTATCTGTGTGCATGCATGTGGGTATGCGTGTGTGTTTGCATGCGTGTGTGAATGCATGTGGGTATGCATGTGGGCATGCGTGTGTATGTGCAGGCATTGTTTGACAAGTTGAGGGCGACAGGTGAGCATGATGTGTGGATGCATGTAGGTATGTGTGTGTGCCTATGCGTGTGTTTGTATGTGTGTGTACATGCATGCGGGTATGCTTGTGTGTTTGTATGCGTTTGTGTATTCTTGTGCGCATGCATGCGGGTTTGCGTGTGTCTGTTTGTGTGTGAGTGTATGTGTGAGTGTTTGTGTATGTGTATGTGTGTATGTGCAGGCATTTATTGTCAAGGAGAGTCTGGCTGGTGAGCATCATGTGTGCATGCATGTGTGTATGCGTGTGTGTTTTGCGTGGTGTATGTGCATGCATGCGTGTTGTATGTGTGTGTATCCATTTAGGTGTGTATGTGTGTATGTGTGTGTATGTTGTATGCGTGTGTGTTTGAGTGTGTGTCTGTGCATGCATTGCTTGGCAAGGAGAGGCTAACAGGTGAGCATCATGTGTGCATGCATGTGTGTATGCATGTCTGTGCATGTGGGTATGCCTGTGTGTTTGTTTGTGTGTGTGTCTGTGAATGCATTGCTTGGCAAGGAGAGGCCGGAATGTGTGCATGCATATGTGTTAGTGTGTGTATGTTGCAAATGTAATACGTGTATGTATGTGTGAATGCGTGTGGGTATGCGTCTGTGTGTGGGTTTGTGTTCGTGCCGGCATGTGGGTTTGCGTTTCTGTATATGTGTGTGTGTGAGTGTTTGTGCATGCATGTATGTATGCGTGTGTGTGCGTGTGTATGTGCAGGTATTGCTTGGCAAAGAGAGGCCGGCATGTGAACGTCATGTGTGCATGCATGTGGGTTTGTTTGTGTGTATGTTTGTATGTGGGTGTATGTGGGTGTGCTTGTGTGGGTATGCATGTACATTATTACGTTATGTTGTATGCGTGTGTGTGTTTGAGTGTGTGTGTATGTATGTACATGCATTGCTTGGCAAAGAGGGGCCAACAGATGAGCATCATGTGTGTTTGTGTGTATAGGTATGTGTGTGTATGTGGGTATGCGTGTGTGTCTGGGTGTGTGTTTGTACATTCATTGCTTTGAAAGGAGGGGCTGACAGGTTATCATCATGTGTGTTTGCGTGTGGGTATATGTGTGTACGTGTGTGGGTATGCGTGTGTGCATGTGTGTGTACGTGTGTGTGCATGTTTGTGTACGTGTGTGTGTTTGTTTGTTGGCATCATCACCAGTACTACTGCCGCAGCACTTCATTACACCACCACCACCCTCTATGAATCCATCACCACTACAACCGCCA
Organism: Microglena sp. YARC; assembly: GCA_022414725.1. Lineage (NCBI taxonomy): Eukaryota > Viridiplantae > Chlorophyta > Chlorophyceae > Chlamydomonadales > Chlamydomonadaceae > Microglena > Microglena sp. YARC. Next base: position 25,308,830 of record CM039464.1, on the reverse strand, counting down.
CATTGGCCATAACCACCCTATATAAAACCACCACAACCACAACCGCCACAATCTCCACCACACCCTCTATGACACCACCCACCACCACACACCACCACAACTGCCACATTGACACCTCCACCCTCCATAAAACTGCCACCACACAACCGCCACATTGACCACAACCGCCACATCACACCACACCACCACCACCCCACAACCGCCACATGACCACACCACCTCTATAACACCACCACCACCACGCACCACAACCGCCACGTTCACAACACCACCTTCTATGACACCACCACACAACAACTGCCGCATTGACACCACCCCCTCTTTAAAACCACCACCACCCACAACCGCCACAACCACCAACCTCTATGACACCACCACCAACACCACCAACACCACCGCAACCGCCACAATCACCACCACCACACATGAATCAATTGCATCCATGCTCCTTGTCACTGCAGTGATCAAACTAGAGGAACTAGTGGAGGCCTTTCTATCGGACCCCTCTACTGATCTGTTGGAGTTCCCCACGACGTTGTCCTCATTTCAGGTGGGCGCAGGCCAGAACTAGTAGTAGTAGTAGTAGTAGTAGTAGTAGTAGGAGGAGGAGGAATAGTAGTAGTAGTAGTAGTAGTAGTAGTAGTAGTAGTAGTAGGAGTAGGAGTAGTAGTAGAACTAGTGGTAGTAGTAGTATTAATAATAATACAAATAAAATAATAAAAATAATAGTAATAATGATGATGAAGATGATGATGATGATGATGATGATGGTGATGATGATGATGATGATAATAATAATAATAATATAATAATAATAATATAATAGTAGTAATAGTAATAATAATAATAATAATAATAATAATAGTAGTAATAATAATAATAATAATATAATAACAATAATAATAGTAACAATAGTAATAGTAACAATAGTAATAGTAACAATAGTAATAGTAACAATAGTAATAGTAACAATAGTAATAGTAACAATAGTAATAGCAACAATAGTAATAGTAACAATAGTAATAGTAACAATAGTAATAGTAACAATAGTAATAGTAACAAAAGTAATAATAATAGTAGTAGTAGTAGTAGTAGTAGTTGTAGCAGTAGTAGTAGTAGTAGTGGTGGTAGTAGTAGTAGTAGTAGTAGTAATTATTATTATTATTATTATTATTATTAGTAGTAGTAGTAGTAGTAGTAGTAGTAGTAAAACAAACAAAAAACGCTCACACATGGTTCTGAACTTTTCAACTCCACGACTCGGCTTGCAGCGATTGCTAGCGCATCGCGTGGGTCAGCACCACGGCCTCCAGACTGTTACTGTGGACCAAGAGAATGAAGTCTCGTGGGTGACGGCAAAGAGGACCAGGCACGCCAAGATGAAGCTGGTGAGTTTGTATGAGAAGGGGCAAGCGGGTGGGAGGTGGAGTGTGTGTGGTGTGGGGTGGGTAAGTGGGTGTGGGGAAGGAAGGGGTGGGTGGGTGGGTGGGGGGGTAGTGTGTGTGTTTGTGTGTGTGTGTGGATGTGTATGTGGAAAAGTGGGTGGGGGTGGGGTGGGGGAAATGGTGGGGGGGAGCAGCACAGGGCCTCCAGACTGCTACTGGTGGCCCAAGAGAATGAAGTCTCATGGGTGACGGCAAAGAGGAGCAGGCACGCGAAGATGAAGCTGGTGGGTTTGGTGAGGAGGGATGAGGGGTGGGGAGGTGGAGTGTGTGGGAAGGGTGGGGTGTGTGGGTGTGTGGGTGGGGTAGGTAGTGTGTGGGTGTGTGGGTGGGTGGGGGAGATGGGGGGGGGGGCTTGGGTGGGCAGGTGGCTGGGGACAGCCAAACCTATTTCCTCTATAAACCCTTCTTCTGACCCAACCAACACCCCCCATCCCCACTGCAGCTAAGCTGTGTGACCTAGACACTTCCACCCTGTCCAGCAAACCCCTACATCCTCTAAAAAACCCTTCTGCCCCCCACCCCTCCCTTCTAACCCCCTAACCCAACTCAACTCAACCCAAACCAAACCAAACCAACTCAACACAAACCAAACCAAACCAATTCAAACCAAACCAACTCGACCCAAACCAAACCAACTCAACTCAAACCAAACCAAACCAAACCAACCCACACCAAACCAAACCAAACCAAACCAACACCCCTGATGCAGCCCAAGCTGTGCGACTTAGACACTTCCAGCCTGTCTAGTCAAACCCTATATCATTTATAATACCCGTCTGACCCAACCCAACACCCCCCATCCCCACTGCAGCCTAAGCTGTGTGATGTAGACACTTCCACCTGCCCAGCCAAACCCTACACCTCTAAAAAAACCCTTCTGCCCCCACCCCACCCTTCTAACCCCCAAACCCAACCAAACCAAACCAAACCAAACCAACCATACCCAACCATACCCAACCATACCCAACCATTCCCAACCATACCCAACCCAACCCAAACCAACCCAACCCAAACCATACCCAACATACCCAACCATACCACAACCATACCCAATCCAACCCAACCCAACCCAACCCAACCCAACCCAACCCAACCCAACCCAACCCAACCCAACCCAACCCAACCCAACCCAACCCAACCCCGCTGCAGCCAAAGCTGTGCGACCTAGACACTTCCAGCCTGTCCACCCAAACCCCGCTGCAGCCCAAGCTGTGCGACCTAGACACTTCCACCATGTTTCATATATAAACCGTGCCTGACCTTCCCACCACACCCTTCTAACCCAACCCAACACCCAACCCAACACCCAACACGCCAGCCAACACCCAACCCAACACCCAACTCAACACCCAAACCCCGATGCAGCCCAAGCTGTGCGACCTAGACACTTTCAGCCTGACCAGCCAAATGACGCCGTTGACAGAGCGCTCAGGTAGCAGCTCCTTCCTCAACGGGGAGGGCGGATTGGGCAAGGACCCCCAGGCCAAGCCCAAACTGTTGATGCGCAGGCAAGAGGGGACAGCGTGGTTGGGGTGTGGGGGGGGGAGGGTAGATTGGGCAGGACCCTAGACCGAGCCCAAACTGTTTTATGCGCAGGCAAGAGGGGACAGCGTGGTTGGGGTGTGTGGGGGGGAGGGTAGATTGGGCAAGGACCCCTAGACCGAGCCCAAACTGTTGATGCGCAGGCAAGAGGGGCAGTGTGTAGGGGTGGGGGGGGGGGAGGGGGGCGATTTGGGGCAAGGACCCCTAGACCTACGCCCAAACTGTTGATGCGCAGGCAAGAGGGGACAGCGTGTGTGGGGGTGGGAGGGGGAGAGGGGATTGGGCAAGGACCCGTAGACAAGCCCAAACTGTTGATGCGCGGCTAGGCAAGAGGGGGCAGTGGTGTGGGGGTGGGGGTGGGGGGGGGTGGGGGGGGGAGGGGGGATTGGGCAAGACCCCCTAAACCAAGCCCAAACTGTTGATTGCGCAGGCAAGAGGGGCAGCAGTGTGTGGAGGTGGTGGTGGTGGGAGGGGGGATGGGGCAAGGACCCTAGACCAAGCCCAAACTGTTGATGCGCAAGCAAGAGGGGGCAGTGTGTGTGTGGGGGGTGGGGGGGGGGGGGAGGTTTGGGGGGGAGAGTTTTGTGGGTGGGTGTGGGGGGGGGGGGCGGAGGGGGGGGAGTGGTGTGCGTGTAAGGGTGTGGGGGGGGGGGGGGGAGGGGGCGGGGGGGGGGGGGGGGGGGGGAGGGGGGAGAGTTTTGGGTGTGTGTGGGGGGGGGGGGAGAGGCGTGTGCGTGTGGGGGGGTGGATGGAGAGGGGGAGAGTGTGTCTGTGTGTCGGGGTGGTGGGGGTGTGGGGGTAACAAATTAAAGGCTGCCTTTTGGTAGTCATCCCTCCTTGTCTCTCATCTCCTCTAACTGTTGATTTCTCTCCTCAAAATATCAACTCTCTCTCTCTCTCTCTCTCTCTCTCTCTCTCTCTCTATCTCTATCTCTATCTCTATCTCTATCTCTCTCGTCTCCTCTTACTGTTGTTTTCTCTAAAAAAAAACTTTGCTCCTTAGTACTCACTGCCCGGAAAAGGGGCTATAATTCGTTACCCTACGAGTATTGGCGGACGCAGGGCTACCCTGGAGGTCCCCCCCCCCCCCCCCACACACACACACACACACACACACACACACACACACGCATGATACACATACACACAAATACACACACACATACAGACCACATACTCACTCAAACACCCCCCAACCCCCCCCCCCCCACACACACACACCACACACACACACACACACACGCACCCCCCCCCCCCCCCACCCCACACAACCCCCGCACCCCCACCCCTACCCCCAGAGGGATGAACCTCCACATCCACTCCCTCACCCTCATTCCCACCCCACCCCCCAACACACACACACACTCACACCCATACATGCAGGATGGTGGCAGCGCAACTCCACAGTCCACTACTGCCAGAGAACAAGAAGCCCCCCCAAGGACCACCAGCACACGCACCACCACACACATCCACACTCACACCACACAAAAACTCACCACACACTCACACCACACAAACACACACACGCACCACACACAAACATGTGCACGCACACTCACCCCCATGCGCAGGCAGGATGGTGACAGCAAGCTCCACCCAATCTAACCGGCTACCAGGGAGTTTCGAAACGAAGGCCTCCCCCCCCCCACACACACACACACATCACTACACACACACACACACACACACACTCTTCCCCGCTCCCCCAAACACACACAGCAGGATGGTGACAGCAACTCCACCCAATCCACCACCGCCGACAAGAAGGCGCCCACCATCGAAGAACGAGTAGAGGATTACCAGCGAGCGCGGGAGAGAATCCTAGGCATTCCTAGCAAAGATCCTAGCAGCGGCAAGCCCGCCACCAGCAGCCTGGCCGGGGCTCCGGCAGGTGGCCGGGGAGAGGGCGGGGGCCGAGGGGGGTCCTTCAGGGGGCGGCGCCGGACAAGGCCGAGGGGGGCGGCGGTCCATGAGGAGGAGACCGTAGCGAATGAGGAGCAGGACCGCGGATTATTTAAGGGGGGCCCGAAGGATCGACGGGGGGGCGTTGGGCTATGACCCCAATTACCCGGCAGCTAGCGCTGGCATGAGTGCGGGCATCTACAATGTGCCCACCTACGGAAGTGAGGTGGGTCTCCCCCCCCCACCACCACCACCACCCACCACCACCACACACACACACACACACCAGCTTTCCCCACACCTGCCACCCCCCATCTTGTTCCAAGTAAACGAATATATGTACAAGAGTAGAAGTATGACCCATGTAACCCGCAGCGACAGCTGGCATGAGTGCCCCACCCACCCCCCAGCCACCCTAAACCACACATGGAACCAAGAGTAACCACCGGACCACGCAACCCACCTACCCAACCACCCACCCACCACCAACCAACCAACCCCATCCCCCACACACCCACCCACCAACCAACCCACACCCTAACCCACCCACCCCACCACCCACCCAACCACTCAAAGCACACACTACCCACCCAACCCACCACCCACCACCCACCACCACCCCCACCCACCAACCACCAAACTAACTAACCAACTAACCACCCAAACCACCTCTCCAGCTACCACCGTTGCTTCTGTCCCTCCATGTCTCTTCATTCAAAATCATCAACATGTTTCTTTCGTCGTCGTCGTCGTCAAATCCCCCACCGCACCCCACCCAAACCCTCCTCCGTTCCTTCGCCTCCCCTCCCTCCCCAAACCCCTCCCAACC
>CM039464.1:25273109-25298109 GCA_022414725.1 Microglena sp. YARC | reverse complement strand
CAACAGGTGATGGGCATGCCCCAGATGTACGCTCAGCCAGGTATGGGTGGGCAGGGGATGGTGGCCATGCCTGGCTACCACCACTTGCAAGCTAACAACATGGGTATGCAGCCTCTTGGCACAGGCCAGGAGGCTGTGGGGCAAGGCGCAGCTAGGGGTGGGGGGAGAGGGAGGGGAGCTGCCCCTGCAGCTAATAGTGCACCTAAGCACAGGAACCATGTAGGGTAGTGGTGGTGGTCTGAGTCTACGTGTATGTTACAGTCCAGGGGCAAAAGTCCAGGGTGTCCAACGGCCACACGGGCTACCCTAGTGCATATACTAGGGATAGGCAATATGACATCATATGATATCATACGATGCTGGCGGCCTGGCTAGGCTAAAGTTACCATTTACATACAATATCATATGATGCAATTTGTATGATATCATATGATATCATACTCGCCTTTGGTCAGTATCATATGATTTGCCGATCCCTAGTGTATATACAGATATTTGTTTTCATTTTATGGCGGAGCCCCCTTTTCAAGGGGGCGGGAGACCCAGGGTATATACTGTGGTACAGGGGTAAGCCAAATAGGCTTAAGGGACTTGCCCAACCGTGATGGGAAGGGCTAAAAAGAAAAGGCATGTGCCCAAGGCGAGGTGGAAATCCTTATTGTAAAAAACAAACATTTACTGGTGGACATTTTGGATTTGAATTGTTGCATGGTTTTTCAGCCCAACTCTGGGTTGCTCACCGTCTTCCAATTCGAAGTCCCCCTGTGGGTAGCGCACCCATTGAAATTGAAATGGTTACATCCGTGTAGTACCGTTACTCACAGGACGTGAAGATAAGGACACCATAGCGTAAGCCGGAGCCAGCTATAGTCACCAGCCTCTTTCGCGATTACAATGGTCTAGTGGTAGACCAGATTGCTAAAGAACGAAGAGTCGGGGGGTTCGACACCCCTTCGGTCGCTCTTGACACATGCCCCACCAGGCGTTATCATTACATTCTATAGTCACCGTATCGCACCCACGGATACCAGGGAGCACACGAAGCGGATTATACCGTTTGAAGACTTGTCCAGGTCCATACTGGTGGCGATCAGGGTACTTAAGGAGGACCCCCAGCAGGGATGTTTATTTCCGCTATCTATAGCGATCGCTAGTTTTGACCCCGTTTTAGCGACATTATCACTACCGGCGGGCTACTGGTATAAAAAAGTTAGAAACAAAAAGTCCCCCCCCCCCCCCCCCCCCCCCCCCCTAAATGGCCCTCAAAAGCTATAGAAAGCTCTAAAACACTGTCCCTGGATGAGGCCTAAAGCCATAAAGCTAGAAGAAACCCATTTCCTGATTTGAAAAAGAAATCACTGAACCCCAGCTCTGCTGTACTTGAACTTGCTTACAAAGCTTCAGCCAGCAATCTGGCTGCTCGCCGTCTTCGGCAATAAAAAAATACCAGGAAAATGTAAACGCGAACAAATCACTTATTCATTTTCCCATTTTTTCTCCTATTCTTCTGAATGATAAAAACAGTACACAAAAACGAATCATACATATCAAAAAAGGCTTGATCCAACCTCTTCACATACATTCATGGATGAACAGAGGAAGCTTCGCTCGACTTTCGACATCAGGAAATGAAGAGGAGTCATTTTACTCCCAGATTGGGAAATCAGGTTCTGATACTTTCTTGTCGAATTCAGTAGGGCTTTGTCAGTGCATTCAAAGACCACATGGTGTTCATCTTGAACTGTTCCAGAATCACTAAGGTGACACACTCGGTCCTTTCAAGGAACGATTGGACGTCTCCAATTTGCAGTTTCCACCTCTAGGTATTGGGTGGAAGTTAAAAATATACACATATTGACATATTACGCACCATCTTGTGAGGTAGGTCTCGGGTGAGATAATTGGTCAGCTCAGATTTCCCGCTCTCATCCCATGAGGAGGACATCCAAGTCTTGTACACAGCATTCTTCCTTCCTTGTGATCCCGAGCTGTCATATCTAGGGAGCGTATCTGATGACTGAGTGTTGTAGTAAAAGAAAATATGATTGGATAATAGGGACCTTCTCCACTTTGTTACAGTGAACTGGTTAACGTTTCAAAGGTCTCACACCTCCGTGTAAATTGGTGGCCAAAGATTCATCCTGGGAATCTTCCAAGGAGTACGACGTCGCTAGGGCATCAGATACATCCTCGCTCCAACAGTCTTGGCATTCTTTAGCCATATTGAGATCGGCAAGGGCAACGTCTTGCATCATACCAGAGTTACTATCATAGTATTTCACAATGGAGTTCCAGAATTTAATCACTGTTTTCAACCAGTAATAGTGAATTGGGAGTTGACCTGTATCTTTCAACGCAATGTGGTGGGGGACAGATCGCTTTACTCCTAGGACACGTTCCATAAATCCAGCATGCCTCATGTGAAAATTGCTGATCAGATTGCTGCCTGAGACGCAACCAATTGTACAGCCTGCGTCCTGCAATCCTGCGACGCAACGGCCCCTTCCGTCTGGTCAATGGACCCTCCCCACGTTGCGTCCTGCAACGCAACGGACCCTTCGACGTTGCGTCTGCGACGGAGGACGCAGAGTCCTGAACAACCCGGGTGGACATGATCCGATGATTGGTTCCTTCTCGAGTGAGCAGCTTCAACAGGCTGGACTGCTGGAGCCATGTAACTTGAACTTGAACGTGAACTTGGTAATATAGCTTCAGCCATAATTTTTACTGCTTGCCGTCTTCGTCTGTAAATATAAATTTGCCAGGAATCTAAACGTGAACAAGTGTGTCTTCTTCAATCTATATACCGGTATATCTATAACTAAATATATATGATACACGTGGTAATTTTATATAACGCATAACCCGACCGTGCTTTGGTTCCACACATGCACTTTTCTCAACCTGACACGTCACATACAGGAGTTTTGAGTATTCTCTTCTTTCGGATCTGCCAGACCCAGCTTAACATTCGCAGGTACGCTGACACTCGAATAGAAGAATATAAGCAGTATAAGTATTAGTATTAACATTCATATTCATAGCATTATTATTATTATAAGAACAATAATAATAATAATAATTATTATTATTTTTACGACCGTTTCCCCAATAATAATAATAATAATAATAATAAGAATAATTATAATACAAAATATTATAACATATATCTCAGAGATACCGTACTTATACTTCAAATGCTAGTACTAATAATAACAAAAATAAAAATAATTAGATTCAGACGGTTGACTCAGATTCCTTACAGTTGCTTTTTCATATTTCCAATACATATAATTTACCCTTAAGGGTTGAGGAAATTAAGCACATGCAGGCTTCATCATTGTCAGTACTTATATTTGCAAAAGTATGGGGGCCTGCTTGCTGGACATTGAGACACTGCACGAGAGGTCCAGCGATCTTTCAGATGGGGCCCCCATTGGTACAAGTGCTAGTAGACATATTTAAGGTGTATGCTGGGCCTTGTAAAGTTTTAGCTTTGTGTGAGATATTTCCCTTAATTAGGGGGTATATCACACCACTAGCTGGCTTTACTGGTCTTATCAGCTTTTACCATTAAATAAAGTCAACTGCACTATCTAGCTTGTAAGTCCAGACTGTTCAGGTCTGTCTTTGTGCTACTACTATAGGCAAGAGTCACTGCAATTTCACACACACTTGCCCTCAGGATAAAAAGAATCAGTCCCACTATGTAAAGGAAAGGAGTGTAAAGGGGGGACTGGGGGAAAGGTGTAGGAGTAAGGAGCATGTACAGGACAGCAGGCTTGGCTAAGTGATGGGGTATCAAGAGAAAAGAGAGGGAAAGGAAAAGCTAGGCTCAGAGGCTGGAGGCAAAGTTCAAGTTGACCGAGAGGTCTGGGATCAGATATGCCTTAATGGCATCTGATTTCCATCTACCTTGAGTTCTAAAAGTCTCTAGGTCTGCCCCATTAGCCCAAGCTGCTACTACACCTCCCCGTCTGAGGCTGTGCATGGCAAACCTAGCTGGATCTATGTCCAGTTTGGGGTGAGAGTGTGCAATAGCAGTGAGATAAGACTTTAGTCGGTAGGACAAAGCCTGACCTGAAAGAAGGGGGGACTACACTGACAAAAGTAGAGCAATAAGCTCACTCCTCCTAAGGAGGTCAAAGAAACCCATCACTAGCCAAGCTGCATCTTTAGTAAACACGTCCTCCATGTGGGGCAGCAGGGTTTTCAGCTTCCTCATGGTCTCCAGACACACAAACATGAGGGACTTACAACACTGCCCTCTTTGCCACATGCAACTCCCTTAGGCCCTGGAACACCCTAAAGGCCTTAGAGATCTGTCCCGCAACACTGGAAACCAGAGTGCTAAGGGTCCAGTCCCTTGGGCCTGTGCCATTCAGCTAGTGCTGACATGTTTGTAATGGTGGCCGGTTGGTTATGACCTCCTGCCCAACCCATGACCAGTTTTAACTAGCATCAAAGGCACTTGTTCCTTGGGGCCAGGAGGGAGTGCATTCTGCTCAGTAAGCAAGTAACTTCAGCCATGCACTTGGTGTCGCTTAAGATCACTTGCATAAGTGTCTTGTGAGCTTCCGTACAGCCAAGGTAGAGCCCTCCAACAACCCTAACTCCCTGGCCCTTGTTGGCCTTGGAAGCTAGTGATGTGGAGAGACACTCTTATAGTGTGCAGGCTGAGCACTTGAATGTACCACAGGACATGGCATTCCTGCCCAAGCTGATGCACTGGGGGTGGCTGTGCTGGCTGCAGCTGGTGCACCTAAGCATCCTTCCCTTGGTGCCTTGGTAGATGGTACATCCTATGGGGGGGTGGGAGGAAGATATGAAAGGGGTAAGCTTCTGGGCAGGTCTGATCACAAGCAAAGTGTGTCAGTGGGTGAGGCCACCCAAGCATATAGGAGATCCACAGTTTTTCCTAATGCCGATAATGGGATGTTATCATCCCTGATGCGTGTTATCCTGGAACCCCCCTTATACACAGCTGAAACAGCTTGGACCTTATCCATGTAGCACAAGACTGACGTTCCTGCCAGTCTATGTGCCCAGTGCTGCAAGCAAATCATGCAAGCTTCGAGTTCCAGGACACCTATTGTGCACATGTACCCCTACCGACTCATGCCACTCCAGCTCCAGAGCCTTGTCCCCGGCTCCAGGTCACTTAGTGTGCCCTTGTTAGATTTATTTAAAGTGTAGGCTGGACTTTGTAACGTTTTAGCTCTTGTGTTTGATATTTCCCTTAATTAGGGGGTATATCACACCATTGGCTGGCCGTACTGGTCATATCAGCTATGTTACCATTTAAATATCTATGGGATTTAAGCCTGTGCCTTGTAAGTGGTATGGTAGGTGGTGACAGGGTATAGGGCATCAAACAAGAGTTGGATAGTGCAGGTATCCCCAAGGGTGTGACCTTTGGGGAAGAGCTATCCATCTACCTATTTTTTACCTGTCACAGGGTTGTTTCAGGGGTGGTGAGTGAGCAAGGTAACTTGCTCATACAACCATTATCCCAGTGAAGGAAGGTCTACTAGAAACCTAGGACAAGGGACACCTAATTCATCTGCCCAGTATTGCCATCTCTCTATATTCAGCTTGGTTCCAGTTGAGTTGAGCCACTTTTCCCTGTCTTCCAAGTCATGGGGTTGGAACATCTCAACCATCAGTCTCCCACAAAGGGTTGTGATTTGAATGCAGCTATGAATGTGAGTGGGTACTGTAGGAAGACAAATTCTAGCAAAAGCTGAACGACGCAAACTTCAAGGCGAACAGGGCTGCTGTGCAAGGCACTGGGCAGAAAAGGAAGGCAAAGAAGGAGAACGCGATGGTCGACTACGAGTCGCGGAGCAGAGGGGGAGAGGGAAGGAACTCAATACTCTCACCTTTCTAGGATAGGTCGATGAATGCAACTCCCATTGCCCACTCATCTTGCGATGGGTTGGGATTACGGTGTAGCTTTTCAGAGCGAGCCTTGATCGGAGGCCCGTGCGCCATCTTCGATCGTTTTGCGGGACCTGCGGGATGGGATCTCGACGCAACTCGAAATTTGGTTAAGATCAAGGCTCAGCAGCTCGAGGCACCAAGAATTTAGTGCCCCCGGTGACTGTGCACTTGATTTTATACCGGGCAGGACAGTACTGTTGAGAAAACACTGGCGGTGGTTACTCCTGGTTTTGCCCGGGGGTTTACGGGTATTTTGAAATATGAATGCGTCCTGCGGGATCTTGCGTCGCGCGGCTGAATACTCCATTTCACCCACTACTGTGTGGGAAATGCGGCGTTGCGGAATATATATATATATACACATATATATATATATATATACATATACGTATACATATATATATATAAGTATACATATACATATATATACATACAATATATACATACAATATATAGATATACATAGATATAGATAAAGACATAGATATAGATACATATATATATATATAATATATATATATATATATATATATATATATATATATATATATATATATATGGCCACAACATATAGATGTATAAAGACAGCAAAATAAATGTAATAATAAAGACATCTGGTATATCCGTACATCAAGGAGGCCTCTGAAAAATCTGGGATTTTGTTGTACTTGTAGGCTGCATCATATTAAGGTGCCCTGTGCCTTCAAACAAGTACATAATTTTTGTATTGACTATTGCTCGCGGTTCTCTATCCATATCGAACATGCGGTACGAAATATTTTTACTTGCCCTCCCCTCGGTATATATGGTATACCAGTACATCAAGGAGGCCTCTGAAAAATCTGGGGTTGTTTACATGTAGGTGCCCTGTGCCTTCAAAAAAATACAAGTTTTGTTTTTAGTTCAACGTTCACTTGTGAAGCTTGCTGCCGGCGCGGTCACGTACAATTTTGTGCTTGGCAGCCCCATATATTCATAAATTCACAATTCAATCATTCATAAATTCAGAATTCAATCATTCATAAATTCATAATTCAATCATTCATAAATTCATAATTCAATCATTCATAAATTCATAATACTTGTTGCGACACCACATATTTTGCACCACCCTGGTTTGAGTGCCACTCTTGCAAATGTTATTCTATACACAATATCTTGCGTTATTGTGCTTGGAAGCCCAATAGATATCAGAATACTTGTTGCGGCACCACATAGTTTGTAGTACCCTGGTGTGAGTGCCACTATTGCAAATGTTCTTCTATACATGTCAGCGTGTACTACTAGGACACGAGTGCCTGATTGGCATCTGATCAGATGCCAATCAGGCACTCGTGTCCTAGTAGTACACGCTGACAATACACAATATCTTGCGTTATTGTGCTTGGAAGCCCAATAGATATCAGAATACTTGTTGTGGCACCACATAGTTTATAGTACCCTGGTGAGAGTGCCACTCTTGCACATATTATTCTAGATGTGAAATCTTACGACATCGTGCTTGACGTCCCTATGATCTTGAAATGATCTTGACAGCCCAATAAATATCATAAATTCATAATGCTTGTTGCGACAACACATGGTTTGAAGTACCTTGGTGTGAGTGCCACTCTTGCACATGCAATTCTGGATAAGATATCTTACGATATCGTGCTTGACAGCCCAAGAGATATCATGATACATTTTGCGGCACCATATCACAATGCTTTCTGTTGTAAGCAGTGGCTGTACCATACGATCATCTAATTCAGATGGTCGGGTAGTACAGCCACCGCTTACAACATAACGTTACTCTTATTGTGGCATTACCCCGAGGTTCCATATGACCATCTAATTCAGATGGTCGGGTAGTACAGCCACCGCTTACAACATAACGTTACTCTTACTGTGGCATTACCCCGAGGTTCCATATGACCATCCGAATCAGATGGTCGTATGGTATAGCCACCGCTTACAACATAACGAAACTCCTTGTATGGCCTTACCCTGAGGTTCCATACGACTATCTGATAGAAATGGTCGTATGGCATAGCCACCGCTTACAACATAGCGAAACTCCTTGTATGGCTTTACCCTATGGTTCCATACGACTATCTGATAGAGATGGTCGTATGGCATAGCCACCGCTTGCAACATAAGATTACTCCTATAATGGCATTACCCTGAGGTTCTATATGACCATATGCCTATCTGATTCAGATGGCCGTATGGTATAGCCACCGCTTACTACATAATGTCACTCCATAATGTTGCATGGTATGGCATTACCCCGAGGTTCCATACGACCATACGAATCAGATGGTCGTGTAGTACAGCCACCGCTTACAACATAACATTACTCATATTATGGCATTACTCCGAGGTTCCATACGACCATCCAAATCAGATGGTCGCATAGTACAGCCACCGCTTACTACATAACCTTACTCCTACTATAGCATTACCCCGAGGTTCCATACAACCATCTGATCCAGATGGATGTATGGTATAGCCACCGCTTACAACATAACGCTACTCCGTGTATATCATTACCCCGAGGTTCCACCCGACTTTCTGATCAAGATGGATGTATGGTATAGCCACCGCTTACAACATAACGCTACTCCGTGTATATCATTACCCCGAGGTTCCACACGACTATCTGATCAAGATGGTCGTATGGTTTAGCCACCGCTTACAACATAACATTACTATAATAATGGCATTAACCCGAGGTTTCATATGACCATCCCAATCAGATGGTCGTATGGTATAGCCACCGCTTACAACATAACGTTACTCTAATAATGGCATTACCCTGAGGTTCTATATGACCGTCCGAATCAGATGGTCGTATAGTACCGCCACCGCTTACTACACTGTCCATGCTGTGCATGCTTTCCATGATATCCGAATCGCAAGTATGAAATATATAAATAAATAAATAAATATATATATGAAATATAAATGAAACAATATATGTATGAAATATAAATAAATAATAAAATAAATATATATATAAAATAAATATATAAATAAAAATAAAATAAAATAAAATAAATATATGTATATATATATATAATAAATAAATAAATAAACAAATAAATAAATAAATAAATAAATAAACAATATAATATATATATATATATATATTAATATATATATTAATATATATATTTATATTATATATATATATATATTATATATAATAAATATATAAAATAAATAATAATAAATAATAATAAATAATAATAAATTAATAAATAAATATATAAATAAATATATAATATAAATATATATATATATATTAAATATTCCGTGTATGATTATAATTCCATCATTGCATGGTTATAATAATTGGAATTATACGTGTCCATTAAAATTCCATAATTACGCAATATTGCTTATATACACCTACGTGCTATCACACCGTATAATCCAACTGTAATATCGCGTGTAATCCAACTCTTGCACCTGATTTGGTCTACGTCCGATATCTTGATGCATGTAATGCGTAACATCACGATGGTTCTTGCATTGGGGATGCTGTTGGTAATAGGCTGAAATAGACTAGCTCAACAGTATGGTGGGCTAGCATTCTAGTTTTTTGTGTGCGACGCGTCACAAATTGAGCGATTCGGTGTGACCCCAGTGCGACTGCTGCCTCCTGAACAACGTTTTTTTATTACTGCTTAAGACGGCGGCCAGCCAGATTGCTGGCTGAAGCTACGCAGCCAAGTTCAAGTTCAATCCCCCTGAACCCCGCGGAGCCCGGGGGGTTCTGGGGGACACTAGAGCCATCAAGGGGCTACGGTTTCGACTGACGATGGATAAAAGGGCACAAAGGCCAATGCAACTTAATTCTAGAGTCAATCTTTTTTATAAAGGCCAACCCCTTAGGGGTTGGTTGCAACCCCTTGACTGCCTAGGCAATCAAGGTTGCAACCAAGGCCAACCATTTGTATTTCTTACCAGTTCTGCCAGACACATGCGTCGCCAAGCAGCGACGGAATGGTGACCCGTCCAGCCTGGTTAGGCGATAGCTTCAAGCGCGATAGCGACGAATATTTCTGACTAGTTCAGCCAGACACATGCGTCACCAAGCAGCAACGGAAGGGTGCCCCGTCCAGCCTGGTGCGGCCATAGCTTCTAGCGCGATAGCGACGAATATTTCTGACTAGTTCTGCCAGACACATGCGTTGCCATGCAGCAACGGAATGGCGCCCATTCAGCCTGGTTCGGCGATAGCGACTAGCGCGATAGCAACAAACACGTCTGACTTGTTCAGCCAGACACATGCGTCGAAGCCGTGCTTATATGCTCATCACATCATCTCGCGCGTCGCCTGAACTTCAGGGTTCAGGTCGCTCCGTTCGACTTCTCGTCTGTAGGTGTCGCTGTAGTCTCTTCAGACTACGTCTCTTCTCCTACTTCCGGGACGTCATCGCCCCCTCGAGGGGACGCGGGGTGAGGATTGCTATCCGTCACACCATGCAGCGACGGAATGGCGACCCGTTGAAGTATTCTACAGCTTAGCAATGATCTCTCTTGAGCAGCTAGCATCCACTTTTCGAGGGAGCCCCCGGAGTGACCCCTTTGTCCAGTTGTTTGCTGGCTCTAGCACAAACGGATGAGCGTGGCATGGGGACTCAAAGGGTCAGCCACCTTTGTGTCAGTCTTCTGCAGCCTGTATTTGAGTCGCGTTAGTGCGGGCGGGTGGCGGGTGTTGTGTCTGACTTGCTGACTCTAGTGCCGACGGATGAGCGTGGCAGGGGGACTCAAATGGAGTCAGCCAGCTTTGTGTCGGTCTCCTGCTGCCCGACTTAGAGTCGCATTAGTGTGGGCAGGTGGAAGGTGCTGTGTCTGACACGCTGACTCTAGCGCCAACGGATGAGCCTGGCAGGGGGACTCGAGCGGCGTCAGCCACCTTTGTGTCGGTCTTCTGCTGCCCGGCTTTGGGTCATGTTAGTGTGGGCGGATGGCGGGTTTTTGTGTCAGACTCACAGACTCTAGCGCCAACAGAGGAGCGGCGCAGGGGGCAACAAAGCTTCAGCTCATGAAGGGCGACAGCTACCATCATGTCTGTTTCCTGCTGCCCGTCTTCGAGTCGTGCTAGTGTGGGCGGGTGGCGGGTGTTGTGTCCAACTCGCTGACTCTAGCACCAACGGATGAGCGTGGCATAGGGACTCGAATGGCGCCAGCCGCCTTTGTGTCGGTCTTGTTCTGCCCGTATTTGAGTCGAGTCAGTGTGGGCGGGTGGCGGGTGTTGTGTCAGAATCGCTGACTCTACCACCAACGGATGAGTGCCGCAGGCGTCTTGAATGGCGTCAGCCACCTTTGTGTCGGTCTTCTGCTGCCCGACTTTGAGTCGCGTTAGTGTGGGCGGGTGGCGGGTGTTGTGTCTGACTCGCTGACTCTAGCACCAACGGACGAGCGCCGCAGGGGGCAACGAAGCTTCAGCTCATGAAGGGCGTTAGCCACCATCATGTCTGTCTCCTGCTGCCCGACGATGTCCTTCATGGCATCCTCCAGCTCTGGGTACAGCTTTAGTATGGTGTGGAGGTTGGCTAGGTCGGCTTTGAACAAAACGACCTGGGGGAAGGGTGAGGGTGAGGGTAGGTGTGCTGGCAGGCAGGAGAGCAAGGGAGTAGGGGTGGTAGTGGTTGGGAGAGTGTGTGGTGGAGGTTGGCTAGGTTGGCCTTGAACAAAACAACTTCGGGTGAGGGTGAGGGTGAGGGTAGGTGTGCTGGCAGGCAGGAGAGCAAGGGAGTAGGGGTGGTAGTGGTTGGGAGAGTGTGTGGTGGAGGTTGGCGAGGTCGGCTTTGAACAAAACGACCTGGGGGGAGGGTGAGGGTGAGGGTAGGTGTGCTGGCAGGCAGGAGAGCATGGGGGTAGGGGTGGTGGTGGTTGGGAGAGTTGTGTGTGGAGGTTGGCTAGGTTGGGCCTTGAACAAAACAACTTCGGGTGAGGGTGAGGGTGAGGGTGAGGGTAGGTGTGCTGGCTGGAAGGTGCATGGGGGTAGGGGTGGTGATAGGGATGAAGGCATGGGTAAGGGTGGTGGAAGTGGTTGCTGCCTTGCGATTGTGTTGTGTTGTGTTGCATTGTGTTGCGTTGTGTTGTGTTGCGTTGTGGTGAACTAGATAGGAGAGCCCCATTCACCGCACTTTTGCTGGGAACATTAGCCTGCCATGTCGGCTGTGTTGTGGTGAGGTGTGTTGCATTGTGTTGCGCTGTGTTGCATTGCATTTTGTTGAGGTGAACCAGATAGGAGAGCCCCATTCACCTGTGATGTGTTGTAATGAGGTGTGTTCTGCTGCCTTGCGTTGTGTTGTGTTGAATTGCTTTTTGCCCTTGCTGCGAACATTTGCCTGCCGAGTCGGTTGTGTTGTGGTGTGGGGAGGTGTGTTGTGCTGTCTTGTGTTGCGTTGCATTATGTTGTGATGAAACAGACAGAAGATGAACCATTCACTCACCGCGCCCTTGCAGCAAACATTTGCATGCCAAGTCGGCTGTGTTGTGTTGTTGTGGATGTGTTGCAATGTCTTGCGTTGTGTTGTGTTGTGTCGTGTTGCATTATGTAGTGGTGAAACAGATAGGAGAGCCCCATTCACCCACTGCGCTCTTGCTGCAACATATGCCTGCCAAGTCGGCTGTGTTGTGGTGTGGGGAGGTGTGTTGCAATGTCTTGCGTTGTGTTGTGTTGTGTCGTGTTGCATTATGTAGTGGTGAAACAGATAGGAGAGCCCCATTCACCCACTGCGCTCTTGCTGCAACATATGCCTGCCAAGTCGGCTGTGTTGTGTTGTAGGGAGGTGTGTTGTGCTGTCTTGAGTTGCGTTGCGTTGTGTTGTGCTGAGTTGCAATGTGTAGTGGTGAACCAGATAGGAGATGAACCTTTCTCTCACCCCGCCCTTGCTGCGGCCATTTGCCTGCCACGTCAGCTGTGTTGTGTTGTATTGAGGTGTGTCGTGCTGTCTTACGTTGTGCTGTGTTGAGTTGTTTTGTGGTGGAACAGATATGAGAGTCCCATTCACTCACCACACCCTTGCTGCGAACATTTGCCTGCCACGTCGGCTCGGCAACTGTGCTGCTCTTCTCCGCTCTATTCATCTTCATGAACCCCAGGCTGTCGCCAGGTCCTTTGGTCAGCAACACCAGCACTTCGCTGGGGCCGTTTGTGTCAGAGGTAGAAGAGGGTCGGCCATGAGTGTTGTTTTCAAGGCATGAGCTCTCCATGCCCCTCAAGCGGGTGGTGTCGTTTGTGTCGGAGGGATAAGAGGGTCGGCCGACAGTGTTGTTTTCAAGGCATGAGCTCTCCATGCCCCTCAAGCAGGTGGTGTCGTTTGTGTCGGAGGGATAAGAGGGTTGGCCGACAGTGCTGTTTTCAAGGCATGAGCTCTCCATGCCCCTCAAGCGGGTGATACCGGTTGTGTCGGAGGGATAAGAGGGTTGGCCGACAGTGTTGTTTTCAAGGCATGAGCTCTCCATGCCCTTCACGCGGCTGATGGGATCGGCAATGCTGTTGGGGCTTGCGCGCTGGAAGGGACCTGGGAGAGGGTTGGGATTGGTGGGTGGATTAGTGGGGTGGGTTTGGTGGATTGGGGTGGGGTGAGTGGGTGGAGTGGGGTGAGGTGGGATATATATATATTATATACTGGTATATATATATGGATGTATTTATATGGACGGATGGATGCATGGATGCTTGGATAGATACGAGTCACCCATGTGAAGGCTTCCAGGTGCACCAGGTAGCTAGAGGATCTGCCTGGATGCTACTACTAGTGACTGAAAAGTAGGAAACGGCGATGTGATATCATTTGATGCTGGCAGTCTGACTAGGCTTTAGTTATATTTATATTGGTAAATTGAAATTGTTTACATCCTTGTAATACAGTTACTCACAAGACGTGATGTTAAGGACACCACAGCGTAAGCCGGAGCTAGCTATAGTCACCGTTACCTTTTATATACATATATGCATATACCAATACAATATCATATGATATGCATATTTGGTTTTTGGTATTTGTAAAAACATTTATATGCATATATTTTTTATATGCATGTACCAATACAATATCATATGATATGCATGTTTGGTTTTTGGTATTTGTAATTTTTTTGTATAGCCGTACTGCTCTCAAAATTTAATGGTTTGCAAAAATTTGACGGCTTTGTTTTGGGGTTTTATTATAAATTGACGGTTTACATTTGACGGTTTTTTTAATAGGAATATAAATTGACGTTACACATTTTACGGTTTTCATTTTAATAAAATCCATTTATGCAACTGAACGTTTGTACTTAATCATGTTACACTGGTTCATGGTACAACATTAGGGTACACTGTTATAGGACCTGCAAGGAGTGTACATATAATATTGCAATGATCCCAACATCTTGTTCAGCATAACACTACCGGTACTCATTGAAATAACTAGAATGAGACTTTCAATCGTTTCCATTAACTCCTGAAATCATCTCTTGCTCAGTTAATGTCATAAGCATACGCATAACGTATGTTCATGTCTTGCTCAGCGACCCTAGAAGGGCAAGGGCACCTCAAATCCTCGATCGCTAGCATCGCGATCAAGCCTCTCTTCAGATGGGTCATCTGTTCCTGACAGACCAGATGAGCAATCATCAGTCACTTTCCCTCTTGTACTCTGCCTTGGAAAGTTGGAGTTTGAGGCTGCTCACACTGGGCTCAATGCTTCAAATGGAACTTTCATTGGAAGGTCTGAGCAGCCAGTTCAAGTTCAGAGTTGTGTGCCTTTCGATGGCCAGAAGCTTGTGAAAAGGGCTCCAGGTCAACATACTTCTTCTTGTGGGGTCTAGTTTTGAGCTCAGACCCGTCTAGGAGGTAACCCAGCGTCTGCATGAAATTCACTGCCCCGTCTTAGTGAAAAACTTGCTGCTCGTCTTCGCAGAGGTAGTCGATGGGTTGCGAACGACAGCATCTCGAGCTTCCGGCTGCAACTCGATTCACCTCTTTGTTGGTGACGGTGATCTGCCTGGCTCTACCCGGTCGAAAAAACCCACAGGGTCCCTTCGCTTCTTGTGAAGTTGGAGCTATTAGAGGCGTAAACGTCCCTCTGGGGATCTGTCGAGGGGATGAGCCATGAAATGAGAAAGGCGGCCTTGTCGACCACTCATGCGTTTTGTCCGGTCGGGGGGAGCCTAGGTTCGTTGCCGGTAGTAAGCCCTATCCAAGTCGAAGCCCTACCCAAGTAATATCGCACGGGATTTGATATTGACGGCTTTTTCGATTCGTAATATACCGTACGTCACGATTTGACGGTTGCTCCCGTCAATTTAAACCGTTAAATTTTGAGAGCAGTACGGTATGCATATATTTTTTGTATGCATATACCAATACAATATCATATGATATGCATATTTGGTTTTTGGCATTTGTAATTTTTTTTATATGCATATATTTTTTATATGCATATACCAATACAATATCATATGATGCAATTTGTGTGATCTCATATGATCTCATACTCGCATTTGATCAACATCCAAGTGATTCAAAACAGTCATATGCCGGTCCCTACTAACAAGTCCTAGGCAGCGTCGCATGGAAAATTGGCAGAGAGAGTTGGCAACAAAATCCACTTAGTTAAAACATTGTTGGCTGATGTGTCAGGCCTCGTATCGGGGGGGTCGGTCGGTCGGACGGACACGGGGTGGCCCCGGGGGGGCCCGCCCCCCAGAAGGGGGGGGGGGGGGGGCTCGCCAAAAAACATTAAGTGACCAGCCCGCACCTGAGCCATGTCTCATGGGGAACTGCCACCTAGGCTTCTTTGTCTCTGGCTTACCCCCCCCCCCCCCCCCCCCCTTCCCTCCCTCCTCCCACCCCACACAGACACATACATACACATACACACATACACACACAAAACCGCACCTGGGCCCATGTCTCTTCACTCCTTAGCAAGGCCTTGGACACATGTGCGGCGTTGCTTGGGGCATCCCCTGTCCCTAGCTCTGTGATTGGCAGGAGTGCTTGGTAGCTGAAATCCATTGACAAATCCAGGCTGGCACTGAAGCGGCTTTGGCTCGTGGACAAATGCGGGCTAGCTCCCCCTAGCAAGTGGCTTGGCCCCTAGCCAAGTGGCTTGGTTCCCCGGACAGGTGGCTTGGCTCCGTGGACATACAGGCCAGCTCCCCTTGCAAGTGGCTTGGCCCCCCAGCCAACTGGCTTGGTTCCCCGGACAGGTGGCTTGGCTCCGTGGACATGCGGGCTAGCTCCCCTTGCAAGTGGCTTGGCTCCGTGGACAAGCGGCTTAGCTGCCCTAGCAATCGACTTGGATCACCAGACATGCGGCTTGACTCCATGAAAATGCGGCTTGGATCTGTGAACAGGCGGCTATGCTCTCCGGTCAGGCTAAACTCACTGCTGTACATGTGGCCTGCGTGGTGGTGGTATGTTTTTGTTTTGGTCAGCGACATTCAATGTATAACATAATATATACACATATTTTTACATACACCGTAATATACAATATAATACATATTAGCGTCAGGTTGTACTCAGGATCTTTGCCTCAATATCTCCCACTGCTTTACATATGGACTGCGCGGTGGTGGTATGTTTTGTTTTGGTCAGCTACGTCCAATATATAATATAATAATGTTAATATATAAACCAGTAAATAAATCAAAGTTACGCGTTTTGAAGAGGCATGAACTTGAGTTGGCCAGCCCGTTCTCCTGTGCTGGGACAAACACTCACGATTTTATATTATAATTACTTTATAATATAATATATATACTATTTTATATTATAATTACTTTATAATATAATATATATATATATTATATATTATAATTACTTTATAATATAATATTTATACTACTTTATATTATAATTGTTTTTTTAGTAGAATTGCGTCATTACGTTTGCCTCAATATGTACAGGCTACTGTACTGTACTGGTTTACAAGAGCTTCAGGGTCATATTATGTTCGTTGGTTGGCCCTGGCTGATAAATTGCGATGCTACCAACAACCTAATTCCTTTGGTGTTTGAAGCTTGTCATGGATGTTGCGCTTGATTTCACGGGCCCTGTCGCTTATGCAGTTGTAATGTCAGCCGTATGCACCGCAGTATCTCTAGACCCATAAGTATAGTAGTTTGTGTACACAGACATGTACACAGACATGTACACAGATATGTACACAGACATGTACACAGACATGTACAGACATGTACACAGACATGCACACAGACATGTATACAGACATGTACACAGACATGTACACATAAATGTACACAGACATGTACACAGACATGTACACAGACATGTACACAGACATGTACACAGACATGTACACAGACATGTACGCAGACATGTACACAGACATGTACACAGACATGTACACAGACATGTACACAGACATGTACACAGGGCGGGCATTATCTCTAGACCCGTCAAGCCGAGGGCACATATGGAGTCCAGTTGGGCACCAGGAAAAATGTAATCATCATTATCATCACCATTATCACCATCATCATCATCATTATCAGTGGAGCAGTCTGTGTAGACGCGTATACAAGGCGTATCTTGTCAGAGGCAGCACAGCTTTCAGGGGCAGGACAACCTACAGAGGCAGTACAACCTACAGAGGCAGCACAGCTTTCAGGGGCAATACAACCTACAGAGGCAGTACAACCTACAGAGGCAGCACAGCTATCAGGGGCAGTACAACCTACAGAGGTAGTACAACCTACAGAGGCAGCACAGCTTTCAGGGGCAGTATAACCTACAGAGGCAGTACAACCTACAGAGGCAGCACAACCTACAGAGGTAGTACAGCCTACAGAGGCAGCACAGCTTTCAGGGGCAGTACAGCCTACAGAGGCAGCACGGCTTTTTAGGGGCAGTACAGCCTACAGAGGCAGCACAGCTTTCAGGGGCAGTACTGCCTACAGAGGCAGCACAGCTTTCAGGGCAGCACAACTTCCTTATATCAGCAAAATGAAGAAGGGGGCGAGCAGCCATACAGGCTGGAGCAATGTTATCAAGTTGCAAGTTCAAGGTTCAAGTCAGGGCAGGACAACTTACTATGTTAACATAGGGGAAGAAGAAGTCCAGCAGCCTTAAAGGCTGGAGCCATGCTACCAAGTTCAAGTTCAAGTTAGGCAGTACAACTTACTGATTCCAGCGTAGGGAAGGGAGTCTAGGAAGCTGCGGCGAGTACCCAAACTCATCATCATCATAGATCATCATCATTCATCTTCATCTTCAGTTTAAATTCTAGTTAGGCAGCTCAACTTATCCACTGCCCCCCCCCCCCCCCGGCACCACACCACCCACGCGCGCGCACACCCACACCACACACCCACACCCACACCCACAACTTACTTATTTCAAGCGTAAGGAAGGAGTCTAGGAAGCTGCGGCGAGAACCCAACTCATCATCATCTTCAGTTTCCGGGGACGGGCGGTCGCCAAAGATAATAGATTGTGAGTGTGCCTGTGGAGTTGATGTTTGTATTTTTTATTGATTTATTTTTGATTGTTTTACCAGATTTATTTGATTTTTGTGTTATATTTTGGGGGGGGGCAAAACTCATCGTCGTCTTCAGCCTCCAGGGACAAGGGGGTGGCAAAGATGATGGAATGTGAGTGTGTCTGTGTAGCGGATATTTTGCATTTTTTGATGGATTTATTAATTATTTTTTAATGGATTTGCTTGATTTTGAGTAGGTTCTTTTTGAGGCTAAAACTCATCGTCGTCATTAGCCTCCAAGGATGGGCTGTGTGCAAGCATGATGGAATGTGAGTGTGCCTGTGGAGTGGATGTTTGTATTTTTTGAATGGATTTATGATTTATTTTTTAATGGACCTGCTTGATTTTTTGCATGTCCTTTTGGGGGCTAAAACTCGTCGTTGTCTCCAGCCTGTAGGGACGGGGGGTGCGGGAAAATGATGGAATGTGAGTGTGGCCTGTGTAGTGGATTTTTGTTTTTTTGAATGGATTTATGATTTATTTTTTCATAGATTTGCTTGATTTTTTGCATGTCCTTTGGGGGGCTAAAACTCGTCGTTGTCTCCAGCCTCCAGGGACGGGGGGGTGGCAAAGATGATGGAATGTGAGTGTGCATGTGGAGAGGATGGTTAGGGTTTCTTGAATGTTTTTCCTGGATTTGTTTGAATCAGCGTTTTTCCTGGATTTGTTTGAATCAGCGTTTTTCCTGGATTTGTTTGAATCAGCGTTTTTCCTAAGCCCGATTAATCGCAAGCGACGCAACAATTGGCGGAGTGTGTTGGCAAGTTGCAACGGAACGACAGGTGGCAACGGACTAGAGCTGATCGCAGCTAGTTAGATATGAGACAGTTGACTGACGTGTCAGCAGCGTTTTTCTTAAGCACGATTATTAATGTTTCTCGCGAAATGGTCCATCGTTTTCTCAGGTCTGGGTAATGTTTTCGAGCTCGCTAAATCTTTCAATCTACACAAGCATGGACCAGCACTGGGAGCTTCGAATCAGCGACAGGCACATGTTAAGACAGTTTTTGGCCAAAACCTCAGTCGCTCATGAGCGCTCACTCTGAAGCTATTCCTCCACAACTATTACAACTGCTGCTGTTGATTTGAATGCTTGACGCCCTTTTTTCACTCGCAACAGGAACAAAGCTGTGACTGGGCGCGCCTAAGGTATCTTTAGGCGGGAATGCGTGCCCTTCTACTCGCTTCCGGCATTAATGCCTAACAATTTACTGCACTGTATGCAGATTTCCCCTGGAGCTCTGACTGACAGCCGATTCCTGCTTTTCCCCCCTACTCCTTGACTCTATCGCGGGCAGAGCTGATAGCTAATGGGCATCGCATTTATTCCTTCACACATCTGTCTGCTTTGTAGGAACCGAGCGAGTATTGGGTTAATGAGTCGGTGGGGTGGGAAGGATTCACTCGCGAGATGCTGCGCCCAATATGCTAACTGGATGCTATTTCCCCTTGCCCTCTCACTTCGGGCAAACCTGTAAGGCATCGTAATTATGGACAACTGAACTACAAGCCCAGAAGCCATCGTGTTTAATACCCACCCCCAGGCCCCACCCCCGGGGCTGACCTCCAGGGGACCGCATTTCTATCGTTTTTCTCCAGCAAAAAATATAATGTGCAGAATCGTTCAATACGATTAATAATGTTTTCATGTTCCCAAAGGGCAGACCCAGGAATCGGACCCAAACGATTACTATTGTTTTGTCCAAAAACCTTAGGAAAATCACTGGTTTGAATGATTTTTATTGATTTTCAACTTGATTGTTTTGAACATATATTAGTGTATATATGTACATGTTCATGTACATGGATTTGTACACTCATATGCGCATGTACGCATGATAGGTGAGGAAGGCAGGTGTAGCGTACACCTGGGTAGTGCTGTATGTTGCGGTACATGCCCATGTAGGTCTAAGTGTATACAGTATTGTAAATGTATATGCATATGTATGTATGTATGTATGTATGTATGTATGTATGTATGTATGTATGTATGTATGTATGTATGTATTGTATATAATGTATGTATGTTATTGTATGTATGTATGTGTAGCGTACCTCTGATTGGCCCAGTGGTGTCGTGGTATAATCTCCACCTCCTCTCGGCAACCAGACCAACAAGGTTCCTTCATAAAATTATAAAAGGGTAAGGCGGTACCCCTGGGTGGCCCCGTGTGTCGTGGTATATCTCCACTCCCCTTAGCGATAAGCCCCAACAAAGGTTCCTTTCATAAAATTATAAAAAGGGTAGCGTACCCCCTAGGTGGCCCTGTGTGGTGGTATATCTCCACCTCCCTTAGCGATAAGCCCCAACAAGGTATCCCTTCATAAAATATAAAAAGGGTAGCAGGTAGTACCCCTGGTTGGCCCTGTGTCGTGGTATATATCCACCTCCCCTTGGCGATAATACACACCAATGGTAATTTTATAAAAACTAGAAGTGTAGCGTACCCCTGGTTGGTCCCGTGTGTTGTGGTTATATCTTCAACTCCCCCTTGGCGATAAGATACATCTTGTCCACCGGGTCGCCGTAAGAGATGAAGTTGGTTGTGGGGGGGACTAGTACTCCTCAAAGGCCAAGCCCATGAGCTCTGACGTGACACTGCCTCCCTGGCATATGCAAGTCGGGGTTGTGGTGGTGGTGGTGGTGCAGTGGGGGGGTGTGGTGGTGGTGGTGGTTGTAGTGGTAGTAAGTGTGTGTGGTGGTTTGGTGGTGGTGTGGGGTGGTGTGGGGGTGTGGTGCTGTGGTGGTTGTGTGGTGGTGGTTTGGTGGTGGTGTGTGGTGGTGTGGGGGTGTGGTGCTGTGGTGGTGTGTGTGGTGGTTCGGTGGTCGTGTGGGGGTGTGGGGGTGTGGTTGGTTAGTGTGGTAGTTTGGTGGTGGTTGTGGGGGGGAGTAGTACCTCTCGAAGGCATGCCCATAAGCTCGGAAGTGACACTGCCTCCTGGCATATGCAAGTCGGGGTTGTGTGGTGGTGTGGTTATGGTGGTGGTTGGATGGTGGTGGTGGTTGGATGGTGATTGGTGTAGTGGTGGTGTGTGCGGTGGTGTAATGGTGTGGTTTTGGTGCAAAGAGGGGGGGGGGGAGGCGGCGGAGGCGGAGGAGGAGCAAGAGGAGGAGGAGGAGGAGGAGGAGGAAGAGGAGGAGGAGGAGGAGGTAGGAGGAGGAGGAGGAGGAGGAGGAGGAGGAGCGAGGAGAGGAGAAGGAGAAGGAGGAAGAGGGGGAGTCGCATAAACCTGGAGGACACACAGACAACTAACATTGCCTGACCTACCCACCCACCCACCCCACCTGCGCCACTGACCTACCCACTGACACACCCACCCACCCACCCACTGAACCTACTGACCACACACTGCCCCTACACACCCACACACCCACACTGACTCACCAACCACCCACCCACCACTGACTCACCTACCCACCCACCCACCCACTGACCTGCGCACTGACCCATCCACCCACTGACCTGCGCACTGACCTACGTCTACCCACTGACCCACCCACCCACTGACTCACCCACCCACCCACCCACTGACCTACTGACCCACACACTGACCCGCTGCCCACCCACCACTGACTCACCACCCACCCACCCACCCACTGACCCACCCACCCACCCACTGACCTGCGCCAGGCTGATGGCACTGTCGTACTCCTCCTGTGTTAATGCTCGCTCAAATAATAAGTAGAGCGCAGGCGCGTTGGGGTGCGAGGTTGAGGCTGGGGTCTTGGGGGGGGGGCTTGCCCAAGGTTGAGGTTGAGGTTGGGGCCCTGGGAGGGGCCTTGCCCAAAGTTGATGTTCAGGTTGGGTTGAGGTTGAGGTTGGGTCCCTGGGGGGGGCCATTGAGGGTGCTGGTAGTGCTGGGCAGTTCTGCTTTGATGCTGTGGTAGTGCTGGTAGTGCTGCTGTAGTGCTGGCAGTTCTGCTGACGCTGTTTGGTAGTGTGGTAGTTTGCTGTTGGTGCTGCTGGTAGTGTTTGGTAATTTCTGCTGCTGGTAGTGTTGGTAGTTCTGCTGTAGTGTTGGCAATTCTGCTGATGCTGCTGGTGATGCTGGTAGTCCTGCTGGTGCTGCTGATTGTGCAGGTCCCCGTACTCTGGTGCAGAGACACGTTCTGTGGGGATGCTAGGCATTTGTGTAGCGAGTGCGCGGGAGAAGGAGGGGGAGACGAGCATGTGAGCATGTGAGTGGGTGGGGGTGTCCGAGGCGGAGGGGGAGAGAAGGAGAGGAGGTGGGGGGGGCATGGACGATGCTGGGGGAGGCATGGATTCGTTGGGGTGGGCTGGACGTAGTAAGTCCAGAGGTCCAGTTTTCATGGAAGGCGTGGTAAGGGGGACCGGGTTGAGTCCGTGGGATCCAGGGTGGCGACATGGCAGTGGAGTCCTAACGAGGCCACGCCATCTTTGGTCGCACTGACAACTGCCTGTACACCAGAGAGGGCTGCTGCGAGGGGAGCACGCTGCTAGGCAAGCCAACTCCCATGGGACACCAAGTAAGGGGACCGGCAGAAAAGGTGGCAAAGCTGGGAATCGGAGCAGGGGGGGTTGTACACCTGCCGGAAGAGTGCCTTCTAAAGGTACCAGGTTCGAGCTCTGGCCATGGTGATTGTCTCGGGGAATGTGGGGTGGGAAAGTAGCGCAGGCATGGAGGGGTAGGTGGGTCGTGTGGTGGTGGAGTGGTGGTGTGGGTGGGTGGGGGACTGGGTAGGAGGCATTCGACGATAGATAGTCAGGGAGGGAGTCTGAAGAAGCTGTAGTGGCCTGTGTGTGAGTGTCTGATGAGGTGGTGGTAGTGGCAGTGGTGGTGGTGGCGGTGGCAGTGGTGGTTGGTATTAGCGAGGTGGTTGGTATTAGCGAGGTGGTTGGTATTAGCGAGGTGGTTGGTATTAGCGAGATGGTAGAGGGTTGGGATGAGAAAAGAGGGCTATTTTTGGCGGTTGTGGCGTGGGCGGGGGGGGCGGGGGGTAAAAAAAAAGTTATGTGTGTGGTGGCAGTGGTGGAAATGAGCGAGGTGGTAGAGGGCTGGGTTGGACCTGATGGGATCGGTGAGGTGAAGGTGTTGGTGGGCTGCATCAGTGGGCCGCTACGGTGGGCTGCATCTGTACTGGACTGTACTGCAAATGTACTGGACTGGACTGCATATGTACTTGGACTGTAACTGTATCTTGGGTGGGCCGCATTCTGTGCTGGGCCCATAATGTGTGAGATAGCTCCCCCAGGAACTGCGTTCTAGGCTAGGGGGTGACTGGCATCTGTACTGTACTGTATTGCATTTGGGTAGGCTGCATCTGTACTGGACTGTGCTGCGTTCGGGTTGGATGTATTTGTACTGTACTGTACTGCATGTACTGTAATGTGTTGGATGGCTCCTCCAGAAGCTGCGTGCTAGGCTGTGCCGGCATCTGTACTGGACTGTACTGCATCTGGGTGGGCTGCATCTGTACTGGACTGTCCTGCATGTACTGTAATGTGTGGGACGGATCTCCCAGAATCTGCAAGCTGCTAGGGACAGAGCCGAGGGAAGAGCAGAGTTTTGCTGTGGTGCCATGATGAGGGAAGGGAGGCGGCGAGAGTTCTCAGAAGAGGTGAGGGTGGCTCTGCAGAGGGGGGACTCCTGAGGGGGGCTGCGCCCGCGTAGGTGACCAAGGGTGGGTGCACGTGATGGGTAAGGGAGGGCGGAGTGGTCTGCAGAGGTGAGGGTGCTCTGCAAACGGGGGCTCCCTGAGGGGGCCTGCGCCGCAGAAAGGTGACCAAGGGTGGGTGCAATGGCGACTCACGTGTCTATTCGTGTGGCTGGGTCCTTGTCCCCAGGCAGTGCAGCGAAGCCAGCTAAGCCGCCTTGCTGATGGCAGGTGTTGGCGGTAGCTTGAGCGGCTTGCTTGATGTTGCGTAGAAATGGTGGGGGGAGGAGCCTCTCGAAGGGGAGGAGATCCAAAAGTAACGCACATGTAGAGGCCACACTCCAGCGCCACATGTCATTGGGTTTGGGTGGAGGGTGCGGGTGAGAGGCAAGGTGTGGTGGTGTGGTGGTGGTGGGTGGTTGTCGTGGTGGTGGTTGTGTGTGCTGTGTGTGTGTGTGTGGTGTGTGTGTGGGGGGGGGGGGGGGGGGGGGGGGGGGGGGGGGTGGGGGGGGGGGGGGGGAGGGGGGGGGGGGGGGCCTCAAAGGGGGTGGAGCTCTCCGAAGGGATGGAGGGATCCTTAAGCGACATGTAAGAGGCAGACACCCAACGTCCCAAATGTTCGTCTGTGGGTGGGTGGAGGTGGGTGGGTGGGTGGCGCTCGGGTGATCGCTGTGGGCGTTGCCTGAAAGGAGGGTGGCTATAGTACTCCATGGGGGGATGTGCTAGAGATGTGTTAGGGGGTGGGGGGGGAGGTTAAGGGGTTGAAGTCCTCCAACGGGGAGGGATCAAAAGCGCTCATGTGAGGCAGACACCCAACGCCACATGTCCGTCTGTGTGTATGCGTGTGTGGGGGGTGGGGGTGGGGGCGGGGGTGATGGGTGTATAGGCGTGTGGGGGGGTGGGAGAGGGGGCTCAAGGGTTGGAGCCTCGGGAGGGT
>CM039464.1:25250364-25272109 GCA_022414725.1 Microglena sp. YARC | reverse complement strand
GGGGGGGATTGTTGGGGTGTTTTGCGGTGGGGTGGTGGGATTGTTGGGTGTTTTGGAGGGTGGGGTGGGGATTGTTTGGGTTGTTGGGGTTTTTGGGTGGGGTGGGGATGTTTGGGGTTGTTTGGGGTTTTTTGGGGGGGGGATTGTTTGGGGTTGTGAGGGTGTTTTGGATGTGTTTGGGGTGTTTGGTTGGGGGTGGGGGATTGTTTGGGGGTTGTCAACCTAACTCGTCCACCTTCACTTGCCCCTCCCCACTATGAGAGCCTTACACTGGAACATCCTTCATGCTCAGGTGATTTGGGGTGAGAGGATTGTTTGGGCCGGTTGACGGGGCGCTGGCGGTGGATTTTTGGGTGTTTGGGTTGCGGGGCATTGTTTGGGTTGTTTTGAGGTGGGTGGACAGGTGGGGGATTTGTTTGCGGTTCGGGTGGGTGTTGGGGGGGATTGTTTGGGGTTGTTTTGGGGTGGGTAGCAGCGCGAGGGGGGGTTCGTTTGGGTTGTTTGGGTTGGGGGGGATTGTTGGTTGTTTTGGGTTGTGGGGCGGGTGTTTGGCTTTTTGGTTGGGGGATTGTTTGGGTTTTTTTGGGGGGGGTGTCAGGGTGGGGATTGTTTGGGGTTGTGGCGTTGGGGGATTGTTTGGGGTTGTTTTGTGGGGGCGGGGGGGATTGTTTGGGGTTATTTGGGGTTCGGGCGATTGTTTGGGTTGTTTGCGGGTGGGGGGGTGGGGGGATTCGTTTGGGTGGAGTTGGGGGATGTTGGGGTTCACTGTTGGGTGGGCGGGATTGATTTGGGGTTGTTTGGGTGGGTGGGGGGGATTGTTTGGGTTGTTGGGGGGGGGTGGGGGGGATTGTTTGGGGTGGTGGGGGCATTGTTTGGGTTGTTTGGTTGGGGGGATGGTTTGGGCGTTGTTGTCGGGGTGGTCGGGCGGGATTGTTTGGTGGGCGTAGGAGCGGATTGTTGGGTTGTTTGGCCGTTGGGGGATTGTGGGGGTGTTGGGCGGTGTGGGTGGGAGGGGATGTTTTTGTTTGGATGTTGTTGGTGGGTGGGGGGGATTGTTTGGGGTGTTTGAGTTGGGGGAGGGATTGTTGGGTTGTTTTGGGGTGGGGAGCATGTGGGGATTGTTTGGGTTGTTTGGGGCTGGGGGGATTGTTTGGGGTTGTTGGGGTGGGATGGGGATGTTTGGGTGTTGGGGTCATTGGGCGGATGCTTGCAGGTTGTTTGGTGGGGGGGATTGTGGGGGGGGGGGATGTTTGGGGTTTTGGTGAGGGAGGGGATTGTTTGGGGTGTTTTGGTGTGGGACTGGTGGGATTGTTGGGGTTGTTTGGGGTTGTTTTGGGGTGGGGGTGGGGGATTGTTTTGGGGTGTTTGAGGTTGTGGGGTTGGCAGGTGGGGGGATTGTTTGGGCGTGTTTGTGGTGGGGTGGGGGGGATTGTTTGGGGTTGTTTGTGGTTGATTTGGGGTGGGGGGGGGAAGGGTTGTTTGGGGTTGTTTTGGGGTGGGGTTGGGGGTCGGGGATTCGTTGTGGGTTGTTTTGGGGTTGGGGGGGGATTGTTTGGGTTTGTTGTGGGTGGGGGGGATTTGTTTGGGTTGTTGTGGGGGGGCGGGGGTTGTTTTTGTTGTTGGGTGATTTGGGGGTTGATTGTTTGGTTGTTTGGGTTTGGGGGATTGTTTTGGGGTTGTTTGGGGGGGGCGGGATTGTTGGTTGTTTGGGGTGGGGTGTGGATTGTTTTGGGTTGTTTGGGCCTGTGGGGGGGATTGGCGGGGGATTGTTGGGGTTTTTGGGGGGGCGGGGGGGGGGGATTGTTTGGGGTTGTTTGGGTTGGGGGACTTGTTTGGGGTTGTTTTGGGGGGGGGGCGGGGGGGATTGTTTGGGGTGGGGTGGGGGGGATTGTTTGGGTTGTTTTGACGCGATGGGGGGGGGGGTGGGGGATTTGTTGGGGTTGGGGGTTTGGGGGTGAGGGGTTGGGGGGGATTGTTTGGGGTGTTTTGGGGGGGGGGGGGGGGGGGATTGTTTCGGGGTTGTTTGGGTTGGGGGGTTTGTTTTGGGGTTGTTTTGGGGGGGGGGGCTGGGGGGCTTTGGCGGTTATTTGGGGATTGCATTTGGGGTTATTTTGGGGTGGGGGGATTGTTTGGGGGTTTGGGGTTGGGGGGATTGTTTGGGTTGTTTTGGGGGTGGGTTGCGGGGGGATTGTTTGGGTTGTTTGTTGGGGATGTTTGGGGTTTTGGGGTGAGGGCGGGGGGGATTGTTTGAGGGTGGGTGGGGGATTGTTTGGGGTTGTTTTTGGGGGGGGATGCTTGTGGGGGATTTGTTTGGTGGGGTGGGGGGGATTGTTTTTGGGGTTGTTTGGGGTGGGGGGGGGATTGTTTGGGGGTTTGGGGTGGGGGATTGTTTGGGTTGTTTGGGGGGGGGGGGGGGGGGGATTTGTTTGGGTGGGGGTGGGGGGATTGTTTGGGGTTTGGGGTGTTGTGTTTGGGGGGGATTTTGGGGCGGGGATTGTTTGGTTGGGGGATTGTTTGGGGGTTGTATTGGAGGGGTGAGGGGGATTGTTTGGTGTGGGGGGATGTTTTGGGTTGTTGTTTGCGGGGGGATTGTGGGAGTGTGGTGATGTTTGGGGTTGTTTGGGTGAGGGCTTGTTTGGGGTGGGGTGCGGGGGATTTTGGTGGGGTGGGAGGGATTGTTGTTTGGGGGGTGGGGGGATTGTTGTGGCGGTTTGTTGGGGTTAGCGGGTGATTGTTGTTGTTGTTTTGGGGTTGTTTTTGGGGGGTTGTTTTGTGCGGGGCAGGGGGGGTTATTTTGGGTGGGGGATTGTTTGGGTGGGGGGGGATGTTTGGGCGTTGTTTTGGGGTGGGGGTGTGGGATGTGGGGTATTTTTGGGGTGCGGGATTGTTTGGGTTGTTTGCGTGCAGTGGGGGATTTTTGGGTTGTTTGGGGTGTGGGATTGTTTGGTGGTTGGTTTTTGGGCGGGTCGGGGATGTTTGGGGTGTTTTGGGGTTGGGTGGGGGATTGTTTGGTGGGGGATGTGGGGTGGAGGGATGTTTGATTTGGGTTGTTTTGGGAGGTGGGGTGGGATTGTTTGGGGTTGTTTGGGGTTTTGTGGGTGGGTGGATTGTTGGGGGTGGGTTGTTTTGGGTTGTTTTGAGTTTTGGGCGGTTTTGGGGGGAATTCGTTTGGGGGTTGTCAACCTAAACTCGTTCCACCTTCACTTGCCCCTCTCCACTATGAGAGCCTTACACTGAACATCCTTTATGCTCAGGTGATTTGGGTGAGGAGGATTGTTGGGGTTGATGGGGGTGGGGTGGGATTGTTTGGGTTGTTTGGGGATTGGGGGGATTGTTTGGGGTTGTTTGGGGTGGGGTGGGTGGGGGGGGATTGTTTGGGTTTGTTTCGGGTGGGGGGATTGTTTGGGTTGTTTTGGGATGGGGGGGGGGGGGGGGGGGGGGGGGGGTCTTTGGGGTGTGGTGTGGGGGGTTGTTTGGGATTTTTGCCCTCCCACTCTGAGAGCCATACCCTCCAAAGTCCCTGATGATTTGATTGAAAGTGAATTTGAAAGATGATTTGCGATTTCCCACAGAAACCCACCCCATCCCATCCCACTCCAACCCACTCCACCCCTCCCCATTCCACCCCTCTCCAGCCTATTCCCTTCTATCCCATCCCAGCGCAACGCCCCCACCAACCACCACCACCTCGCCACCACCACCATTCCACCCCACCATGTAGGATGCCCATAGCCCCTAAACCCGCCCCCCCCCCCCCCACACACACACAACACACACACACACACACACACACACACACACAGCACCACCCCACCATGGAAGAAGCGCACCTCAACCAGCTTCACGATGTTGTTGTGAACCAGCTTCTTCATGATTGCGATTTCCCGCACAAACTCCACTCCATCCAACCCCACCCCATCCCACTCCAACCCACTCCATTATGTCCCCTTATATCCTCTTCTATCTCAAGGAAGGACTCATGGATGCGCACCTCAACCAGCTTCACGATGTTGTTGTGAACCAGCTTCTTCATGATTGCGACTTCCCGCACAAACTCCACTCCATCCAACCCCACCCCACTCCACTATATCCCCTTATATCCCCTTCTGCCTCAAGGAAGGACTCATGGATGCACACCTCAACCAGCTTCACGATGTTTTTGTGAACCAGCTTCTTCATGATTGCGATTTCCCGCACAAACCCCACCCCATCCCACCCCACCCCACTCCATTATATCCCCTTATATCCCCTTCTGCCTCAAGGAAGGACTCATGGATGCGCACCTCAACCAGCTTCACGATGTTGTTGTGAACCAGCTTCTTCATGATTGCGATTTCCCGCACAAACTCCACCCCATCCCACCCCACCCCACTCCATTATATCCCCTTATATCCCCTTCTGCCTCAAGGAAGGACTCATGGATGCGCACCTCAACCAGCTTCACGATGTTGTTGTGTACCAGCTTTTTCATGATTGCGATTTCCCGCACAAACTCGTCCACCTTCACCTGCTCCTCTCCACTTCTGCAATCCATGGGGTTGTTTTGGGGGTTGTTTTGGGGTTGGGTGGGCTTGTCTGGAGTTGTTTTGTGTGTGTTTGGGTGGGGTGGGTTTGTTTGGGTTTGTTTGGGGGGTGTGGGGGGGGGTTTTGGGGTTTGTTTTTGGTTTGTTTAGGGTGTGGGGGGGGTGGGATTGTTTGGGTTGGGTGAGGTGGGTTTGTTTCGGGTGGATTCGGGTTGTTTTGGGGCTGTTGGAGGTTGTTATGGGGTGGTGTGGGATTTTTTGGGATTGTTTGGGTTTGTTTAGGGGTTGTCAAACAAACTCTCCCACCTTCACTTGCCCCTCTCCACTCAGAGAGCTATACACTCCAACGTCCCTCATGCTCAGGTGATTTGAAAACCATATGGTTGTCTTTTTTGCCGATCCACACCCATCCAGGGACAGCCGCTGAGCTCCCGGGTCTTGGATGGGGTGCAGGGAGGAGATACTGTTCCCACTGCTCCTGTCGGATTCCTTCTTGCTGAACTTTCTGCGGCGCAGACGAGAGAGGCCTCGCTCCCGTCTGAGTGATGGGGTGATGGGTTGTTTGGGTGATGGGGTGATGGGGTGATGGGTTGTTTGGGTGATGGGTTGTTTGGGTGATGGGTTGTTTGGGTGATGGGGTGATGGTGTTTAGGGTGATGAGGTGATGCATGTTGAGATGGTGAAGTGGGTGTTGGGGCGAAGGGTTGGGGCGGGGTGTTGGGGCTGGGGGGGGGGGGGGGGGGGCTGTTTTGGGGGAGTCTTGCGTTCCTCCACATATTTCAGTTGGGGAGTTCAGTTTGACCCCACTCCACCATCTCAGCACGCAACACCCTACCTGGAAGTTTGGTGGACTTGGGACAAAAACATCTGGCTCTTCTTGCATGCCTTCACAGCATACAGCTTCTTGTCCCTGATATTGAAAGCGAGCTTGACCTGACCATAGGTGCCAGAGCCTAGATGCTTGACAACCATGTAGGTTCTATTGATCAGGGTGGTCACACCAGCCTACAGGGACGTGGTTGGGGTGGGGTTGGGGGTGGGGGTGGGTGGGGTGGGGGTGGGTTTGGGTTGGGGTGTGGTTTGGGTTGGGGTGTGTGTGGGGGGGGGGGGGGGATGGGGGTGAGGGTGGGGGGGGGGGGTGGGTGGGTGGGGGGGGGGGGGGGGGTGGGGGGGGGGGGGTGGGGGGGGCAGTTGCGATTGCGGTTGCGGTTGGGGGCTGGGGGGGGGGGTGAGGGTTGGTGGTGGTGTGGTGGTGGTGTGGTGTGTGTGTGTGGGGGGGGCTGGGGGTGAGGGTGGGGGTGAGGTGCCCATAGGTGCCAGAGCCTAGATGCTTGACCACCATGTAGGTTCTATTGATCAGGGTGGTCACGCCAGCCTACAGGGATAGGTGGGGGTGGGGTGTTGTTGTTGTTGGGGTTGAAGTGAGGATCACTCCAGAGTTGGGGCTGGGTGGAAGTGGAGGTTGGGGTCGGGGTGGGGGGGCGAGGTTGGGGTTGGGGGTGGGTGGGTGGGTGAGGTTGTGGGTGGGGTGAGGTTGGGGTTGGGGTTGGGGTGGGGTGGGGGTTGGGGGTGGGGTGGGGTGGGGGTGAGGTGGCGGTTGGGGGGTTAGGGGGGGTTAGGGTTGGGGTTGGGGTTGGGTTGGGTTGGGATTGGGGTGGGGGTGGGGTTGCCGGTTGCGGGTTGCAGGTTGGGGTTGGGGTTGGGGGTGGGTGGGTGGGGATCTGTGTGTCTCGTATAACAATCCTTCTTATCCCTGAGTCCTGTTAATCCTGATTGTACCAACTACTGTCAAACTTTGAAACCTCCAGTTTGAGCTCTGTGCATTGGGCCTAGCATGAACCAGAGTACTAGTAAGCGCGCGCGGCAGGTACCGCGCTGCCTTTTTGAGCCCCTCTGCGCGTTTCGCGCAGTTCTTTCAACCCCCTGTGGACGCAGCGCGCACTTTTTGCGCTTATTGCACTAAAAAGCACTGACCAATTTGACTTTTGTGCGCTTTAAGCACTGACCAATTTGACGTTTGTGCGCTTTAAGCGCTGACCAATTTGACTTTTGTGCGCTTTAAGCGATGACCAATTTGACGTTTGTGCGCTTTAAGCGCTGACCAATTTGGCAAGAAGTAGTGCCCTGGCATGAACCTTAGTCTCTGTTTCAAGTTTAGGGCTACGCATAGCAGTTTCTAGGCAGCTTCTTTCCCCCGCCCTGGGGCCCAATCTGAAGTTAGCTCGTGTGTCTCGAAGCTGACAGGACGGCATTCAAACCCTAAACCCCTCAACCAGCCCAGATCACCAGGATCACACCAACTGGGACAAATTCTCTACCATGAACTTAAAAACACTCCAGGTTGTGCTCATTCTACCATAGTATATCATAGTATGAAGCCTCGTTTAAAACTTTGCCAACTTGCATATGCTTGAAATGTTGTTGCATAATATTGCAATTATTTTACTTAAGCCTCCTTGCTGTAGCCATCCTCCAGACTGCACCCAACCCAGATGACCAGGGGCCAACCAACTATGGCAAATCCACTACCGTGAATTTTAAAACCTCCAGGTTGAGCTCATTCCATGAAGCCTCGTTTAAACCTTTGCCGCCTTGCATATGCTAGCAATGTTGTTATATATTATTGCAATGTTGTTACATATGCCTGCTTGCTGTTGGAATCAGGGTAATTCAAATCGCGCGCTTTTGCGCTTTTGAGCGCTGACTTTTCGACCCCCTCTGCGCTTTAAGCGCAGATTTTTGCTACCCCTTGCGGGCGCTGCAAGCAATTTTTGCGCTTTTTGTACTACAAAGCGCAGTTTTTTTGTTTTCAAGTGCGCTAAAGCGCTGGCCAATTTGGCCATTTGAAGCACCCTGGTTGGAATCCTCTAGACTGCAACCAACCTAGATGACCAGGGACCAACTAAATCGGGCACATCCACGACCATGAACTTTGAAACAGTTTGAGCTCATTCCATGAAGCCTCGTTTAAACCTTTGCCGCCTTGCATATGCTTGCAATGTTGTTGCATATAAGTGCAATGTTGCTTCATATGCCTCCTTGCTGTTGGAACCCTCTAGAGTGCAACCAACCCAGGTCACCAGGGGCCAACCAACTATGACAAATCCACTACCGTGAACCTAAGAACCTACAGTTTGAGCTTATTCATGAAGCCTAATGTGTACCTTTTCCGACTTGCACATGCTTGCAATGCTGTTGCATGTGCTTGCAATGTTGCATATGCTTACATGTACCCCCCCCCCCCCCCCCTTGGCTTGCTGCCCAGTCAAACTTTAACAAGCTGGTAAAAATATGTCAGCTCTTTGTGGCCCCGCATCATTTACATATATAGCATTTTGGGGGGATTGGGGGGTTCACAGCAGGGTAATTAAAAGCGCGCACTTTTGCGCTTTTGAGCGCTGACTTTTTGACCCCCTCTGCGCTTTAAGCGCAGTTCTTTGCAACCCCCTGTGGGCGCAGCAAGCAATTTTTGCGCTTTTTGCACTGCAAAGCGCAGTTTTTTTGTTTTCAAGTGCGCTAAAGCGCTGGCCAATTTGGCCATTTGAAGTACCCTGCTTCACAGCGCCCTTGTATCATATGGCTTTGAAGGGGGCATTCTGGGTTGGAAGACTGCCATTTGGGTGTGGACAAGTCCTGTGCAGCGTCGCAAGCGACGCGGAAAATTGGCGGAGTGTGTTGGCAACGGAAGGAAAGGTGGCAACGATGGAGCTGACCGAAGCAAGTTTATTACGCGACCGTTGCCTGAGGTGTCAGGCTTCAAGTTTTTTTTCTTTTCGGTCGGACACCCCCTTGAAGAGGGGGCTCCGCCAAAAAAGGCGGTGCATCTAGAAGCTGACATAAATCCCTTTCCTGTACTGTTAAAATCTTGGGGCTTGGCCCAGTGCCTGGCTCAAGGATCTGCCTAGAACCTGCTGCTCGTAGCGGAAATGAAAAACTATGCCCGCAAGAAGGGCAGCACTAACAGACTGTGCCTCTTTTTCAGGGGCCTCCCTCACACAGTGTTTTTCTTTTCAGCTAAAAGCAGCAGCTTCGAGGCAGCTCCCTCCCCTGACTGGCTATTCAGCTGAAGCTAATGCAACCTAGCTTATCTGGAAGCTGCCAGATTCCGCTTTTCAGAATTGTTGAAATCTAGGGGCTTAGCCACGTGAGTGGCTGGCTCAGGGCACTGCCTAGATGCTGCTGCTCGTAGCCGAAAAGGAAAAATATGCCCTCACATGATAGTCTAAATGATAATCGTCAACACATATGCTTAGGGAACAGCAAAATGATATCATGTGATACCTTGTCATCATATGATATCATATCATATAAAGCCGGCAGTCTGACTGGGCTAAAGTTACCATTTATATACAATATTGTATGATGCAACTTGTATGATATCATTTAATATCATACTCGCCTTTGGTCAACATCATATGATACGCCGGTCCCTACATATGATCCCTAGTGCGCCTACTTTGCACATTGTAGGAGGGGCAACGCCATTCGAACTGAATCCTCCAGGTCGCTGGTTAGTGGTGAAAGTCCTTTCACAACTAAAAACATTTGCTGTTGCATCTGCCTGCTCGCTGTAGCATTTAGGGCTTAGCACAGTGGCTGACTCAGGGAGCTGCCAAGAAGCTGCTGCTCGTAGCCGAGAAGAAAAAATATGCCCCCACATAATAGTCCTCAACATATATGCTTGCAATGTTGTTGCATATGCCCTCTCGTTGTGGCAATCCATTTGCTTGAGTTCTGGTCAAATTGCAAATGCTGCTAATCTTGGCCTATTACCTTCCCAAGGCATGAGTGCGAGCTGCACTTGCTTTGTAAGCTGGCTTGCTTACCTTGGACACTTGAAGTCGATCTGTTGTCTTGAGCTTGAATGCATTGGGAGTATCGACAGATGTTCTGCAAGGCGAGCAAGCGAATTCAGGCAGATATCAACGCGGGTGTCTGGAGCAAGCCGAGGAAGTGATGTCAGGCAGTTGTGATGATGATGGCTACATTATCTTGGTGTCTTGCAGGACTCCAAATGTGCTCGCAGCTAGACGGGGTCAAGAGGGACGTATTTTCGCGACCAGAGAAAGCGCCACGTGTCCCATATTTCTGGCAAAAGTTGTGTAAGTAGCCGAGCGCTTCCAGGCACTTCTAAATGTGGCCCGTAGTCGTTCAGATCCAGATAAGGCATTGGAATTACCATTTCAGTTTCTGAACAAAGATTGTAACAATCTGCATCCGTCCAAGACAAAGCTGGGTGCCGAAAACGAGCAAATGGAGCAGCGTATAGTTGATTGCACAGAGGACAGTGGTTGTGCAAAGTGGGTAGTGCGCAGTGGCCATACCTTGCTGCTCTAGCCTGAAACCAGTCCTTCAGCAGAGGATGTGAAGGAGGCTTTCCTGCAGATGCAAGATCCCCTTTTGCGCATTGGGAAGGCACCCCGCCCGCCCCGCCCTCTAGGCGTTGCTTTTGGAAGAAACCTAACCTGTGCGCGAAGAACGCAATCCTTTCAAGTACAAGTATTCCAAAGCAGCGGCTGGGCAGTGACTGGCGAACCGTGTGCCCACATGCAGGCATCCAATTATCCGTTTCTGCTTCTGTCAGGCTGAACGCACCACTTCATGGCTTCAATCTAGTTCCACAAACGTTTGCATTGGATAGTACGTGCTGATAAATAATAGCTCATCCTAAGTCGGCGAAAGTTGTGATGGTATCCTTTCTCAAACAGATTGCGGGACTTAATTAACAAGAGCCGTGGACTGAAATGAACGTACAGGAAGGAAAGCTAGCCAGTCACTGGCCACTGAGTGGGGTGGGGATGGGCGGGGTGTGGGTGTAAGGGTGTGGGTGGGGGGTGGGCGGGTGGGTGGGGTGGGCGGGTGGGTGGGGGGCGAATGATTGCGGGCAGAGGATTGCGGGCCCTTGAAGCCCAAATCCAGGCCTCGGAGAGGATCTCGTTGTCTGCCTCGGTCTGTCATATCGTTGTCTGTCTCGGTCTGTCACCTGTCACCTGTCCGTTGGTCGCGACCGACCGCGGTCGGTGTGATAGAGCAAAGCCTCGGTGGCAAAGCCTTTCAAAGCCCATCCAAGCCGGTCCAAGCCTCGATTCGGGTCGGTAAACACGGACCTGAAGTCCGTCGGTGGCGCGAACCTAGAAGAGGCTTGAAGTATAAATTCCTCGCGCGCTTAAGCAAAGTCCGTCCTTTGAATTTGCTTGCATATCCTCTTCTACTTCCTCGCCGTTTTGTCAAGCACTAGACTCATCAGAAACCTGGGTTACCCCCCAACCCCACGTCCCCACTCCACCACAATCCACCACACCACACTACACCCAAGTACCCCACCCCACCTGTCCCAGTACCCCACCGCGCCCTAGTATACCACACCACACCACACACAAGTACCCCATCCCACCTGTGCTTTTATTTTCAGCTACGAGCAACAGCTTACAGGCAGTCCCCCTGGCTGTCATCCTAGACAAACCTAACGCAACCTACTGCTCTTTCAAGTCAAGAACAGCTGGAATATTTTGGTGTGGCACAGTGGCTGGCCCTGAGAGAGTGGGAGCTGCCTAGAAGCTGCAAAGAAAGGCCGAAAAGAAAAGCCCTGCATCCCACATTCCCACCAACCTCAGTCCCCCACACCAAACCAGTACACCAAACGAAACCAAACAAAATCACCAGATTATAACGCCTGCTCGAGTGCATCCCCCCCCCCCCCCCCCCTCGAACCCCTTTGTGTTATTCACCGGTTCTCCCGGCTCACATTGAGTGACTTCGAGCGCACAGGACTCCCGCCCTGTTGCGCTGACTGTAGTGCCGCCGCCAGCTATGGCGCGCACTCTACACGCCAGTGCCCTGAGGTGCTGTTCCATCTCCCTTCTTCTCTATTGAACATCCTCTGAGATGTTTATCCCTGCAAGCTATATCTACCTTCTGGCCCTTATCAGTCTCTGCGTCGTATACGAATCTCTGAAAGCAAAACTGTGTGGTATTAAGGGCAGACAGACTATAGAGGCCTGGCTAGCATGGGCACCCATTTTATTAATATAGTCTGGACAGAGTGGCACCGGAATCGAGTGCAGCGGGCGGACACCAGGGTTTATGCCCCTAGTCAGGGCCAGGGTTAAAAGCTGGCAGACAGACAACCGGCAGAGGGGTAACCCGGGGATCTCCTGCTCCCCAGAAGGGGGGGGGGGGGGGGGGGGGGGCTACGCCAAAAAGGACAAGAGGAGGGTATGCCGTATACATATAAATGAAATTGGCAAACAATTGGCAAAAGGGGTTCTGCCAAAGGGCTGCTTCTGTGCGTTTGGGCCAAAACGGGGAGCGGGTTATTCGGTGGGTGTCTTTCCAACGTTTTGCTGTGCTGGAGCACAGCAATACAGGGCAGTACACAGTTTGAACTACAGTAATTAACTCCCTTTAAAACCGGCGCACTGCGTTCAACTCCAGCCCTGTAGTTCATTTCAACTCGCGATTCCCGCGCCTTACGAGTCTTCGACAATCGTTGGACGCCCAGGCGCTGCTGCATGAAAGACAGGCCTGCCAATATTGTAGCTGATGCCCAACCTGTGCCTGCGAAGAAAAGGGCTAGGACGTCTAGAGATAAGGCTGTTGCCAAGCCCGTAGCCGAAACCTCTAGAGGCTGATGAGAATGAGGGCTCTGGAGAGGGTGGGGGGTCTAGTGAGCTTGGCTAGTTCCTATGCTGCCACATTTTCTCCCTCTATTACGATAGTGGAAGATAGATACCATGGTGTGTACGTCCCACAGTTGCTAGTAGATGGTAAATGGTAAAATGGCATACTTTTAGGAAGCTCACCCTTTCAAGGAGCCCACTCAATCATACGTAGGGTGGCACACACTCAACAAGCTCCAAACGATGTGATCTGATGTTGTTCAATCTGCCTTTAGCACTCAAGTTGAGCTTTTAGGACTAACGTTTTGTTTTTGCAACAGCTTGTAACTTCAAGCAATTCGAGGAGGTTTAAAAACCGGTATTGGGATCGGATCGGATGCGTTGAAATATTGAATCATGGCCCATTCACGAATGAAAGATGTCCATGCCCACGGAAAAGGGGCTCCCTTTCAACCCCGATACGACAATTAAACCCTGAGATTTCGTCCCTAGTTTTTGGCAGCTTCTTCCTCTCCAAATCTGGAAGTGCTGTACTACCATACTATAGCACCACCACAACTGCAACTGTTTGTACTTCCTAGCTCGTAGGGTTGTAGGAGGACCGCGGACCGCGGACCGTAGGCTAACTTTAAAATTCCAGTTTCACTGACATGCTTAGTAAAGCGTAGAAACCAGCCAAATTCAGTAATCAGAATGCTGACCTGGGCCGACCTGGGCCCTGAACCCTGACCACTTCGCCGCTAGCCAACTCCGCCTCGGCGCGGAGCAATCAACGTACAGTCTGTCTCGGGGCTCCTCCATTTCTGCAGGGTTCTGCTAAACTGCCCTCCCAAGTCACCGGCCAAGCATGGGCGGGTTGTGTAGTCTCGACACCCTCAGGGCGTCAAGTTAGCCCGAGTTAGCCAAGACACTGCTAGACAGCAGCGGGTTGACAGCGCATCACCAGAAGACTACAGGTCATCGTCTGCGATAGAACCAAGGAAGCTTGTGGGGTGTTCGCTGTTCGTACCCCTCGAATCTTAAGAAGTGTATTTTTTCTCGGAGTCAGGTCACACATTGTTCCTACAAGCTGCCCGACCTTGCCAGCGCCACATCATTCCGATATTTCATTTTTTTCTATCAGAAGACCTTGTATCCACCCACTTATCAAGGGGTGTTAATCGACAAGCGCTGTGTATTGATCGATACTGGCCGTTGCAATGGCGGGGCCACCCTCGCTCGATGTTCCCATGATTTTTGAAGACCAGAGGGCACGGCGCAAGTCGCGGCGCTCTTCTCTGTGTATGAATGAAGGAGATGCCACTATGACTGTTCTCAAGAGCGGTATTGAGAATTTCCATCGGCATAGGCACAATGACCGCGTCACCCTTGCTGACCTGGTAGGTATGGTAGCACGAGCAAATCGAGCTTTCTCACCGACATAACCTCCTACCGCTGTTCTGAACATACCCATGCATCGGATCAGCTCTGAGCGGTCTGGTGACAAGGTAATTTCGGACCTACGCCGCGTTGAAATATCTTTTCAGTTGACTTGGGTAGGCG
The DNA here is from genome assembly GCA_022414725.1 of Microglena sp. YARC. Lineage (NCBI taxonomy): Eukaryota > Viridiplantae > Chlorophyta > Chlorophyceae > Chlamydomonadales > Chlamydomonadaceae > Microglena > Microglena sp. YARC. Next base: position 25,258,425 of record CM039464.1, on the reverse strand, counting down.
TAGCCTCGCCATCAACGTGCTAGAGATTTCCAACGCCGACACGCGATTGCAGCCATCCAGCCGACCAGAAACCATGCAAAAATGTTGCGTAGGGTGTACTTCGCGATTGTTCGTATTCGGGCGTTTTCTAGCCAACAACTGTCTGCTTGGGTTGGGTCCGACATCCCCTGCGATAGCCAGAATGCTGTTGGCGGTCAGCGCAGTCCGTAATCCTGCAGTTCCAAGAGAGGGAACCATGAAAGCGAGGGTAGTCGAGGGTAGTCGAGGGTTGGTGGGTTGGTGGGTCTCTCTCGCGTTCCAGCCTGAGCATTGAGAACATATACCGCAATATTCCGAAATCCAGGGAATCCTCCTCTGCCCCTTGATAAGCTATACGAGCAGAGGCCTTCGACGAGCTCGTGTGATTCCCACTGCACGCAATGATCCCCACTACCCCTACGGCAGCCTACACCTGTTAACGTACATCATCGGTTAAACATGGAGGTGTAGAACACCCTGAACACCTGTTTAACACCCTGAACAGGGTGCAGGGTGCCGAAAGGTACACCCCAACAGCCCAACTACCACCAAGCTACAAGTGCCCATAACTTGGTGGTACTCAGAAGTATGAACAAAACCGAGCCACAAGCACTGCCCCCCCCCCCCTCCCCCCCCTCCCCCCCCCCCCCCCCCCTCCACACACACACACACACACCACGTACAAAACACACACAAAACACACACAAACACCCTTACCCCCCACCCAGACACCCACACCCACACCCGCACACCCCACCCACATGCCCCACCACCACGACCACCACGCGCACACACACACACACACACACACACACACACACACACACACAAACACACTAGCCTTGCAGAGTGAGAGTAGTATGAACTAACCTGAGCCACAGCCAACCAATCAACCAACCAACCAACCAACCAACACACCAACACACCAACCAACCAACACACCAACACACCAACACACCAACACACCAACACACCAACACACCAACACACCAACACACCAACCAACCAACCAACCAACCAACCAACCAACCAACCAATCAACCAACCAACACACCAACCAACCAACACACCAACCAACACACCAACCAACCAACACACAACCAACCAACACACCAACCAACACACCAACCAACACACCCACACCACCTGCGCAGAGTGAGAGTAGTATGAACTAACCTGAGCCACAACCAACCAACCAACTAACCAACCAATACACCAACCAATACACCAACCAATAAACCCACACCACCTGCGCAGAGTGAGAGTGACCGTATGGAGCTGGATAATACCTGGAAACTTCTTCTAGCAAAAAACTCAGGTTTGTAAGGGCTGGCCACTTGCTGATGTTCATGTTCTCATTTGTATTGTTTCTTTTGTTTGTTTGTCTGTTAGTTGTTTTGGGGTTGTTTGGGTTGGGATGGTGTGGAGGTGTTTGAGGTTGGGTGGTAGGGTGTGTAATGTCAAGACAAGGGTTTCTTTGCATATCAAACCAACTGATTGACTCCCTCCTGCCCTTGCCTGCTTTCCGCGCAGAAGTCCTCACACTGGACAGGCTGAAGCTTGCAGCTGAGTTGGTTCTTGGGCCTGGGAATTACAGGTAAGGACGAGGGGGCCGGGGGTAGGTGGGGACTGGTGGTGGGGCTTGGTGGTGGGGCCTGGTGGTGGGGCCCGTGGTGGGGCTTGGGAATTACAGGTAAAGATGAGGGGGCTGGGTGTAGGTGGGGCCTGGTGGTGGGGCCTGGGAATTACAGGTAAAGAAGAGGGCCTGGTGTGGGGCTTGGTGGTGGGGCCTGGTGGTGGGGCCTGGGAATTACAGGTAAAGAAGAGGGGCCTGGTGGTGGGGCTTGGTGGTGGGGCCTGGTGGTGGGGCCCGGTGGTGGGGCTTGGGAATCACAGGTAAAGATGAGGGGGCTGGGTGTAGGTGGGGCCTGGTGGTGGGGCCTGGGAATTACAGGTAAAGAAGAGGGGCCTGGTGGTGGGGCCTGGTGGTGGGGCTTGGTGGTGGGGCCTGGTGGTGGGCCCGGTGGTGGGGCTTGGGAATCACAGGTAAAGATGAGGGGGCTGGGTGTAGGTGGGGCCTGGTGGTGGGGCCTGGTGGTGGGGCCTGGAATTACAGGTAAAGAAGAGGGGCCTGGTGGTGGGGCCTGGTGGTGGGGCTTGGTGGTGGGGCCTGGTGGTGGGGCCCGGTGGTGGGGCTTGGGAATTACAGGTAAAGATGAGGGGGCTGGGTGTAGGTGGGGCCTGCTGGTGGGGCCTGGTGGTAGGGCCTGGGAATGACAGGTAAAGAAGAGGGGGCTGGGTGTAGGTGGGGCCTGCTGGTGGGGCCTGGGAATTACAAGTAAAGGAGAGGGGGCTGGGGGTAGGGTGGGGGCTGGTGGGGGCCCTGGGAATTACAAGTAAGGAAGAGGGGGCTGGTGGTGGGGCCTGGGGGTGGGTGGGCCTGGGATAGCATGTAAGGAAGGGGGTGAGGTTTGGGGGATGGGGTAGGGGTGGGTGATGTAGATCTGAATAGTATACTGGTCTAGACTAAACTAGTAAAGCTGACAATTAGAATATAATGAAAAATAATGGAATATGATTCATTATGGAATGCAATGGAATGTAATTATAATTGAATATGATTATCTATGGGTCTGACTAGTATACTGGACTAATCTAGTATAGATTATAAAAGCTGACAAGTAGAATATAATGACATATAATGGAATATTATTCATTATGGAATGTAATGGAATGTAATTATAACGGAACATGATTAACTATAGGTCTGACTAGTATACTGGTCTAGACTTATCTAGTGTAGATTATAAAAGCTGATGAGTAGAATATAATAAAATATAATGGGATATTTTTCATTATGGAATGTAGTTATGATGGGATATGATTAATTATGGGTCTGACTAGTACACTGGTCTAGACTAAACTAGCATAGATTAGAAAAGCTGACTAGTAGAATATAATGAAATATAATGGAAAATGATTTATTATGGTACGTAATTATAATGGAATCTAATGGAATATTATTTATTATGGATCTGACTAGTATAGATTAGAATAGCTGACAAGTAGGATATAATGGAATATGATTTATTATGGATCTGACTAGTATAGATTAGAATAGCTGTCAAGTAGGATATAATGGAATATAATGGAATATTATTTATTATGGATCTGACTAGTATAGATTAGAAAAGCTGACAAGTAGGATATAATGGAATATTATTTATTTTGGATCTGACTAGCATACTGGTCAATACTAAACTAGTAAAGATTAGAATAGCTGGCAAGTATAATATAATGGAATATAATTAGGGACCGGGAAATCATATGAGGTTGACCAAATGCGAGTATGATTTCATACAATATCATACACATTGCATCATATTATATTGTGAATACATGGTAACTTTAGCCTAGTCAGGCTGGAATCATATATCATATAATGACATTATATCTTATGATATCATATTGTCGTTCCCTAAATATAATGTAATAGCTGAGTAGTATACTAGACTAGATTAGAGTAGCTGAGTAGAAGTCGATTAGAGTAGCTGAGTAGTATACTAGATTATACTAGATTAGACTAGGCTAGGCTAGTAGACTAGACCCCTAAGCCTGTCTCCGGTCCTGACACCCTGACCTTGACAATGACCCTGGCCCTGGTACCCTGATACCTCGACCCTGGTAATGAACTGATCATGTCCATGGTCCTGACACTCGGACACCCCGTATCTAACAATATTCCTGATCCTGGTCATGTTCCTGGCCCTGACACCCTGACCTCGACCCTGACCCTGACCCTGATACCCTGATACCCTGACCCTAGTAATGAACTGATCACTTCCATAGTCCTGACACTCATGACACTCAGACACCCCGTCCTTAACAATATTCCTGATCCTGGTCATGTTCCTGACCCTGACACCCTGACCTGACAATGATCCTGACTCTGATACCCTGATACCTCGACCCTAGTAATGAACTGATCATGTCCATGGCCCTGACACTCGGACACCCCGTCCTTAACAATATTCTTGATCCTGGTCATGGTCCTGGCCCTGACACCCTGACCCTGACCCTGATACCCTGATACCTCAACCCTAGTAATGACCTGATCACGTCCATGGTCCTGACACTCAGACACCCCGTCCTTAACAATATTCCTGATCCCGGTCATGTTCCTGGCCCTGACACCCTGACCCTGACCCTGACCCTGACCCTGACCCTGACCCTGATACCCTGATACCTCAACCCTAGTAATGACCTGATCACGTCCATGGTCCTGACACTCAGACGCCCCGTCCCTAACAATATTCCTGGCCCTGACCCTGGTCATGTTCCTGACCCCGACCCTCTGCACCCACTGAGCCACACCCATTGACCCACTGAACCGCACCCACTGATCCATTGCACCCTACAGCGTGGGATGTTTGGAAAAAGGCCTCAAGGCGATGGATAGTAGACTAGACCCCTAACCGTGTCTCTTTGCCTGACACCCTAACCTTAACAACGACCCTGACCCTGATACCCCGACCCTAGTAATTAACTGATCAAGACTATGGTCGTGACACTCGGACACCTTGTCCCTAATAATGAGCAACACTGAGCCACACCCACTAGCCCACTGCACCCTACAGCGTGGGATGTTTAGAGAAAGGCCTCAAAGCGCTAGAGAGTTCCCACAATGGCCAGGTACCTATGAACCTGACCCTCTGCACCCACTGAGCTGCACCCACTGACCCACTGCACCCTACAGTGTGGGATATTTAGAGAAAGGCCTCAAGGCGATGGATAGTTCCCACAATGGCCAGGTACCTATGAACCTGACCCTCTGCACCCACTGAGCTGCACCCACTGACCCACTGCACCCTACAGCGTGGGATGTTTAGAGAAAGGCCTCAAAGCGCTGGAGAGTTCCCACAATGGCCAGGTACCTATGAACCTGACCCTCTGCACCCACTGAGCTGCACCCACTGACCCACTGCACCCACTGACCCACTTACCTGCACCCACTGACCCACTGCACCCTACAGCGTGGGATGTTTAGAGAAAGGCCTCAAGGCGATGGATAGTTCCCACAATGGCCAAGTAGGATGGATTGAATACCGAGCGTTCATGAGCAAAAACTGGAATGTGACTACCTCAGTGGCGGCTGTCCTGTCTGAAGAAACAGATCGGTAAGCCCTAGTTGCATTCATGTGCACAAACTGGAATGCTTTGATGGCTGCTGCTGTCATGTATAATGAAGTAGGCTTGTTCAAAAGTATTAGTCATCTTTTAAAATTTGCCACATGTCAACCACCCTCCTAAACCACTTGGGTGACATTTATGGATGTAACACAAATGATGGCTTATATTATGCATGTGTCATCATGTGTTGTGAAGCAATGAGGGAGCTGTAAACCAGTTCCTCCATTTTCCCCCTTTGGATTGTCAAATTAACATGGGTGTTGGGGCATGTCAGAAGTACCCTATATTACACAAGGCACACCAGCCCCAAATGTATTGTTGTCTCCATAGGTGTACTTGGGGGGTCAGACTGGTAAGCATGTTGTGCTACTCTGATGCTGGTGTGTGTCGTGGGCACACACATTAACCTAAATGGGTATGGACCCCAGGATGTAGGCCCCTATATGAGCACTTGACCCATTGCATGGAGCTCCATCCTCAATAGTCAGTTCAAATTTGAATGGGTGCCACATGTGCATGCAAGATGAGTCTAGTATACCCACCATGTGAGAAACATCTGTATCCCTCCATGCTCAAACACACTGCGGAGGTCCGGAAAGCGCTGAAGTGTGAAAATAGGTTTGGAGCCTCGCAATAGATCACCCAAAAAAACTTCACCACTGGACTTGGCTCGGTTATTAGAGAAACGTTTTACCTAGCGCTGTAAGTTTGGACCCCGAACTTCCAGAATGGCACAGTGTGGGTGACGAAATATGTATACAGGCTCCATAGGTTACTTTATTTCGGAAGCGACTGATACTTTTGAACACACCTAAAGCATATCGATAAGCCCTAGTTGCCAGCAGTGGTTGCATTCATATCAAACAGATGGGTAAGCCCTAGTTGCGTTCATATGAAACATATAGGTAAGCCCTGGTTGCATCCATATGCATGAACTGGAATGCTTTGATGGCTGCTGCTGTCATGTATAATGAAGCAGATCTGTAAGCCCTAGTTGCATTTGCATGCATGAACTGGAATGATTGATGGTGCTGCTGTCATTTATAATGAAGCACATCTCCCCGTTCGGAACGGGATAGCTCTATCGTAGAGCGATCCCGGGCCGGACGAAGCAGATGCGGGGTCCTATCAGGTCTCTGGTTCGAACCTCAGCGAGGTCATCTGGGCCCACCCGGAGGGTCGTCGACCGGCATGGTAACTGGACTCTATGTGATGTAAGCCCGTCCATCGCATACTTCCGAGGCGGTTCCCTTAATACCCGTTGGGCACGTCCTTAGAAGTCATTCTGTGGCAATTCTTGGATGTTCAAATTTCATTTTTTTTTAAGCACATCGGTAAGCCCTATTTGCATTCGTATGCATGAACTGGAATGCTTTGATGGTGCAGCTGTTACGTTTAATTAAGCAGATCGGTAAGCCCTAGTTGCAAGCAGTGGTTGCATTCATATGAAACAGAGGGGTAAGCCCTAGTTGCGTTCATGAGCAAGGCAACTGGAATGTAACTTGAAAAAGTGTAACTACCTCAGTGGCTGCTGTCCTGTTCGAAGAAGCAGATGAGTAAGCCCTAGTTGCATTCATGAGCACAAACTGGAATGCATCTACATCTGCTGCTGTCATGTCATATATCGAAGGACCAGCATATCATGTGATGTTGACCAAGGGCGAGTATGATATCACATGATCTCATGCAAACTGCATCATATGAGATTGTAAATTAATGGTAAATTTAGCCTAGCCAGGCTGCCAGCATCATATAATATCATATGATATCATATTGCCGTTCCCTACATATATTAACGGTCTGCCCTGCCCCACTGCCCCTGTTCTGCTGCGTTGTGACTGCCTCCACCTACGCTTCTTATAGAATCCCTGATGCAACCTATGTAATCAGCATGATCACCATCCTCCTCATCATTATCACCAGCATCATCACCAGCATCATCGTCATATATTTGTTGACACAGCATTCTGAACCCTAAACCCTAAACCCTCATTTGCTATGACTCCAGACCATATTTGTTGACACAGCACAGAAGACTCAACTGGTTGACATGTTCAAGGTCTACATGCGACGAACCCTAAACCCTGAACCCTTATTTTTGGTTTACATGATCAAGGCCTACAGGCGACGGACCCTAAACCCTAAACCCATATTTTCTGTGACTTCAGGGGCAAGACCATCTTTGTTGGTACAGCATTTTGAACCCTGAACCCTAAACCCTTTATTTGCTGTGACTCCAGTTGCAAGACCATCCTTGTTGGTACAGCATTTTGAACCCTGAACCCTAAACCCTTTATTTGCTGTGACTCCAGTTGCAAGACCATCCTTGTTGGTACAGCATTCTGATCCCTAAACCCTAAACCCTTATTTGCTGCGACTCCAGGGGCAAGACCATCTTTGTTGACACAGCATTCTGATCCCTAAACCCTAAACCCTTATTTGCTGTGACTCCAGGGGCAAGACCATCTTTGTTGACACAGCATTCTGATCCCTAAACCCTAAACCCTTATTTGCTGTGACTCCAGGGGCAAGACCATCTTTGTTGACACGGCATTCTGATCCCTAAACCCTAAACCCTTATTTGCTGTGACTCCAGGGGCAAGACCATCTTTGTTGACACAGCATTCTGATCCCTAAACCCTAAACCCTTATTTGCTGTGACTCCAGGGGCAAGACCATCTTTGTTGACACAGCACAGAAGACACGACTGGTTGACATGATCAAGGCCTACAGGCGACGAACCATGATGGAACGCATGCTACAGGTGGGTCATCCGGCTATTAGTATTAGTATTATAATAATAATAACAATAATAATAATAATATTATTATTATTATTATTATTATTATTATT
>CM039464.1:25190364-25240364 GCA_022414725.1 Microglena sp. YARC | reverse complement strand
CACCATTGGCCATGGAGGGCAGCCAGGGGGCTACTAGTCGAATGAGGCGACTAATGCAGAGGTACGAGCTCAAACGCCTTCACACCACCACCATTAGACCAAAACCACCATGCCACCATTGGCCATGGAGGGCCATGGAGGGCAGCCAGGGGGCTACTAGTCGAATGGGGCAACTGAGGCAGAGGTACGAGCTCAAACGCCTTCACACCACTACCATAAGACAAAAAACACCATGTCACCATTGGCCATGGAGGGCTATGGAGGACAGCCAGGGGGGTACTAGTCGAATGGGGCGACTAATGCAGAGGTACGAGCTCAAACACCTTCACACCCCCACTATCATGACAATACCACCACACCACCATTGGCCATGGAGGGCATCCAGGGGGCTACTAGTAAAATGGGGCGACTAAAGCAGAGGTAAGCGCTCAAACACCTTTACACCATCACTATCATGCCACCTCCCCTCATACCCATACCCATACCCATACCCATACCCATACCCATACCCATACCCATACCCATACCCATACCCACCACTATCAGGCCAATTCCACACCACCATTATCCATCACCTACACACCTACATTTTCACACCACCACCTTACAACCACTTGTGTGCAAAAACCAACACGCCAGCCCGCATGCCTCATGCCTTCACACCACCTAGACCTCCCCTCCGCCTCACTTCCCCCAAGCTTTTCAAGAAGACCCCGTCACAGCTACCAAACCTCCATGAGGAGCCTTCTAGAGCGTCACCACACCCACACTCAATCACCACCACACCCACACTCAATCACCACCAAACCCGCACTCAATCACCTTCACACCCACACTCAATCACCGTCATCCATCTAGAGCTTCACCACACCCACACCCACACCCAGGCTTTTCAAGAAGAGCCCGTCACAGCTACCACACCTGTCTGAGGCGCCATCCATGTAGAGCGTCACCACACCCACACTCAATCGCCTTCACACCCACAGTTAATCACCTTCACACCCGCACTCAATCACCACCACACCCACACTCAATCACCTTCATCCATCTAGAGCTTCACCGCACCCACAACCACACCCAGGCTTTTCAAGAAAAGCCCGTCACAGATACCAGACCTGCCCGGGGATCCATCTAGAGCGTCACTGCAGCCACACTCAATCACCTTCATCACACCCACACTCAACCACCTTCATCACACCCACACCCACACCCAGGCTTTTCAAGAAGAGCCCGTCACAACTACCACACCTGTCTGAGGTGCCATCCATCTAGAGCGTCACCGCAGCCACACTCAATCACCTTCATCACACCCACTCTCAACCACCTTCATCACACCCACACCCACACCACACCCACACCACACCACACCACACCCACACCCAGGCTTTTCAAGAAGGGCCCGTCACAGCTACCAGACCTGCCTGGGGAACTATTTAAAGCATCACCGCAGCCACCCTCTACTCAACCGCCTCATCAGACGTCACAGCAGCAGCCCAGCGCCCAAGACTCTCAGAGAAAGGAAGAAACAGCCCCCGGCAATGATGCTTCACAGAAACCCAAAAGACACGGCCCGTCCAACATTGCTCCCCGGGGAGGCGGTGCAAGGGGGGGCAGTGGATTCAAAGTTGCTCCTCCACCACATCCGAAGAACAAAGCTGCCCCCCCCTTCCTGCCTTCCATCCTCAAGAGCTGAACCTAGCTGCCCCCCAGGGTATCACATTTTGTCATTTGGGGTTGCGCTTTTGACGCAACTGCTTCCTTTTGGGTTGCCCTTTTGACGCAACTGATCGCAGATGGTACATCGTGTTATCACACGTTGTACTGCATCACATGCTCGCAGATGGTACATCGTGTTATCACACGTGGTACTGCATCACATGCTCGCAGATGGTACATAGTGTTATCACACGTGGTACGGCATCACATGCTCGCAGATGTAACATCGCGTTTTCACATGTGGCACTGCATCACATGCTCGCATGTGGTGCATTGCAATATCACACGTGGTACCGTAGCCTGGTGCCGCATCTCTTATAGCAATTCAGGGGATGAACTGGACATACAGTTCGTACTTCGACGATGAATTGTCGAGAATTCCAGGCCAAATTGTTGAGAATTCTCGAATTTCCAGGCCTAAATTCTCGATAAAGTACAAAGTACGAGTTCTCGCAGATACGGTTTTTCAGTTCATCCCCTCAATTGCTATAATGGTGTTGTATTCTAGTCACGCTATCACACGTGGTACCGCAGCCTGGTACCGCATCTCTTAATGGTTGTACTGTGTTGTGTATTGTGTATGTGCTTGTGTATGTGTATTGTGTTGTGTATTGTGCTTGTGTATGTGCTTGTGTATTGTGTATGTGCTTGTGTATTGTGTATGTGCTTGTGCATGTGTATTGTGTTGTGTATTGTGTATGTGCTTGTGTATTGTGTATGTGCTTGCGTATTGTTTTGTGTATTGTGCTTGTGTATTGTGTTGTGTGTTGTGTATGTGCTTGTGCATGTGTATTGTGTATGTGCTTGTGTATGTTTATTGTGTATGTGCTTGTGTATTGTGTATGTGCTTGTGTATTGTGTATGTGCTTGCGTATTGTTTTGTGTATTGTGCTTGTGTATGTGTAATGTGTTGTGTATGTGATTGTGTATTGTGTTGTGTATGTGCTTGTGTATTTGTATGCTTGTATTGTGTATGTGCTTGTGTATTGTGTATGTGTATTGTGCTTGTGTATGTGTATTGTGTATGTGCTTGTGTATTGTATTGTATTGTGTATTGTGTTGTATTCTAGTTCCACAAGATTGAATATGTATGACGCTGTTTCTTTTTTCGACGACGCGGGGCCATTCTGTCAAATGCTACACCCCCGGACCCCCCAGAATCGGGACGCGCTGCCCCTTGACCCCCCCAGCCTCCGCGCTTCGCACTCCGCCATGCGATGTCTACGCAACTATCCTGAAATCAGGGTTGAGTAGCCCAAGTAGCTACTCAACCTGGACTACATAAATCTGAAATAAAAAACACTGTGTATGTTACAGCCCAGGGGTGGCCAAATAGGCTAAAGGGACTTGCCCAACCGTGATAGGAAGGGCTTGGAAAGAAAAAACATTGATAAACTGAACCCCAATGAATATAAGGTCCATGAGTATCGGTGTTGCGCCCATCTTGTTTCTGAGATAGTTTTTTCTTCGCACAGTCTGACTGTCTCCCTTCTTTCTGTCCTTTTCCACCCTCTTTTCTTCCTTCCCTTCATCCAGTCCCTCCCTCATTTCCTTCGTTCCACTTCCTTCCTTCCCCTTCGCCTCCCCCACCCTATTCCTTCCCCCCATCCTCTGTACCCTTTAGCCTCCCCCCCCCCCCCCCCCCCCCCTCCCTATTCCTTCCCCCCATCCTCTGTACCCTTTAGCCTCCCCCCGCCCCCCCCCCTCCCTCTCTTAGCCCCCTCCATTTGCCTCGCCTTCCTTCCTTCCTTCCTTGTTAACAGGAATATATAGTCGGCAAATGTGGCCATGAGAACATCTGATCTGAAATTTACAGAAATCCATCTGACTTTTTCATAGCCACATTGGTTGATTAAGTATTCCTGTCAATAGCGGCCACATTGGTCCCAAACCGCAATGTTGTGACCAGGCCACCTCTCCATGGACAAATACTTCACATCTAGTAGTGGTCCGTCCTATAGATGTGTAGCATGTGTTTGTGACCAGCAATCGATTTTTTTTTGGCAGAGCCCCCCCTTCTGGGGGGCGGTAGCCCCCAGGGTCACCTTGTTGTCCGTCCAACCTTGGACCGCATAAAGCCAACTGTCTCGACCAACTGTCTCGTAACTAACTGGCTTTGGTCTGCTGCACTCGATTCCATTGCCACCTGTTGCTCCGATGGCCAACACTCTACTCAACACTCTAGATCAATTTTCCACGTCCCTTGTGGACTTGTTAATAAGTTATTTGGTCGTAATATTTGATGATGGCGATGAAAAGAAAAACAGTTATGTGCCAATTGATTAAGTATTCATCATGGGAAGTATAATCATAACTGCACCGCACTCCAGAGTGCAGGTTTATAAGCGCTACGTGATCCTGATTTAATGCATGTACGACATATACGTCGTACATAGAGTGCCCTTGAGTGCCAAGGTCTGGACCCTTGCAGGTCCCAGTACCGCACGCTCGGTTGGGGCAACGCCCCCTGTGGTGGCGACGTCACCTGCCGCACCTCTAGAAGCAGTACCTACAGTACTGCCTGGCCATCTCTGTTATAGTAGCAGATATGTCCAGCTACCTATATTTCTATACGCTTGTAAGCTATTGTGGCCGCCTGAGTCCTTGCATTCCCCTGCACATTGTATGTATGTATGTATGTTACAGTCCAGGGGTAGGCCAAATAGGCTAAAGGGACTTGCCCAACCGTATAGAAAGGGCCTAAAAAAGAACAAGCACTGATGAACTGAGCCCCAAACAATCGTTTAAACGACGGGGGCCCTGAGTTCGTGCTACAGTGATAATTGAATTATACAATATTTATATTCTACATTGCTATACATGATGGTGTTGATGACAGTAAGTTTTGATTTATTGCATGGTCTATCTTACTAACCTACAGGCTGCTCACCATCTGCGGGCGGAGTGAACATGGGAAGAGTCATCGTGCACTACACCAGCGAGCGGCAGCGCGGTGCCGCGCTGCCTTTTTGAGCCCCTCTGCCCGTTTCGCGCAGTTTTTTCAACCCCCTGTGGGCGCAGCGCGCAGTTTTTGCGCTTTTTGCACTAAAAAGCGCTGACCAATTTGACGTTTGTGCGCTTTAAGCGCTGACCAATTTGGCAAGAAGTAGTATCCTGCACCACACCCCTTTCTGTTCGTTTGGTCGAGGGTTGATATCTCCCATCGACCCTTAAGCTCGCGTACTCTGAAGTAGCAGTGGCAATGCCATTCGAACTGAATCCTTGGTGTAGCTGGTTTATTTCGGGACACTTGGGAGACCCGTCTCCTGGGGTGAACTTCCTTTCACTACTCCAAAATAAAAATCCCAATTGCAGAATTATAGCCAACAATTTGACTACTCAACGTCTTAGGCTGTAAAAATAATTTACTAGGACAATGTAATCGTAATGCAGGAGGCACCCAGGCCCCCATTTTTTACTCATCCCGGTGATTGCTTCTGAGAATGGGGCTAGAATGGCGATGTTTTGAACATTTTCCAGGACATTCTGAGTATCTCATTTGGGGGCTGAGGTGTGTGTGTGTGGGGGGGGGGGGGGGGGGGCTCCAATATTTTTACTCAGACCTCCAAATGGCATTCTGAGACCACCATTGAGGTTGTATTGACTTGAAATTGAGCTTGCTTCCATAGCTTCAGCCATCAATTAGGCTGCTCGCCCCTCTTCGGCAGTAAAACAATATAACCAGGATTGTGTTGACAAGGCATTGGCACCACTTAAGACCAGGGAGGGTGAATGGGGGGTTTTACCCGGGAGGGTGAATGGGTGGATAATGTGGTTGAGGGGTATGGGTGGGTGGTTGCCCTAGGTGGATGGATGGGTGGGTCAATGGGTGAGTATGGGTGGGTGGATGGGAGAGCATTTTGACTTTCGCACAATCCCTGTTTGGGAATTCCGAGGGTGACGTTATGTGCGACATAGTGTAAATACCCAGAATCCATACATAATTATTAAGTAGTGCCTCCTATTTCTATTTAGGGGGGGGGGGGGGGGGGGGGGGGGGGGGGGGGGGGGGGGGGGGGGGGGAGTCAGCCCCTCCTCAGGTTTTTAGGGGATGACAGGTCCATTTGTGTTTACTCCTGCGTAATGATAACGCCTGGTAGGGCGTGGTGTTAAGGGAACCCTTCGTACGCGGGCAGAGAACGGCCTACCACCTCGACTGGACAAGCTACCATCGTGGTTGACAATGACCTGCAACGCTCAGGGTGGCCGTAGGGGGAATCGAACCCCCGACCCCGCTTCGTTGAAGCGATTTGGTGTACCACCAGACCAATCATATCACTCAAACGGGCTCTCCTGCGTAACATACCGTAGGCGCATGATATGTTAAGGTGGTTAAGGCGTCGGCCACCGGAGTTCGAGCCCCGCTGCCGGAAGATGGCGGGTGGTTTCTCGAGTCTGACTTTAGGGCGGTGTTGTTTTACTGCTAGGACATGAGCCCCTTGTAATTAAATATGATATGTTGGCGGAAAATAGAGATGGCGGAAGGCACCCAAAAAGGGCTAAAATCATGGCGGATTTAAAGGTTGGTGGATGTTACAGATTTTGGGTACTCCACAAATTGGCTCAGGTTACCAATGGCGGATGGCGTAATCCTTTTTACATTTCCAATTCAAACCAGATTCAAGTGTGACTAAAATGAGTTACTCTGGGCATAAGCAGGAGTATACAAATAGTGGACCTGTCACCCTGTGTAAAAAACTGAAGGGGGGCGACAGTAGACAGAGAGACAGAGGGAGGAGCCAAACCAGGGTCTGGCGACGCCTGAGCGCCCCAAGCTGTTTGAGGATTCATTATCACGAGGGCTATACCGGTAACGAAATTGAACAGAAAAGAAATGAAAAGTCGTCGAGAATGAAGGAAGTTGTCCAAAGGGAGTTACTCCCCTCCCAACTGTGTGTACTGCCCTGACTGTACATATCAGCAGTGTTGTCCCAGCAAACACCCCTGCAGTGCGGTTGAAATGTCAAAAACTCAAAAACCTTCAATGGATCCACAACTCAACCCATCTTCAAATGTTGTGGAAAAAATTGATTCTGGTCACTGGAGTGTTTTTAAGGTTGCTATCATCATGCTCAGGACAAGGGTGTAAGGTGAAGGGTGAACACATTTTGGTATCCACTAAACACCCCCGTAACCCCGTTTCGCTCCATCCAATCCTCCACCCCCTCCACCACATTCACCACCTCCATACCTCCATACCTGTATACACTAGCTCTGCCAGCCTGCCTAAAGCTTGCAATGAGCTCCTCCATCCCGATGCTGTCCAGCTCAGCCCTCTCTTCCTCTGAAAGTGGGAAGTTGATGGATCTGAGTCGCCTGATTATCAGCTTGGATAACACTCCGGAGAGTGGACTTTGTGTGTGCAGCACGCCAATCTATAAATGCGGAGACGAGAATAAGTTACAAGCACAGGAGACCCATTAAGGGGCACCAGTGGAGGAAAGGGGGCGGTAGCCTGGAACCTGATCAGGGTACAGGCTAGACAGCGCGTGTCAGAAGAACCGATGACGCAGTCAACAGGAAGCTGACATAGTACTGTCAGGACCGATAGTTCTAAGGGAGTACACAAGGAGTCACCAAGACATAAAACAAGCGAGAGCACCGCTATTCATGCTGATACTCTACCTATGACGCAGGTGACATACAATACAAGTACTCCACCTATGGCCCTGGGGACATAGAATCATAAACTGGTAGCAAACAAAAATTATTAAGGAACGGCGGGAAAACAGGAAACCAGAAGAAAGCCTTGTCTAAAATAAAAGGATGAGAAAGGATGAACCAAAAACCACTGTAGTACTCCGAAAATTTAGCAGCAAAAAACTTGGGTCATACCGAGCTGAGCTGAGACCAAAATGGAAATGTAACCATCCATGGTAAGCGCAAAAATACTATTCATCCAGAATAGTAGGCACCAAACCAGAAAATCACAGGGAGGCCAAACAGAAATCAATCCTAATACCAAAGGAAGGGGAACAACGGTGACTGAAAGAACCGAGAACTTAACCTAAAGAGAAGACTGAAAAAATCGTATATCAAAGTTGGGGAACAACGGTATAGAAAACCCGATCCGGGAATAGGAACCTAACGCCAATCAATGATAACCAAAAGAGACGGATTGAAATATCGTGTGAGCGCAGCACACGAGAGAATCAAAGCCTAAAGGACGCAGACAAGAGGACACTAAAGACTACGATGGAAAAAAAAGTCGATGGAAAAATCCACTACCTTAAAAACTATTCTTAGCATAGAATTCATGACTAGGTTGGGATGAAAAAACCATGATGAAACTGGTTTCTCACTCAAAAATGGAAGTAAGAAGATTTATGAAAGTTAATTATCATAAATCCCCAGTTACGGCACTAACTAAAACATTATAGGAGGTGGGTATCGCACCGCAAAGAACTCATGCACTCAAGACAAACCAAGCGCCTAACTAAAGCAAACCAAACTTGCAGCAACTGAAAAAATCCAAAGGATGCGAAGTTAAAATTTTCAAGAAACTTGTAACCAACAAAGGAAACACAGTTCAATGAACAATAGAAGGGTAGATGTACAACCATAGTACATAAAACCTATTGACCACCTGAAAAATAGTAAACGCATAAAAAGGACTTCAAAGAATTTACTGCAAAGGATGGACTGAAAGGGCGCTTGAAATACACTCGGAAAAACAAGAAAGAAGTGAGCGGCGGTACATCTGCAAGTACAACTGCAAGATTACCCAGCCCACCAATTCACAGTAAAATCCGAAGGGAAACAACTACTACACTCCACAAAAAGTTCCAATCACATGAGGGGCTGGTGATCTAAAAACAGTGTGGAGTAAAAAGAAATAGCTAATCTATGATGAGCTCCACCGAACGAACCATCTGCCTATGGAACTAAGAGTCAGAAACCATCAAGACGCTATAAACGGTGGTCTGAATTAAGTACCACCTTCCACCAAAACCAAGAAAGACAGCTGAAAGGAAGCTGCCTAAACAAAGCGTCGTAACGCTCCACCAATCTAGACTACCCTATAAGTCAGTCTAGGAGGTGCTGAGGAATAGGCACTCACACATAGGGCCATGTTAACCTACGTATGAGAACCAGCAGCACCTAAAACAATGAATCCTGGGTTGATTGTAACAACCCAGCCATACGCAGTATCAAGCTAGACCAGTGTTCAAGATCATCACTTACATCACTTACCCATTCGGCAACGGCTACATCATCACATGGGCTTGACCCGAGTAATCCACCAGGGACGACAGGAGGCGTCGGAATTATCGACACCCGCGAGCCATCCGAGGTGGTTGGAGGTTGGCGACTATAAGTCAATGGACCTGATCCAGGTACCACTATGATCGAAGGCTGTCTAAATCCTAAAGCTTCACCGCTAAAACGTGGCACAGAGGAGGGCCTGGCGACCCCCTGAGATTCGGCTAAGATTATAGTTGGATATCCAACTCCCACCCGCCCTAAAACTTACCACACAATACAGCAAGATCAGGCCCTGGTCTAGAATGCAACAATGATACATCCCAGCCAGGCCAGCCAACAACAATTGGGGTTGTTAAAGGGCGTAGGGAATTACCGGTAACACATAACATATCACCGTTTGATGACAGGAGGGATGCAAGCGGGCACGGGGACCCATACTAAAAGGAGAACCCAGGAAGACAGTTTAGAACTGAACTGGAGATAGAGAGTACATCACTACTCACCACTAACTGGCGCAACATTGGAAACCCAAATATAATAACCCTTACTCACCAGGGAATACCCAACCAGTCTACCAAATAATGCCTTTTTTAACTAGCTTGTTGCGTGACTGCCCAATACTAAGATTACATAGCAAGGGCAACCAAACAAACGCAACAACGACACATCAGGTGCAACCCCAAAGAAAAGCTCCGAAGGAGTCTTGTCTCCCTAGATGAACACGCGATTGCAAAGATAACACACTAGCACCATGCTGAGCAGTGTCATCATCAACAACTCATGCATGCCCCAACTAATCGAGATCAACCATGCCTCTATACCACTTAACTAAACATTCCTAAGCCCTATCAGAACTCAAACACTTGAACCCAAACTCACGTAGCGAAGGCATACACCTAAGGGGGGAACCAGGGGCACGGGAAGACAAAGTAGTAACCTCTGTCGAACCACGGAACGCACCCAGGGGTCACAAGGAGCCTAAGAGAGAAAAATATCCACCAAGATATCATGCCAAAGATCCTCCACGGCCGCTGGACTAGGGCCAGGACGGCGTCCACTGCGGCCTGTAGCATGGGCGAAGTCCGGCGCTGCGAGACCTGGGATCACAGAAGGTGGGGAAGCGTTAGGTCGAAGTCGAGATTTGAGGTATGGGAAAAAAAAGGAGGCGAGAATGACAGTGCAGCAAGTCGCACCTGGTGCAGAAAATCGCACCAATGGCAGAAAATCGCAAATCGCAAGGGCAGAATTCGAACATTTATCGCTAGGATGCGAAGAGCAGAGCCGAGGCATGTAAAGGTCCTAATATCCCGCCGTCGATGATCAGTCAATCCCAAGTCCCCCCCTCTATCGCTCGACTCACCCGGTTGGGGGGTAGAGGGAGCAGCACCCGTAGTGGTGCTGACCATACCCCCCTGCTTCCTACCACCTCCAGAATCTCCAGGTCCAGACGCGTAGGTCGTCCTCCTCTGGCGAACCCTACGGCTGTGCCGGCGATCCGCCAGCTTGATCGAAAAAATTCTCAAGAAGGTAGCACAGAGCCACTAGAGCGCAAGCTCATGCCAGTAGCCGACCGTCGGCTGGGCAGAGCAAAGGGGGCAAAGACGACGTAGACATCAGCAGGGAGCTTGGTCGGCTTGGCAACCTCCGGTATGCAGGCAGAGCCTCAAACACCGGAGAAAGGTTAGCGACGTCAACGACGCGAGCAGACGAAGACGGGGTATCTCCACCGATGTCCAGGCTAGTCGCCGACTTGAGTCTGCACGTCACAGTGATCTACGACAGACGGGAGGAGGCGACAGACGGCAGGGGAGGAAAAAGAAGAGAAGATGGAGGAATGACCGGGGTTACTTCCACGATGGCGGAAGGACTCTCATGACCGCTAGCAGAGGCAGCTGGTGCACAAACGTCTAGCCAATCATCAAGAGGAGCCGTTCCTCCGTTGGAAGGATTGGTCGCAGCCATCGCTGAGAATGATACTGCGCATCCCGCGCGTCCAGGAAAGACCATCCATGTCATGGAGTTTCTCAAAATGGCTGGAGGTCCTCGCGGAAGTTGCATCGCAAAGCAGTGGTAGTAAATGAAGGGCCGTATAACCTATCAGCTTGGATAACACTCCGGAGAGTGGACTTTGTGTGTGCAGCACGCCAATCTATAAATGCGGAGACGAGAATAAGTTACAAGCACAGGAGACCCATTAAGGGGCACCAGTGGAGGAAAGGGGTGGTAGCCTGGAACCTGATCAGGGTACAGGCTAGACAGCGCGTGTCAGAAGAACCGATGACGCAGTCAACAGGAAGCTGACATAGTACTGTCAGGACCGATAGTTCTAAAGGAGTACACAAGGAGTCACCAAGACATAAAACAAGCGAGAGCACCGCTATTCATGCTGATACTGATCTTGTACGACAACCTAGCAGGGGCAGGGGAGGCAGGATGGTGGTACTGTGTATTGGCCTGGCGAAATGTTGGCGGATGGCCCAATCCGCCAGCGGCTCTACCCCCCCCCCCCCCCCCCCCCCCCTCCCCCACCGCCGATTTAGAGCATAGGATACTTCATAAATTGACCGACTCGCTAGTTGACTGGCACATCGAGCGCGGTCCGCCCCCCCCCCCCCCCCCCGCCCCCTCCCCCCTACCTCTTTCTCTGCATCTATTCCTTCACGCTGCTAGCTCTCCTGCCTACCACTGCCTACATTGGCAAAACCTTCGGCCGGCATTTCCACGTTGCACTTTTCATCTACCAGCTCTATGCTCTATGTCTGCGGCTACTGATTATTCCCTCTACTCCGGCTGGCCAGTTCCTCCGCCCACGCGCGATTCTTTTTTTTTGCTCCCCCCCCCCCCCCCCCCCCCCCCCTCTGCTCAAGCGACTTCACGAGCTGCCGGTCACTTGCCGGTCACTTTCGGACTTTGCCAGCGTCATCCCGCCCCCCATCCTCCCAAACAACCCCCAATCACGTGACAGACGGCACTTCAGCAGACGGCGCTTTCTTGACAGGAGGAAAATCCCCCAGCAAACATGCAAAAATTAGTAGGGTGCCCTAAGGGCCCCTGCGGTGGTCGGCCCAAGGGTGTGTCCGTTGAAGTGGTTGTACGTTTTGTACGGTTGGTGATTGACGTGGCAGGAAGGCAGGTTGTAGACTCTAGGCGCTAGAGGCAGGCAGCCAGGCAGGCAGAATGTCAGTTAGACGCGACGATGGAGCCCGTTTTGCTTGACGATGCCTATTCGGCCAATGGCTTCCGTCTTACTTGGCCGAAATGCCGTTGGCTCTCCTCGCATGGCGACGGCAACAGTCAATAACCCTTGGGCCGACCACCGCAGGTGCCCTTAGGGCACCCTACTAAGAGAGGAAGAGCCGCCTCGGTGTTCAGCGATGTACGCTGACGTAGGTCCAGGTGGACGTGTTTCTCTTATTGTTTCCTCAGAAGCGCTTCCACGGCGACCAAAGACGACATTGTTTTGAAGTTCTGCGAAAACAATTTCACGCCGACGGCAACAGTCACGGTTCGGTTGTATTGTTTACCCAGCTTCGCACCCTGACGGACCCAGTCCAACTGAATTCCCGACCATTCCAACTGACTGTTCGCCCATACCCTGCTTTATGTTCAACCGTTCTAACAGATAACATAACTAACAATTGCCAACCGTTTTTACGACACATTTTTACAATGTCTACATTTCGGCAATTTTCTCAGTTCCTATCGCATAGGTCAGCGCCTACGGGCCTCCCAACCACAATATTCCACAGTACCGGTATCATTTGCCACACGTATAAGGTATCCATAGACCACAAATACCACCCACCCACCACACCACACCGCCCCAACCACCTGGGCGCCATCCAACCAAGCACGGGCGCAGCTGGACTTGGTATCAGCAACCATGATGGTAAGCAATTAAGATGCGCGATAAGTTAACAATTAATTGGCTGGGGGCAAGGCGATGCAGCGAGAACACTGTAATTATTCATACTTCCCCATCTCGGCCCTTCCCTGATAGGTGCAACCTCTCACCGGTTGCTTAACCAACTCTAGTTTGTATAGATTATGCTTCCTTTTCAGGCAGCCATGTCTAGATGCAACCTCTCACCGGATCACCGATAGTTGCAATCTCGCGCCGGAAACCGCTCACCTCTCACCTCTCTCCTTCTCCTTCAACTCCTCGGTCTGAACTGTTCGAACGAAATCTGGAGTATGCTATTATAACCTGACCCACCGGACCCACCGGACTCACTGGACCTGACGCATCTAGCCTGACTTCCATATCTGTAACTCACGACGATCATGGCATGGCGCCAGAGAGGGAGTCTGACTCATTTCATCTCGGGTTTGTAGGAGAGAAGAAACCATGGCCTGGGTCTGGTTCATCGCATAGTTCTCCGGATTGATTCAATAATGCGAACTGGAGATGCAATTATCCAGACTCTCTCTATCTATTCGTCTCACTACAGGCGGTGCCTCTACAGCGCAGCTGGTGCCGCATCACCAGGCTGTTGGTTAAACTCTGGTCCCTTTCTTCCCAGTTCCCACCCCGTTCGCCCCCCCCCCCCCCCCTGCACTGAAGTTGAGGGGGGGGGGGGGGGGGGGGGCTGTGTGAGTTCAGACCTGCGGCGATTTAGCCTTGCTTAGAGAATAGGGTACGCTACTGATTGACCGGCACATGGTTGGGCTCGGCCCGGGAGACCGGCAGATGGAGGGGCTCGGCCCGGGTGGCTGATAACATTTCCCGAATCTTTTGATGGGCAGCACGATTCCTTCTAGCCTAGACTTTCAGGTGGCGTCCTGGGTTTAGGGTTTAGGGTCTAACCCGACAACCGACCCCCCACACACACCCCACCCCACGCCCCTCCCCCTCCCCCTCCCCCCCTTTTCCCCCCTTCCCTTTCGCTCCTCTCTCCCCCTCTCCCCCCTTCTAAACTACATAAACCTCCCAAACCCCACTGCCCCACCTGCCCGATCTTGTTCATTGCTTCATTGCTTGTTTTATTGCGTGTTTTATTGCTAGCCTTATTGCTTGCTTCATATCTTGCTTTGTTGCCTGCTTGTATGTTTCCTTATTTGTTCCTTGGTCTCTATGCGCCGCCCCTCTCAGCCATGCAGCTCCCTACATACACCCCACACCGCCTGTACTATATCGCAGAAAGATCCCTCGGAAAGCAGCTATCACTTCCTTTGAAATATGGAAATACTACATTCAATTTATAAAAAAATGCGATAATAATTGCACAATTGAATTATCATCCCAGCTGAGATGATGATTTAATTATATTGTAGAATTAAATTATCACTGTAGCACGAACTCAGGGCCCCCGTCGGTTTAACCATTGTTTGAGGTTCAGTTCATCAGTGCTTTTTCGTTTTAAGCTCTTCCTAACATTTGGGCAAGTCTCTTTAGCCTATTTGGCCTACCCCTGGACTGTAACATACATACATTTCACGTGTCTCAGTCCCAGCCCCTTGCAACAGGTTCCCACACACCCACCCTGTTTGTTTGCTTGTTTGTTTTGTTCCTTGGTCTCTGTGCGCCGCCCCTCTCAGCCATGCAGCTCCCCACACCCCACATTTCTCTTTAGGGTCAAACACATTTTAGGCCAAAACAAGGGACGATTTTTCGTGCTTATTTTACCTGGATTCCCACACCGCCCATTCTTGTATATCACAGGTTGATCAATATTAATTTCAATTTTATTTTCAATTTCAATATCACAGGTTGATCAATTTCAAATTCAAATTCAATTTCAATATCACAGGTTGATCACTCCAAAAGCCGAAAGCGCCGGTCACAGTTCCAGCAGACCCTTTCACAGTCGTTCTCTTACCCTCTGATTACACCGGAGCTCGCTCTGATTACACCAAAGCTTGATGTAATCAACCGTCACATATCCGAGAGCAACCTAGTATTCCGTAGGAGTATTGATTATTATGATGATGATAATGATGCGGTGATGAAGGTGCGTTGTGTGTTGAGGTTTGGTGGAGGGGAAGATTGGTCTTGGTCAGTGTTTTTCTTTTGGTAGAGGGGAAGATTGGTCTTGGTCAGTGTTTTTCTTTTGGTGGAGGGGAAGATTGGTCTTGGTCAGTGTTTTTCTTTTGGGCCACATGTAGCAGCTTCTGGGCAGCTCCGCTGCCTGGCTACTCCATCAAATCTAGTGTGTATGTATGTTACAGTCCAGGGGTAGGCCAAATAGGCTGAAGGGACTTGCCCAACCGTATAGGAAGGGTATCAGCATGAATAGCGGTGCTCTCGCTTGTTTTATGTCTTGGTGACTCCTTGTGTACTCCCTTAGAACTATCGGTCCTGACAGTACTATGTCAGCTTCCTGTTGACTGCGTCATCGGTTCTTCTGACACGCGCTGTCTAGCCTGTACCCTGATCAGGTTCTAGGCTACCGCCCTCCTTCCTCCACTGGTGTTAATGGGTCTCCTGTGCTTGTAACTTATTCTCGTCTCCGCATTTATAGATTGGCGTGCTGCACACACAAAGTCCACTCTCCGGAGTGTTATCCAAGCTGATAGGTTATACGGCCCTTCATTTACTACCACTGCTTTGCGATGCAACTTCCGCGAGGACCTCCAGCCATTTTGAGAAACTCCATGACATGGATGGTCTTTCCTGGACGCGCGGGATGCGCAGTATCATTCTCAGCGATGGCTGCGACCAATCCTTCCAACGGAGGAACGGCTCCTCTTGATGATTGGCTAGACGTTTGTGCACCAGCTGCCTCTGCTAGCGGTCATGAGAGTCCTTCCGCCATCGTGGAAGTAACCCCCCCGGTCATTCCTCCATCTTCTCTTCCTTTTCCTCCCCTGCCGTCTGTCGCCTCCTCCCGTCTGTCGTAGATCACTGTGACGTGCAGACTCAAGTCGGCGACTAGCCTGGACATCGGTGGAGATACCCCGTCTTCGTTTGCTCGCGTCCTTGACGTCGCTAACCTTTCTCCGGTGTTTGAGGCTCTGCCTGCATACCGGAGGTTGCCAAGCCGACCAAGCTCCCTGCTGATGTCTACGTCGTCTTTGCCCCCTTTGCTCTGCCCAGCCGACGGTCGGCTACTGGCATGAGCTTGCGCTCTAGTGGCTCTGTGCTACCTTCTTGAGAATTTTTTCGATCAAGCTGGCGGATCGCCGGCACTGCCGTAGGGTTCGCCAGAGGAGGACGACCTACGCGTCTGGACCTGGAGATTCTGGAGGTGGTAGGAGGCAGGGGGGTATGGTCAGCACCACTACGGGTGCTGCTCCCTCTACCCCCCAAACCGGGTGAGTCGAGCGATAGAGGGGGGGACTTGGGATTGACTGATCATCGACGGCGGGATATTAGGACCTTTACATGCCTCGGCTCTGCTCTTCGCATCCTAGCGATAAATGTTCGAATTCTGCCCTTGCGATTTGCGATTTTCTGCCATTGGTGCGATTTTCTGCACCAGGTGTAACTTGCTGCACTGTCATTCTCGTCTCCTTTTTCCCATACCTCAAATCTCGACTTCGACCTAACGCTTCCCCACCTTCTGTGATCCCAGGTCTCGCAGCGCCGGACTTCGCCCATGCTACAGGCCGCAGTGGACGCCGTCCTGGCCCTAGTCCAGCGGCCGTGGAGGATCTTTGGCATGATATCTTGGTGGATATTTTTCTCTCTTAGGCTCCTTGTGACCCCTGGGTGCGTTCCGTGGTTCGACAGAGGTTACTACTTTGTCTTCCCGTGCCCCTGGTTCCCCCCTTAGGTGTATGCCTTAGCTACGTGAGTTTGGGGTTCAAGTGCTTGAGTTCTGATAGGGCTTAGGAATTTTTAGTTAAGTGGTATAGAGGCATGGTTGATCTCGATTAGTTGGGGCATGCATGAGTTGTTGATGATGACACTGCTCAGCATGGTGCTAGTGTGTTATCTTTGCAATCGCGTGTTCATCTAGGGAGACAAGACTCCTTCGGAGCTTTTCTTTGGGGTTGCACCTGATGTGTCGTTGTTGCGTTTGTTTGGTTGCCCTTGCTATGTAATCTTGGTATTGGGCAGTCACGCAACAAGCTAGTTAGAAAGGCATTATTTGGTAGACTGGTTGGGTATTCCCTGGTGAGTAAGGGTTATTATATTTGGGTTTCCAATGTTGCGCCAGTTAGTGGTGAGTAGTGATGTACTCTCTATCTCCAGTTCAGTTCTAAACTGTCTTCCTGGGTTCTCCCTTTAGTATGGGTCCCCGTGCCCGCTTGCATCCCTCCTGTCATCAAACGGTGATATGTTATGTGTTACCGGTAATTCCCTACGCCCTTTAACAACCCCAATTGTTGTTGGCTGGCCTGGCTGGATGTATCATTGTTGCATTCTAGACCAGGGCCTGATCTTGCTGTATTGTGTGGTAAGTTTTAGGGCGGGTGGGAGTTGGATATCCAACTATAATCTTAGCCGAATCTCAGGGGGTCGCCAGGCCCTCCTCTGTGCCACGTTTTAGCGGTGAAGCTTTAGGATTTAGACAGCCTTCGATCATAGTGGTACCTGGATCAGGTCCATTGACTAATAGTCGCCAACCTCCGACCACCTCGGATGGCTCGCGGGTGTCGATAATTCCGACGCCTCCTGTCGTCCCTGGTGGATTACTCGGGTCAAGCCCATGTGATGATGTAGCCGTTGCCGAATGGGTAAGTGATGATCTTGAACACTGGTCTGGCTTGATACTGCGTATGGCTGGGGTGTTACGGTCAACCCAGGATTCATTGTTTTAGGTGCTGCTGGTTCTCATACGTAGGTTAACATGGCCCTATGTGTGAGTGCCTATTCCTCAGCACCTCCTAGACTGACTTATAGGGTAGTCTAGATTGGTGGAGCGTTACGACGCTTTGTTTAGGCAGCTTCCTTTCAGCTGTCTTTCTTGGTTTTGGTGGAAGGTGGTACTTAATTCAGACCACCGTTATAGCGTCTTGATGGTTTCTGACTCTTAGTTCCATAGGCAGATGGTTCGTTCGGTGGAGCTCATCATAGATTAGCTATTTCTTTTTACTCCACACTGTTTTTAGATCACCAGCCCCTCATGTGATTGGAACTTTTTGTGGAGTGTAGTAGTTGTTTCCCTTCGGATTTTACTGTGAATTGGTGGGCTGGGTAATCTTGCAGTTGTACTTGCAGATGTACCGCCGCTCACCTCTTTCTTGTTTTCCGAGTGTATTTCAAGCGCCCTTTCAGTCCATCCTTTGCAGTAAATTCTTTAAAGTCCTTTTTATGCGTTTACTATTTTTCAGGTGGACAATAGGTTTTATGTACTATGGTTGTACATCTACCCTTCTATTGTTCATTGAACTGTGTTTCCTTTGTTGGTTACAAGTTTCTTGAAAATTTTTAACTTCGCATCCTTTGGATTTTTTCAGTTACTGCAGGTTTGGTTTGCTTGTGGTTAGGCGCTTGGTTTGTCTTGAGTGCACGAGTTCTTTGCGGTGCGATACCCACCTCTTAGACTGTTTTTCGTTAGTGCCGTAGCTGGGGATTTATGATAATTAACTTTCATAAATCTTCTTACTTCCATCTTTGAGTGAGAAACCAGTTCATCATGGTTTTTTCATCCCAACCTAGTCATGAATTCTATGCTAAGAATAGTTTTTAAGGTAGTGGATTTTTCCATCGACTTTTTTTTTTCCATCGCAGTCTTTAGTGTCCTCTTGTCTGCGTCCTTTAGGCTTTGATTCTCTCGTGTGCTGCGCTCACACGATATTTCAATCCGTCTCTTTGGTTATCATTGATTGGCGTTAGGTTCCTATTCCCGGATCGGGTTTTTCTATACCGTTGTTCCCCAACTTTGATATACGATTTTTTCAGTCTTCTCTTTAGGTTAAGTTCTCGGTTCTTTCAGTCACCGTTGTTCCCCTTCCTTTGGTATTAGGATTGATTTCTGTTTGGCCTCCCTGTGATTTTCTGGTTTGGTGCCTACTATTCTGGATGAATAGTATTTTTGCGCTTACCATGGATGGTTACATTTCCATTTTGGTCTCAGCTCAGCTCGGTATGACCCAAGTTTTTTGCTGCTACATTTTCGGAGTACTACAGTGGTTTTTGGTTCATCCTTTCTCATCCTTTTATATTAGACAAGGCTTTCTTCTGGTTTCCTGTTTTTCCGCCGTTCCTTAATAATTTTTGTTTGCTACCAGTTTATGGTTCTATGTCCCCAGTGCCATAGGTGGAGTACTAGTATTGTATGTCACCTGCGTCATAGGTAGAGTATCAGCATGAATAGCGGTGCTCTCGCTTGTTTTATGTCTTGGTGACTCCTTGTGTACTCCCTTAGAACTATCGGTCCTGACAGTACTATGTCAGCTTCCTGTTGACTGCGTCATCGGTTCTTCTGACACGCGCTGTCTAGCCTGTACCCTGATCAGGTTCTAGGCTACCGCCCTCCTTCCTCCACTGGTGTTAATGGGTCTCCTGTGCTTGTAACTTATTCTCGTCTCCGCATTTATAGATTGGCGTGCTGCACACACAAAGTCCACTCTCCGGAGTGTTATCCAAGCTGATAAAGGGCTTAAAAAGAAAAAGCTCTGATGAACTGAACCCCAAACAATCGTTTTACCGATGGGGGCCCTGAGTTCGTGGTCATTGGTCGGCTCCCTAAGGGGGACAGACCTAAGCGATACTTCCGCGAAATGGTGCTGTTTCTCACATTTCCCAAGAACGCCGGTCAAATCAGCCGGTCAAATCTGACTGGCCTGAAATCTTACCGACTCGTGTTCGATTCCAGACGGGTGCGGATTACCTCTGAGGGCACTTTTTCGCGTATGTATCTCAGGGTTGCGGACTGTGGACGCGGCGTTTTCATTTGCCGTTTCCCTCCTGTCCTGTGGACTCAATCTAGGGACCTGGAGCATGTCTACGATTTCCCTTTCGCTTCTTCGTGACTCTCGTAGCTCATTGCATCAGCGCTTTGTGCTTGACAAGGAAATCTGCTCTTTCGCACTAGTTCCTGCGGGTTGCAAAGTAGCAACTGTAGCCTCGGGAGTCGCTGCACCTGCCGGGAAGTCAGTGAGCCAATAAGTTCATTAGCCTTACAGGCCACCAAGTTGAATAATAATGCCATGCCATGCTACATTGATTCTTGACCCCCCCAATATTAAATTGTACGGATTAGTAAGCAACTGCTTGTGCATCCATCACCAAGGAGGCTGCCACTGCTGCTTGACGAACATTACACCACCCCCGGGGCTGACCTCCAGGGGACCCGCCAGAGCCCCCTACTATTTAATTCTACAACATAATAAAATCATCATCCCCTCAGGGATGATAATTTAATTGTGGAAAAGCTAGTGCAAGCTGGTGCATCTGCGCGTTGACATTTACAGTTTACCGGTGCTCCTGAAATCTAGATGGTTAGACCTCTGTCTGGCTCAGGGAGCTGCCTATAAGCTGCTACGGGTAGTCAAAAAGATACAACTCTGGTCTTGGTCCTGGGGTGGTGGTGGTGGTGGTGGTGGGTGGTGGTGGGTGGGACCACTCCACTCTGGTCTTGGTCCTGGGGTGGTGGTTGGTGGTGATTGGTGGTGGGTGGGACCACTCCACTCTGGTCTTGGTCCTGGGGTGGTGGTTGGTGGTTGGTGGGACCACTCCACTCTGGTCTTGGTCCGGGGGTGGTGGTGGGTGGTGGGTGGGACCACTCCACCCGAAAGCCTTGGGTGGTGAGTGGGTGGGTGGTGGTTGATGGTGGGTGGGACCACTCCACCCGAAAGCCTTGGGTGGTGAGTGGGTGGGTGGTGGTTGATGGTGGGTGGGACCACTCCACCCGAAAGCCTTGGGTGGTGAGTGGGTGGGTGGTGGTTGATGGTGGGTGGGACCACTCCACCCGAAAACCTTGGGTGGTGAGTGGGTGGGTGGTGGTTGATGGTGGGTGGGACCACTCCACCCGAAAGCCTTGGGTGGTGAGTGGGTGGGTGGTGGTTGATGGTGGGTGGGACCACTCCACCCGAAAGCCTTGGGTGGTGAGTGGGTGGGTGGTGGTTGATGGTGGGTGGGACCACTCCACCCGAAAGCCTTGGGTGGTGAGTGGGTGGGTGGTGGTTGATGGTGGGTGGGACCACTCCACCCGAAAGCCTTGGGTGGTGAGTGGGTGGGTGGTGGTTGATGGTGGGTGGGACCACTCCACCCGAAAGCCTTGGGTGGTGAGTGGGTGGGTGGTGGTTGATGGTGGGTGGGACCACTCCACCCGAAAGCCTTGGGTGGTGGGTGGGTGGGTGGTGGTTGGTGGTGGGTGGGACCACTCCACCCGAAAGCCTTGGGTGGTGGTGGGTGGGTGGTGGTTGATGGTGGGTGGGACCACTCTACCCGAAAGCCTTGAGTGGTGGGTGGGTGGGTGGTGGTTGGTGGTGGGTGGGACCACTCCACCCGAAAGCCTTGGATGGTGAGCGGGTGGGTGGTGGTTGGTGGTGGGTGGGACCACTCCACTCTGGTCTTGGTCCGGGGGTGGTGGTGGTGGGTGGTGGTTGGTGGTGGGTGGGACCACTCCACCCGAAAGCCTTGGGTGGTGAGTGGGTGGGTGGTGGTTGGTGGTGGGTGGGACCACTCCACCCGAAAGCCTTGGGTGGTGAGTCGGTGGGTGGTGGTTGGTGGTGGGTGGGACCACTCCACTCTGGTCTTGGTCCGGGGGTGGTGATGGTGGTTGGTGATGGGTGGGACCACTCCACCCGAAAGCCTTGGGTGGTGAGTGGGTGGGTGGCATTGGATTTGCTGTTGATTGAATTGAGGGGAGTAGCATCATCCCAGGACATCTGTAGAACCTGTCCTACTATTCAAATCACCGCATATGATGATTTACTTCAGATATATAAATCAGAGTTGAGACAGTTGAAATGGTCAACTACCTCGAAATTATAATTGAGATGCCTATAAGAGTATTGATGTGGTAAAGAACAACATGCAGGGAAGTAGCATCATCCCAGGACTCCACACCCTATCATACATCAGCCTTCTGTCAGCAAGTTAGTCCCACCCCCTAATGCAGGTCTCTTTCAATTCAGCGGATGATTTCGATTTGGGTCTGGGAGTTAGTAGATCATATATACCGCCACTTTGTCAGGCAAAGTTTTCGACAATTCTCAGAATTCTCATCCCAGGATTCCACACCCTGTCTTAAAAGGTAGGGGGAAGGTAGCCCCCACTGAAGTTGGCCTCCACTTACCTAAACCCTAAACCCACCTATACCCTGAGCCCTAAACCCTAAAACAAATAAACTGAAGTGGGGGCTACTTTCCCCCCGCCTATACCCTGAGCCCTAAACCCTAAAACAAATAAACTGAAGTGGGGGCTACTTTCCCCACATCCTATCATGAGCCTTCTGTCAGCAAGTTGGTCCCACCCCCTACTGCAGGTCTCTTTCAATTCAGCAGATGATTTTGATTTGGGTCTTGCTTGTAGTCCGTAGATCTTACCTCCACTTTTTATTTCAGGCCAAGTTTTCGACAGTCCTCAGAGTCCTCAGAATTGTCATCCCCAATTCTCAGAAGTCTTATCCCAGGATTCCAAACCCTATCATATATAATGGTAGCCCCCACTGATGTTGGCCCCCACTTACCTAAACCCTAAACCTACCTATACCCTTAACACTTAACACTACAAATACGTCAACGTGAGTGGAGACTACTTTCCCCAGCCCAACCCAACCCAACCCAACCCAACCCAACCCAACCCAACCCAACCCAACCCAACCCAACCCAACCCAACCCAACCCAACCAACCCAACCCAACCCAACCCAACCCAACCCAACCCAACCAACCCAACCCAACCCAACCCAACCCAACCCAACCCAACCCAAACCAAACCAAACCAAACCAAACCAAACCAAACCAAACCAAACCAAACCAAACCAAACCAAACCAAACCAAACCAAACCAAACCAAACCAAACCAAACCAAACCAAACCAAACCAAACCAAACCAAACCAAACCAAACCAAACCAAACCAAACCAAACCAAACCAAACCAAACCAAACCAACCCACCATCTACAAAGCTCACCACACAACCTATGATCATCCTTCTGTCAGCAACTTGGCAAGCAAGTCCCCCCACTGCAGAACTCTTGAAGAAGTCTCTACCAGGGTACTACATTATGTCAAATTGGTCAGCGCTTTAAGCGCACAAAAGTCTAATTGGTCAGTGCTTTGTACTGCAAAAAGCGCAAAAACTGTGTGCTGCACCCACAGGACGTTGACAAAACAGCACAAAACGCGCACTGGGGCGCAAATAGTGTGCGCAAAGAGTGTGCGCAAAATTGCGCTGCTCACCGTCTCCCAAATTGCGCACTTTGTAGTACCCTGGCCTACACGCACCCATAGCACGTTGAGAGCTTGTCTTTGTTGTGTCCACATTCACACCACCTAAACCCTAAACCCTAGCACCATTGTCAGGGATTGACGTTGTTGTGTCCACACTCACACTACCTAAACCCTAAACCCTAGGACCATTTTCAGGGCTTGACTTTGTTGTGTCCACACTCACATCACCTAAATCCTAAACCCTATGACCATTGTCAGGCTTGGCTGTGTTGCGTCTACACCCACACCACCTAAACCCTAAACCCTAGGCCCATTGCCAGGGCCTGAATTTGTTGTGTCTACACTCACACCATCCAAACCCTAGACCCTAGACCCTAGCACCATTGTCAGGGCTTGGCTTTTTGTGTCTACACTCACACCACCTAAACCCTAAACCCTAGCACCATTGTTAGGGCTTGTCTTCGTCGTACCCACACTCACACCACCTAAACCCTAGGACCACTGCCAGGGCTAGGCTTTTCGTACCCACACTCACACCACCTAAACCCTTGACCCTAAACCCTAGGACCACTGCCAGGGCTTGGCTTTGTCGTACCCACACTCACATCATTCTGAGCATGGTACTTGGCTATGTTGATCCTGCAGAGGCCTGGAGACTTTTAAGACCTCTTCGGTGTACTGCCATCCTGCGTGCTTCCTCAAGGCGCACCCTCCTTGGGCCCAGATCTCACAACGAGTCCAATCCACTCCCGCATGAACCTCAGCAAGCCAAACCCTTCCCCAAATATTGGTTTGGGCAGGAGACGGAGCTCCTCAAAACATGGTGTGGGCAGCAGGCGGGGCTTGTCAATCCTGGGCCCGCTCTGCCCAGTGCCCCAGGACAGTGCCTTGAAGGTGCCCCTGTCATCCCCCCAGCTGTTCTCTGAAAGCTTCCCCTGCTCACCCCAGGACCTGGGCAGCATGCCGATGCACCCCAGCAGACTCGTGAGCCTAGGGGCCCTTGCACCCACCCTGGTAGGGGGCTCAATGCCCAGGTAGGTAGCAGGGTCCTTCAAATGGCCAAATTAGCCAGTGCTTTAGCGCACTTGAAAACAAAAATATTGCGCTTTGTAGTGCAAAAAGCGCAAAAATTGCTTGCAGCGCCCACAAGGGGTTGCAAAAAACTGCGCTTAAAGCGCAGAGGGGGTCAAAAAGTCAGCGCTCAAAAGCGCAAAAGCACGCGCTTTGAATTACCCTGGTAGGTAGGGGGAAGTTAGCCTCCACTTCAGTAAACCCTAAAAACACCTAGACCCTGAACCCTAAGCCCCCCTAAACCCTAAACCTGTGAATAAATACCTAGACCACTAAACGCTTAGCCCTAAACCCACTCAACTTAAGTGGAGGCTAACTTCCTCCAAACCGATGCGCAGGAATCAGAGCAACCCCAGCCTGACCAACTTCTGGAATTTCAGAAATCCTAATAACCAGTGCGTTCCGAGGATCCTGAGCAACCCCAGTCTGACCAACCCCAGCCTGAACCTCTTAGAGCAAAGGATCATCAGTGCCCATCAGATCACTTTGAACCACAAGTTGTCAGGCGGCAACCCGACCCGCAAGTCGTCAGGTGGCCTTGCGACCCGCAAGTCGTTAGGTGGCACCACAGCCCACAATTCGTCAGGGGGCAACCCGACTAGCAAGTCGTCAGGTGGCCTTGCGACCCGCATGTCGTTAGGTGGCACTACAGCCCACAATTCGTCAGGCGGCAACCCGACCCGCAAGTTGTCAGGTGGCCTTGCGAGCCGCATGTCGTTAGGTGGCACCACAGCCCACAATTCGTCAGGGGGCACCTCGACCAGCAACTCGACAGGTGGCCTTGTGACCGACAAGTCATCAGGAGGCATTGCAACCCACAAGTCGTCAGGGGGCACCCCGCCCCACAAGTCGCTAAGTGGCACTGCGAGCTGCAAGTCGCTAAGTGGCACGGGGCAAGTGTTGGCCGCTGGAACCGGCAGGGTGCGGGTCTTGAACGGGGACAGCTGCTCAAGGCTCCTGGGGAAATCCGCCGTAGGTTCCACTCGGACTCTGGCTTACATCATGACTGACCTAGAGGATTTCAATGTCATCAACCAAAGGAGCTGCCATCCAGGCGCCAGTCTGCCCACGCCAAGTCTGAGCAACCCTGTTCCTGCATTCCAGCCTGGCGAAGTGGCCAGAGGTGGTGCCTCCGCCTGGGGTGAGGACAGTTTTGAGCATTCCAGGAGGAGTGCGGGCAAGGTCAAGGTGAGCAAGGTGGCTGATGTACATGTTGAGCAGAGCCCCCTCTTCAGGGTTACCCCGTTGTTTGTTTGTCCGACTGCCCCCCAGAGATGAAGTCTGACACATCAGCCAACGGTCTCGTAACTAACTCGCTTCCGTTGCCACTTGTTGCAAACAGTCTCCTTGATTTTAAGCGTCGCTTGTGATGCTGCATATAACTTTTCCACGCTTTGCTTTGCGATTCGTCACCACCAGGATACTTCCAAGCGCGCGCTATTGCGCGCTGGCGCGCTGCCTTTTTGAGCCCCACTGCGCGTTTCGCGCAGTTTTTTTGACCCCCCTGAGGGCGCAGCAAGCCATTTTTGCGCTTTTTGCACTACAAAGCGCACTTTTGTTTTTTTCAAGTGCGTTAAAGCGCTGGCCGATTTGGTGAATGGAAGTTCCCTGGTCACCATTCCGTTGCTGCATGGCGATGCATGGGTCTGGCTAAACAATTCAAAAATGCCCCCACCCACCCACCCACCCAACCCACCCACCCACCCACCCCCAACCCTCCCCGACCCCCTGGGCTACACGCTTCGCGTCCCATGGGGGTTGGGTTGCAACACAGTCGCTCAATTTGCGACGGGCCGCCTAAACAAAAGTGACCTTTTCTTCATATAAATATACGTATAATGAATTATTATATATATACTAGTATATTATATACTAGCCCGTGTGGCCGTTGGCCACCCCCTACCCGACCCACCCTGGTCCTGGGTCCTGGTCTGGTCTGGGTTACATAATGGCCAACGCCCTTGTATGTACCCCCTACCCCCCCCCCCCCCCCCCCCCCCCCCCCCCCCCTCTCTTCCTTGCTCACATACACACAGTCAGTATATTTCCCCTTCGCAATTGAATCTATCTAACGCATGCCCACTTCCCTTCCCTACTCAAAATATAACCCCACACACACACACCCCACCCCACCCCACCCCCCACCCGGCCCCCCAGGACCTACACGATCTCCCTACTTCCCCCTAAATCTTCCTGCCCCCCATCCCCACACCCTTGACACACAATCTCTTTCCAAAACCAACCGGAACCAACCTGAACCAACCTGAACCAACCTGAACCAACCAGAACCAACCAGAACCAACCAGAACCAACCAGAACCAACCTGAACCGACCTGAACCAACCTGAACCAACCTGAACCAACCTGAACCAACCTGAACCAACCTGAACCAACCTGAACCAACCAGAACCAACCAGAACCAACCTGAACCAACCTGAACCAACCTGAACCAACCTGAACCAACCTGAACCAACCAGAACCAACCTGAACCAACCTGAACCAACCTGAACCAACCTGAACCAACCAGAACCAACCAGAATCAACCTGAACCAACCTGAACCAACCTGAACCAACCTGAACCAACCTGAACCAACCAGAACCAACCTGAACCAACCTGAACCAACTCATATCCACATGTGAGCAGGCCCTCCCCTCTCCTTTCGAGCAGCTACCAGATGCCCTGACCACAAATGTCAAAGAAGTGAGCAAGCTACGCAAGCTTTTCAGACTTTTCAGCTGCTTCGGAAGCAACTGAAGCAGTCCACTGACACGGGGTGGACCCCTACAACAGCCAGCTAAGCAACTGAAGCAGTCCACTGACACAGGGTGGACCCCTACAACAGCCAGCTAAGCAACTGAAGCAGTCCACTGACACAGGGTGGACCCCTACAACAGCCAGCTAAGCAACTGAAGCAGCCCATTGACACAGGGTGGACCCCTACAACAGCCAGCTAAGCAACTGAAGCAGCCCACTGACACAGGGTGGACCCCTACAACAGCCAGCTAAGCAACTGAAGCAGCCCACTGACACAGGGTGGAACCCTACAACAGCCAGCTAAGCAACTGAAGCAGCCCACTGACACAGGGTGGAACCCTACAACAGCCAGCTAAGCAACTGAAGCAGCCCACTGACACAGGTTGTGCTTGTGTGGCATAAGGGGTGAGGGGAACATTTGGGGGGATTGATCCGTGGCTTATTTTGCTTGTGTGGCATAAGGACTTAGGGGAATGATAGGGGAGGGGGGGGGGGGGCTCATTCCACTTACTTTGTGAACGCATGGTGGGAGGGGAAGAATGTGGGGATTGATTCGAGGCTCATTTTGCTTGTGTAGCATAAGGAGTGAGGGGAACACTTGGGGGGACTGATATGCAGCTTATTTTGCTTGTGTGGCACAAGGACTAAAGGGGATGATTGGGGGGAGTGAGTGGGTGCTGTTGGCGCAATAGAGGGGTTGACTAGACGACAGGAGAGGAAGTATTCTACTTCATCGTTACATGGTTTGACATTCAGTTTGGTAGCCACAGAGTGGCTGACTAAGAAGGGTCTGCTACGTGGGCAGTACAGGGGTCCTGCCCCGTAGCAGTACACACACACCTAGCCGTGCTCCAACAGGTTCTCATTCCACTTGTTTTGTGAAAGCACAGAGGGAGGGGAAGAATGTGGGGATTGATTCGAAGTTCATTTCACTTGTGTAGCATAAGGAGTGAGGGGAGCACTTGAGGGGATTGATCCGTGGCTTATTTTGCTTGTGTGGCCTAAGGACTAAGGGGAATGATGGGGGGGGAGTGAGTGGGTGCTCATTCCACTTGTTTTGTGAAAGCATGGTGGGAGGGGAAGAATGTGGGGATTGATTTGAAGCTCATTTTGCTTGTGAAGAAATGCTCTCTGGGGAGCACTTCGGGGGATTGATCCGAGGCTTGTTTTGCTGGCACTGTACAATGACTGAGGGGACTGCTTTGAGGGCATACCATACCATATCTTATGTATGCCAGCTACCCAGAACTGTAGAAGCTTGGAAACAACCTATGTAGTGCTGTTCTGAGGCAAAGTTGGCTTTCTCCGATTGGACCCAAATTAACTAGGAATGTTGGCTGAGACAAAATACAATTTTGGAACATTTATCGAAATTATTGTTTTGATTTGAAAACAACCTATGAAGCCTGGGTTAAACCAGATTGTGTGTGCTTTGGAATCAATACCATCTATTGTACTTCAAATACACCGTATATGGATACATACCATATATTTATATATATTTATATTTATACATACCATATATTGATATAAATCGTATATTTATACATAACGTCTATTTATATTGTATATATACATCTGTTCTTTACCCTGTAGGTGCCAGACACCTCTGTACGTAGTGCCTGCTAGGCTAGCACTGTGGCCAGGAGGTACCAGAACCCTCCTGTAGTTCCTGCTAGGCTAACCTTGTAGTGCC
Organism: Microglena sp. YARC; assembly: GCA_022414725.1. NCBI lineage: Eukaryota > Viridiplantae > Chlorophyta > Chlorophyceae > Chlamydomonadales > Chlamydomonadaceae > Microglena > Microglena sp. YARC. The sequence continues at coordinate 25,211,693 of CM039464.1, read as the reverse complement.
TGCAGGCCACCACTCTAGCCTGGGGGTACTAGACACCCCTGTAGTTCCTGTTGGACTACCCCTGTAGTGCCTGCTAGGCTACACCTGTAGTGGCTGCAGGCCACCACTGTAGCCTGGGGGTACTAGACATCCCTGTAGTTCCTGTTGGGCTACCCCTGTAGTTCCTGCTAGGCTAACCATGTAGTGCCTACCAGGACACCACTGTAGCCTGGAGGTACTAGACACCCCTGTAGTTCCTGTTGGGCTACCCCTGTAGTTCCTGCTAGGCTAACCATGTAGTGCCTACCAGGACACCACTGTAGCCTGGAGGTACTAGACACCCCTGTAGTTCTTGTATTAGCTTATACACTTCAAGAGTGGCGAGATACTCGCAGCGGTCAAACGCGCCAATCTATACATGTAGATGAGAATAATTTACAGCGACTGGGGAACCACAAAGGGCACCAGTGGTGGAAGGGGCGAAAGCCGGGAACCTAATCAGGGTACAGGCTATATAGCGCGTGTCAGAGGACCAGGGGACGCAGCCTACAGGAAGCTGTCACTGTGTCATGAAGGATGACACAGTCTACGGGAAGCTGACACAGTACAGACAGAAAAGGAGTTACTGTCTGTATCGATAGTTCTAAGAAAGTACAGAAGTAGTCACCAAGACATAAAACGATTGAGTGAACCGCAATTGATGCTGATATCCTGTTGGGCTACTCCTGTAGTGCCTTCTAGGCTACACCTGTACTGATTGCCAGGACACCACTGTAGCCTGGAGGTACTAGACACCCCTGTAGCTCCTTCTGGGCTACTCCTGTAGTGCCTGCCAGGTCACTCATGTAGTGCCTGCTAGGTTACCCCAACCAATGCGCAAACAATTTACTTCAACCCAGTGCATCTTATGCACTGTACTTCACTCCAGTGCATCTTATGCACTGTACTTCACTCCAGTGCATCTTATGCACTGTACTTCACCCCTGTGCATCTTATGCACTGTACTTCACTTCAGTGCATCTTATGCACTGTACTTCACTCCAGTGCATAAGATGCACTGTACTTCACTCCAGTGCATAAGATGCACTGTACTACACTCCAGTGCATATTGTTCAGTACAGGCTTCCATATGGCGCACTGGATAAAATGCATTCAAATAACATGGAACCCTAAACGCTTGAGATTTCCCTGAAGGTTACATATAAACCTGTGCTTGAGATTTCCCTTTAGTTAACATGGAACCCTGAAAGCTTGAGATTTCCCTGATATCATATAAACCTGAATGCTTTAGATTTCCCTCCAGATAACATATGACCATTCCCTTGAGAGTGGTTGTTTATGTCACAGCTCACCCACAAGTGAGCATTACAGGGGTTGGACCACTGGACCTCTCTTGGCTGTGCTTTCACCTGTAAACATCACATTCAGTGCAGGCTTCTGTGCAGTCTCGAGATACCACGGTCTCGATTTCCCTCCAGATAACATATGACCATTCACTTGAGAGTGGTTATGTGTTGCAAGTGCCCCACGTGTTGCAAGTGCACCACATGGGGTGGGCAACACATATGGGCAAGTGGGGCACTTGCCCATATGGGGTGGGCAATTGCAACGCGGGGTGCCCGATGCCCGGGGTTTGGGGCACTTGCAACGGGGTGCCCCAACACATGGGGCACTTGCCCATATGGGCAACATATGACCATTCACTTGAGAGTGGTTATGTGTTGCATGGTTATGGACATAGCTAGGGAACGGCAACTAGTATTAGTTTCGAAAAACTATTATTAACTAATATGATTATAGTGTCACAATATTTTTAGTTTTTCAAACTAATTCAAAAATTTGGAGACGGCTCGTCCGTCCAATATTAGCTAACATTCACTCATATTATACATTCACTAATAGTAACTAACTAGGCCGTTCCCTAGTCATAGCTCACCCACAATTGAGCATTTATATCATTTGGATGGCACAGTTCAACCCCCACAACCAGGTCCATGGGTTGTCAGTCAAGACATGTTTTTGGTTGACCATGTCATCGACCATCGCGTTGCCGACAAAACTTTTTGTTAAATGGCAAGTTACTTAGTCAAGCGGCAAGTTACTTAGTCAAGTGGCAAGTTACTTTGTCAAGTGGCAAGTTACTTTATAGGTGCCGATACTTAAACTTGGGAGGATGAGTCCACTCTCCATGAGTCCACTCTCCAGGAGTCCACTCTCCAGGAGTCCACTCTCCATGAGTCCACTCTCCAAATATGCCCCCCAGTTTGTTGAAGCCTATTGGGACAGTCGTCCCCTCGTCAGACAAGGAGACCGGTCATTCAGCCATTTTACGTAGGTCGCTCCTACGAATTGTACACAGTCGTACAGATCCGCTTGTTATTGTTGGCACACAAGCTTAAATATAATTATTAGTATCATCCTTGACTCCCTTGGGACACCTTGGTGAGTGTCTCGTCAGTTGACGACAGTTTATCAGCAGTTGCTGATCCCATAACCGGCCATTGCTATGTATTCTCGGCAACCGTAGGTCAAAGACCAATCAGCCTACAGTCTTGCCTTGATTCTGATCGACCAGTGCGTCGAGTATAAGCGTCAGTGCGCTCAAGTAATTCTCGGCCGTTTTATAGTCAAAGACGTGCGTCCACGGCTATAAAACCGGCTGCCCTCTAAAGGAGATTAAGTCTTTCGATACAATCCTTGGAAGCCAAAGCATTAATCCTCCTTCCTTACAGTCCAGTTCTCCAGTTCAGTCTAAACACTGATATGGGGCAATCCAGTGCGTTCACTGTATTATCGCTAAGCTTCGGGTTACAGCATTATAGGGGTTGGACCACTGGCCCTCTCTTGGCTGTGCTTTCACTCTTATGAATTATGAATCACATTCAGTGCAGGCTTCTGTGCAGTGTTTTTTATTTCAGATTTCTGTATGCAAGGTTGTGTAGCTAGGTGGGCTACTCAAGCCTGATTTCAGAAAAGTTGAGTAGCCCACCGGATTTTGTAGTGTGCGGCACGAAGAGGCACCCCTTAATAGTTAGTCCGGGGTCAAAAATACACAGAGGCCCTGTGTAGTCTTGACATACCACAGCAGCCTTCAGACCTGCACTTGACTGTGGTTAAAAAAACTTGTCTTGGTTTGGATTCGTCATCAATGAGGAGGAGGTCAGGCCTGTAATTATCCCATGTATGTGGTTTGGGGAAGATCTTGGGGATTGAGGGTGGTTGGGGTTTGACAGTGGTTTTGTTGTTCCACAGCTCATGCACATGTGAGCATCAGAGGGGTTGGGCCATTGGACCTTTTACTATAATGCATCTCATCCAGTGCAGGGTCCTGTGCAGCCGTGATATACCACAGAACCCTGAAGGCTTGAGATTTCATTAAAGATAACATACGACCCAAGAAAATAAAAGCAGTACCGCACTCCTGAGTAATGATAACGCCTGGAGGGGCGTGGTTTTAAGGGAGCCCCGTTTTACGGTGGTAGGGAACGGGCTGCTACTTTACCTGGACAAAGCAGCTATGGCAGTTGACAGCCACTGCAAAAACTAAAGCGCACCTGTGGGGAGTCGAACCCGATACCTTTGTTGTTCAAGGAGCTCTGACATTCGTTGAATGAGGATACACCTGAGTACAGAGTGCAAAACTTGGTTGTTGATCGTTATTTATTACCGGCGGTCACCTCAAGTTCAATGGCATATGTAGATCCCAGTCTGGAGGGCGGTATGGTCCAGACCCGGTGGTTAAGGCTTCGGCCACCGGAGTTCGAGCCCCGCTGCCGGAAGACGGCGGGTGGTTTCTCGAGTCCGACCTAAGGGCGGTGTTGTTTCGCTGCTAGGACATGAGCCCCTTGTAATCTTTCTTTCTAAGTAGATCATCCCACCTACATAGTGTATGTTAGTATGTCAAATGAGTAGGTTGTGGTAATGGAATTGTATGGTGAGGGTGGCTTGGGAAAGGGGGAAGGTAAAGGAATTGTATGTATGTGTGATGTCAATATTGTACTGGTCCCCAAGATGATTACGCGATATATCATGTGGTATCTTACAATTCATTGTACATTATATTGATATATGTTATTGTCCGATATACGTCGGACACTGAGTCGGCATAATGCATACCGGTGCCTGGTCCCTCCAGGTCCCGAGTTGCTTGCCACTAGGCCACAGGCTAGCTGTGGCCTACACGGGTCCGCAAGATCTTCCTGCAGACTCCCGTCTTCGATATGAGCGCACTCGTCGCGTGCCTCCTCCTTCTATTCAGTCTTTACTGTGTAACAACTCTAACATTGAAAGGTCGTGGCCCCTGACCGCTAAAAGAAGAAACGCCACTACGCCTGTGCCACCGACGATATTCTGCCCTGCACAAGGTGATAGTTTTCCCTCAGACTTGCTCGACGGCTTGAGTACTGCTTTTGGCCCAGGATTGCCCACGCTTCGTTGTCCGGAATCTACTACCTGCGCTGCCTTGCCTACTGCCCACACAACCCTCCAGTTGTCTCTACCTTCCGTCCAAGACGACCCGTAGACGCAGTCCAGAAGTCTCCGTAGATCTTTGACGTGAGTTGCTCCTCACTAGATCATACACAGCGTTACGCAATCCTCCGAGATTGTGGTGCACAGATATTCAGCTCTGCACGCCCTCCCCCCCCCCCCCCCCCCCCCCCCCCGCCCTGCTACTACCAATACCATTTCACAAACTGGATCCCTTCGGACCCCCCTTCGCTGTCAACACCAACCCCCCTTGCCTCCGAACACACGACCAGGACTGAAGAATTGACAAGCTTCACAAGCCCCCCCCCCCCCCCCTATCCTTCGTAACCTGCTACAATCATCACATTCCGGCTGTGATAGCCACTACAGCCAGAATGGGGGGGATCTTCTGATCATTGCGGACGCTATAGCTGGACTTCGCTTCAGCCGTCGTCTAATCCTTGCGCATCATGATCTTTGATGGAGATGGCTTCGACTTTTGGGACATCTTCTTTGACGACAAGCTTCTGCCTCGTGACAGTCCCTGGCTAGGTAATCTCTTGGGTTTACTCACTCATGAGATAGCCAGTTCCATGAAAACGATAAATGAGTATCTTTCCCCCGGCATTAGACATGAGCTGAAAAGCAAAAGTATCTATGGTCCCTTCCATACTATGACGTTTATGAAATGCTTTTATGGCACAAAATCCCAAGCCACAGCTACAATTTCAAATAGCCATGATTACCTTACATTACATTACATGTTAAAGTCTACTTGACACCGCGAGGGTGTATGAGACTCTGTGCTTTAAACAAAAAGAAAAAGCACCCACAAAGCAAAAAACCCCATTACATCAGGGGTGTGTCGAGGACAAACAAACCAAACTCCCAACCACCGTTTTGGTGGCGTAGGTATTAAACCCCTTAGAGCAGGACCCAGATCTCAACCACTTACAGTGGCGGAGGTAAGAAGCTAACAAATGAGAAGTCTCAAGAAGAAAAAAAAGGGATAATAAATTACGGTGCCACTAAGCAGTCCAGGGCTTCCTGTCTTGCTCTTCTACAAGTAGAAAGATAGTCGGCTAGGTTGCTCCAAAAAGACTTAGTGCCATTTCCATTCATAAAGGTTCTGAATGTGGAATCGCAGAATTCCACATTCCATACGGTTAAGTCGGTATCCTCATGGACATGCCTATAAATATCTGTAAACAGATTCTGGTAGCGGAGGCGAATATCATTATAAAAAGGGCACTCAAACATATGCATTTCATCCTCAGTTTTTTGGAACCCACACATTTGACAGTGTCTCATTGAGCGAGGGATGTGTGCTCTATCCACCACCCTCATTCTTTCTGTGTTCAGCCAATGGGAACCCATTCTAAACTGTGCTATAGAACGAATCTGATCCTGCTTATGTAAGGCGGATGTAAAGGGAATCAAGCCATTCTCATCATTGCTGTTGGCTGCGAACCATTTTTGGTATCGGAGGCGTTTAAAGCCAACCCTTCTCTCATCAGGGATGTCTCTAACTGCATTGGTGTCACTTGGGTACTTAAACCTCCATGACTCAAAAACTTCAGACATAATACCTTCGACATCGACAGCCTCCAAAAATGTTGATGTTTTTACTGGATCCTAGCTTGTGGAGAGCACAACGCAAGTCATGAACCCAGCCAGTGTTGGAGTCAAAAGATTCCTCAAGAGCCATTCTAATGAGATCCTCAGGTTCTTTATGTATGGTCTTGTTCCAGAAGCGCAAAGCTTGTTTAAGCCAAGCAAAACACAACGGGGTTCTACCCAGCTCTTCCATGATAATATTAGATGTAGTAGATTGGCAAACACCCAACATTTGTTTAAGTATACCTCTATGCCATTTCTCACAAGCATGGTCATTTGAGATAAGTGTGTTGTTCAGAATAGAAGGAGCCCACACCTCACAGCCAAAATTCAGGATAGGTTGTACAAGAGAATCAAACAGGTGGGTGAGAATATCAATATTGTATATCTCCATAGTATGGCATCGCCTACGAAGCATGTGGTGTGCCTTTTGGGCCTTAGTGAGCATCCTAGAAAAAGCAGCTTTTGCACGATTGCTTGAGTCACCATCCACAAAGAGGGATCCCAAGTAGATAAAAGATAACTTTGTAGAAAGTTGTGCTCCATCATAGACAAATTTGTAATCAGGATCCATGCGGGCCTCATCACAGAATTGTTTGTTGAAAACGACAATCTCAGTTTTTCTTTATATTCACAGCCATCTTAGTAGCCTCGCAGAAATCTCTCAGGCAGTCAAGCATCGCTTGCATATCTGCCGGGGATTCTGCCATTATAGCTAGGTCATCAGCATAAAGTAACAGTTGCAGAATCTTTCCCCTAAGCTCAGCCCCTACATTTGGGAGCTTGGATTGGAGGAACGATTCAATTCTATCAATGAACAGACCGAATAGGTGTGGGGATAGGGGGTCTCCTTGTTTAACTCCTACAAGGGATGGAAAGGAGGATCCAATGTCCCCATGTAGGCGAACTTGGAAACAACATGATTATACATGGACTTCAGAATACTGAGATAGGGGTCCTTGACTCCTAGCCTTGCTAAGCAATCCCATAGCAAGTCTCTGTTGACCCAATCATAAGCCTTCTTGAAATCAACAAAAGCCACAAAGAGTGGTTTTTTCTTTTCTCTATATTTATCTACAATATGGTTAAGAATGAATGATGCATCTGCAGTACCCTACCACTTCTAAATCCATATTGGCCAGCGGCTCTGAGGTTGAATTCTTCTGACCAATCATCTAGTCTACGTAGCATGCAAAGGGAGAAGATCTTTCCTATGGAGTTGCTCACCGCAAGACCTCGATAGTTGTCCTTGTCATACACACTGCCTTTGGATTTGGGTACGGGTACCAAGGCAGCTGCAGCCCATTGGCTAGGGTAAGAAGTCTTCCAGATGAGATTAAACAGGTTAGTCATAGCTTGTACAAATCGGGAGTTGGCCTCATGGGAAGCAAATCTGTACCATTCTGCAGGGATACCATCTACCCCGGGGGAGGAGTTTTTCCGTAGGGATTGGAGAACAGAAAACACCTCCTGGGTGGTAAAGTCTTGACATAACCATGTTGGTGCGGCCTCTATCTGAGGTCCATCAGCTTGAGGGACAAAGTCCCTAGCATCCAGACTATATAGTGATGCTACAGCCCCTGCCCCTAGGACTGTCCCTGCCTCTAGGACTGTCCCTGCCTCTTGGACTGCCCCTGCCTCTAGGACTGTCCCTGCCTCTAGGACTGTCCCTGCCTCTAGGACTGCCCCTGCCTGTAGGACTGTCCCTGCCTCTAGGACTAGGACCCGGAAAGTAGATCCTGCTCCAGACCCCATCATCTCTGAATTGCATTCACAAATCCAAGCACAACACCATGAGATCAAAAACATGGAGCGTCAGATTTGCAACATGGCATATGAGATCACGCAACAGCAAAATCATGATAGATGGGTAAGGGCAACTTTTCCAAACTCCACACACATCAGCCACTGGAGCATATCAAATGCCCTTGCTGAACGCTTGCATGGGGGACCCCTGCATCCTGAACTGCACCTAACCCCTCACCTGCAATTAGAACTTTTGCAGACGGAACATCCTATATGTGTTGATGGGGAAACCTGCTATGATGATCTTCACTTGCATGGGGGGAACCTTAGTGCATATGCAAGTTAGCATAATGCTGAAGTGCTCCCACCTCACTCTGCCCCCCCACACACAGCAGCTCCTGATGGGTGCAATTCCCTCCATGATCCTCACTTGCATGGGGGGAACCTGATTGATAGACCAGATTGGATAGACCCAGCAGATGTAGATACAGACCCAGCAGATGAAGCATCAAACCAACTTCTCCATGATCACTGGGTAAATACTTCTTTTTCCACCTCCACAATTTGGAGCCACTGGCGCATCTCATATCATGACGCTGTTCGCTTGTATGGGGAACCTTTGCACCATGAATCCTCACCAACACATGCTATGCCATGCCCATCTGTAGATGCCCATGTCCCAGCACTGCACATGTCACATGCTGCATTCTGCACTGCTCATGAAGACACCTGTCTTCCTGAGCCTCACCTAAATGCTGAAGCTATCCTCCAACCACCACCAGGATTCCCAGCAAAAACCCTAGACTGGGCACCAGTCCAAGATCTACCATCCACATGGACGGAGTTCTGCATTGCAGCTGGTTTCAACAAATCACCACCACTCCAACCCATGGCACCTGGCATAACACATGCACCTGCACACACACCTACACACTCACATGCAGCTCCTACTGATGCTCACTTGCATGGGGGGAACCTTCGTGCATATGCAAGTAAATCCAGAACACGTGATAGCGACAACACATTCACACCATCCTCATCCACATCCGCATCCACTGAGCATGTCACAATGCCTCCCACTCCCACTGATGCTCCGGTTGAAATCGTCATCATCAACCATCCCTACATCACCTCTGCCTTCCATGGCATTTTCTCCCTGCCCTGGCCTCACTCCCATAATAGGACAACCAAGGCGCCACACATCCTTGTGGGCATAGGATAAATGCTAAGCTTGTGAGTGATACCCTCGCTTGTGGACATAGGATAAATGATAACCTTGTGAGGGGATGTAAACAGCTGAACACTGAACGGGGGGTATGCACTGATCTGATCTGCACTGATCTGATCTGCACACTGATCTGCACACTAACCTGATCTGATATGATGGTTACATTGACCTTCATTCGCATGCAGATCCCCAGCATGTGAGCGATACCCTCGCTTGCTGAATTCAATCTGCATGCCACATTGTTGTCTTTGAACTGTTCTGCAGCCACCCTGATAGACAACTTCCCTGATCTGCAGCCGCCATGATCTGCAACCTCCCTAGTAGAGTCTGATTGATTCCCCCAGCAGCTCCATATAAGTACGCAAATGACCTGCAGTTCCCCAGCAGGCCCTACAAGCCCTTTACCTTCTACCCAGTTCCTAGCGACATTGCGACAACTCTAGCAACATGGCAGCCAAGCTACTAGCCCTGGATGACTACCTAGCACCTGGCATTTAAATGTGCCCCCTCACATGCCTGTCATTATTTTTTAATAGCAATGAACACTCTAGGAATTTAAATCCTGTCCTGCCATGTACTAACACAGCAGTTTGACTAGTTTTCTTGCCACCACTGGCACCTCTAGTTACATGCTGTTTTTCAAATCTGACTTCTCAGCATGTACCTCCCCTCTACAGACAGTTGTATTTATTGTCAAGCCCACCTTCTTATATCTTATAAATGATACTGGAAGTACCTCATCCTATCCTTCCATCTGGACTGATAGTTATGAGCTAGCGGGGGATGTCTACCTTAAGTTATTTCTCATAATGTCATCCGCAATTTGTGGATTCATTAAGAGCCCCCAAATTATGGGGGGAATAGTATGCTGACCTTATGCATCCCAACTGCCTTCTCTGTGGGATGTACCACACTCAGTCCTGCTAGTCTCTGATTTAGTTATCCTGATGTCACTCTTGATTTGACAAGTCTTTGCAGATTTCGACTTCCCAATCAGAGGGGGAATAAATTAGATGACCTCAGGTATGACCGTATAAATTCTCCTTCCCCTAATAGTCTTACTTTAGATTAAGTTTGTACCGTCCTGGCAGCTCCTTAAAAGCTACCAACCTAGATCAGTGATTTAGAGTTCGTAAGATAAGATTACCACCTTGACTGTGCCAGCCCGCCTTGCCTTAGTCCAGATTACCTTACATCTGATCTCTTGACAAGCCTGACCAGTGTACAGCCACATGTAGTGACTTCCTGACTTCGAGACTTTCCAAGTGCTTCCTACACTTTAGTCTTGACCTGAATAATCTAATTGTCCAAGTTCTTGACCGAAGCAGACCAGCTCTTAGTCATTGTATTTCTTTTATATCCATATTAATTTCTTATGCCCCTCAGTTAACTTCAGGAATTCTTGAGCTCAAGAATACCTCAAGTTGGGGGGGATGTTATTGTCCGATATACGTCGGACACTGAGTCGGCATAATGCATACCGGTGCCTGGTCCCTCCAGGTCCCGAGTTGCCTACATGGGTCCGCAGGATCTTCCTGCAGACTCCCGTCTTCGATATGAGCGCACTCGTCGCGTGCCACCTTCTTCTATTCAGTCTTTACTGTGTAAGAACTCTAACATTGAAAATATACTGTAAGATATTGTACGATATATCGCGGATATATGATATATAGATACGATATTGTAGTTGACAAACCTACACATGAGCAGACCTGTGCTGTGGTTATGTATGTACCGTATGTATGTATGTATGTTACAGTAGGTAGGCCAAATAGGCTAAAGGGACTTGCCCAACTGTTAGGAAGAGCTTAAAAAGAAAAAGCACTGATGAACTGAACCCCAAACAATCGTTTAACCTACGGGGGACCTGAGTTCGTGCTACAGTGATATGTATGTGGCAGGGACTTCAACAGACGCCTGGTCGTCCTTGCCAGCCAATTCACGTTTTCCCTCTTTTCGACCCATCTACGTTGTATACGATAGTATGAAAATGAGCAGACCAGTACTGTGGTTACATATGAGACTAGTATGTTAAAGGAACACACCTGTGATGTGGTTAAGCCGTTAAGGGGCAGGTACTTCCACATATGTCTGGTCGTCCTAGCCGTCTAGTCAAATTGCGTATTTCCTCTTTTCGACTGGTGCGACAATTTATCGTAGTCAATGTTTTGGCCCCTGGTGACGTACCAAGCCCCACTTATTGTAGTGTTGAATGTGCCTCAGCTATTTCTGTATTTCTTAGAGCGGCGTGCTAGGTGAGCTGCCCAGAGGCATGCTGGGGAGTAGCCCAGAGGCGGCCGTGCCGGAAATAGCAAATATGTAACAATATATTTTACCCCTGGCCCTCTCAACCCCACTCCTCGTCTTATCCTGGTGTGAAATTCCTTTCACATTGACAAATTGAAATATTACTGTGGTGATAAATTGATAATGCCTCGTGGGGCATGGTACTAAGGGAGCCCCGTCTTGCGACGGTATAGAACGGGCTGCCACTTTATCAGGACAATGCTACCATGGCGGTTGACAGCGACCGCGAATTCAAAGCGAACCCGTAGGAATTCGAACCCAGCACCTTCATCGTTTCAACGAGCTCAGCCATTGAACCACTCGTCGACAAGTTCTATACAGCGTCGCCTGCGACGCTAAAAATGGCGGAGACTGATCACGAGGGAGCGACAGGTGGCAACGGAAGCGAGTTAGTTACGAGACCGTTGGCTGACGTGTCGGGCTTCATCGCGGTCAGACGGATGGATGGATGGATGGTCGAACGGACATATGGGTAACACTGGGGGCTCCCGCCCCCAAGAAGGGGGAGCTCCGCCAAAAAGGGACATCTGAAGGCTGACAGAATACACTAGTACACTACCATCACTGTTTTTGTAAGGAGCTACTCACGGCAGCTTCCCACCAAACAATAGACGAAATAAATGTGACCCAAGGTCTCGTTTAGCAGCCACTTGGTCAAAGCTTTGCGCCAATGCTTTCAAAGCCAAAGCTTGTAGCCTTAAGCCAAAGCTTAAAAAGCCAAATCTTGTGGCCTTGAGCCAAAGCTTGTGGCCTTAAGCCAAAGCTTGTAGCCTTAATCCAAAGCCTGTAGGATTAAGCGAAAGCTGACAGCCGTCCTAATGTCTTGCACGGTGGTCAACAGGGTAATTCAAAGCGCGCGCTTTTGCGCTTTTGAGCGCTGACTTTTTGACCCCCTCAGCGCTTTAAGCGCAGTTTTTTGCAACCCCTTGTGGGCGCTGCAAGTAATTTTTGCGCTTTTTGCACTATAAAGCGCAGTTTTTTTGTTTTCAAGTGCGCTAAAGCGCTGGCCAATTTGGCCATTAGAAGTACCCTGGTCCTAATGTCTTGCACGGTGGTCAAGTTGAACTTGATCTTTTCTCTGCACCTACTATGTAATTCAAGTTTGAGGTACTCGGGTATAAGTCCCTCCATGTCAGTCTGGGAAGGCCTGTACAGCTGCTGATGATATCGAGACGCACGGAGCATCTTGCTTTGTTCACAAAGCCCACAAACCTCTTTCTGGGCAGCTGGATATCAAGTTGAACCTGAACTTGGTTACATAGCTTCAGCCAGCAATTTGGCTGCTCGCCGTCTTCGGCAGTATTTTTTTACCAGGAAAATGTGAACGTGAACAAATAATTGTTTTTGCTTGGTGGTGAAACATCACTCGAGCCATCCTACTAGCATGCCCCCCCCCCCCCCCCCCCCCCCCCCACCCATCCCAACGAGCAAACTTGGGATTCGGACGTTCGTCCCCTCTCATCCTGAAGTTCACATACGCACGTGCATGACCCCCCCCCCCCCCCCCCCCCCCCCCCCCCCCCCCCCCGCCAACCGACCACCATGGGGATCACAGCACTTTTCAGAATCTGCTGTCAACCAAATGTGCGATGCCTATTCTTAATTGGCTATCTTACTGCCGAATGGTAACTCTAACCTAGTCAGACAGCCGTCATCATATGACACCATATGATGAAATGAAACCATACAATATCATTTTGAAGTTCCCTACGACTACCAAGATAAATGTTTAAATGTATAATATTTAAATGTATAACATCTGGTCCCCAGGAAATCGCAGTGATATGAAGGAGGTTCGACTCCCCCTTCGGTCGCTCTTGGCGTTGCAGGTCGTCGTCTACCGCGATGGTAGCTTGTCCAGTTGAGGTAGGAGACCGCTCCCCACCCGTGTACGACGGGCTCCCTTAACACCACGCCCCACCAGGCGTTATCATTACCTTGAAGGAGGCCTTGAGATCAAGCACTACAAGACAGTCCAGGTGTAGACAGGACAGTGGCATGACAGTCCAGGTGTACAGTCCAGGTGTAGACAGGACAGTGGCATGACAACCATCATAGTTTTTACTTTCAGCTACCAGCAGCAGCTTCTATGCAGCTCCCCTGGCTGGCTACCCAGCCAAACATATAGCAACGTTGTGCATCTTGAAGCTGGCAGAATCATATTTCCAGCAGTGTTGGAATATAGAAGCCTAGCCCAGTGGCCATCTCAGGGAGCTGCCTAGAAGCTGCTGCTCGTAGCTAAAAAGAAAAGCTATGACAACCATGTCAGTCCTTCTAGATATCCGGGTCTACACACAGGCCATAGCTTTTCTTTTGAGCTACGTGCAGCAGCTTCTAGGCACATCCCTGGGCACTCTCTTCGTCCAAGCCTTAAGCAACCTAGTGCACCTGGAAGCTGATACCGCCAGCTTTCCAGTGCTCCTGGAATCTGTGGGTTTGGCCCAGTGGCTGGCTCAGGGAGCTGCCCAGAAGCTACCAAGATAGACAGGAAAGTGGCATGACAACCTTGTCAGTCCCTCCAATCCGATGGCACTGCATGGGTCTGGCTATACTAGTCACTGCCCTATCACTAGTCACTAGTCACCTTCCTATAATGGTTGGGCAAGTCCCTTGCGCCTATTTAGCCTACCCCTGGACTGTAACATACATACAAACAAGTCAATCCTTCCAATCCGATGGTACTGCATGGGTCTGGCCAAACTAGTCAGGAATGCCTCCCCAGTCCCTCCGGTCTCCTCGCTCCGCGCGGTTCGGGGGGCAGCTTGTCAGACTGGGGTCGCACCAAGTCTCTCAATTTGTGACGCGTCGCACGAAAACGAAAACAGTGCCTATTTGTGAAATGCGTCCAGTGCCTCTTCAATGGACTGCATTGTGTCTTGGCCGCTTGTAATAGTGTTAATGGGACCACCATATCGGCGTTCGGCTTGGCTCCGACAGCCAGCCTGGACCGGCTTAACTACACAGAAAAGCCCCCCCGGGCTCCGCACTTGGTTTGGGGGATAGCGCATCGCACTGGGGTCGCACCGAGTTGCTGAATTTGCGATGCGCCGCTGGACAGAAAAGCAGTGTCTATTTGTGAATTGCGTCCAGTGCCTCCTCAATGGACTGCATCGTGTCTAGGCCGCTTGTGACAGTGTAAATGGGAGGCTTGGCTCCAACAGGCAAGGCGGTTGGCTTGGCTCCAACAGCGGGGGGGCGGAACCAGTGCCAGCCTGGCCCTGGGCCTGCGGAGGGGGGAAGCTAGTACGGACTTTGCCAGTCTGTAAGTAACCGGTTACCCCTAAACCCTAACCCCTAAAGCCTAAAACCTGAACCCTAAACCCCCGTAACCCTATACCCTACACCCTCACCTTCGGGCTGGCGGTGTCCATACTAGCTTTCCCCTACCTAAGCCTGCACCCCGTTCTGGGCACTGGTGTAGCACCTAGTCGCTCAATTTGCGACGCATCGCAAAAAAACAAAAAGGTATCTGGGTCCACAGCCAGGCCCTCGACCATGGCCTGCCAGCCTGCCAGGCTGCTTAACTTCAGCCAGATACAAGTTACATCAGACAAGCTGGTTTGTCCTTTTAAGTATCTGAACTTGGCTGGCCAGGCTGGCTTGCTGGCTAGACCAGATACAAGATCCATCAGACAAGCTAGTTAGTCTTTCCAAGTATTTGGATCTACCGATATTACCTTGAACATGGCAACCCAACAAGGCTTCCTGGCTGTTCTAGTTCTGCCACCAAGGTAGACCAGATACAAGTTCTATTAGACAAGCTGGTCAGTCCTTCCAGCTCTCTGGGTCCACAGCCAGGCCCTCGAACATGCCCTGGCAGTCTGCCTGCAAGACTGCTTAACTTCAGCCTAGTCGAACCATCAAGGTAGACCAGGTACAAGTTCTATTAGACAAGCTGGTCAGTCCTTCCAAGTATCTGAACTTGGCTGGCCAGGCTGGCTTGCTGGCTAGATCAGATACAACTTCCATTAGACAAGCTGGTCAGTCCTTCCAGCTCTCTGGGTCCACAGCCAGGCCCTCGAACATGCCCTGGCAGTCTGCCTGCAAGACTGCTTAACTTCAGCCTAGTCAAACCATTAAGGTAGACCAGGTACAAGTTCTATTAGACAACCTGGTCAGTCCTTCCAAGTATCTGAACTTGGCTGGCCAGGCTGGCTTGCTGGCTAGATCAGATACAACTTCCATTAGACAAGCTGGTCAGTCCTTCCAAGTATCTGAACTTGGCTGGCCAGGCTGGCTTGCTGACTAGATCAGATACAACTTCCATTAGACAAGCTGGTCAGTCCTTCCAAGTATCTGAACTTGGCTGGCCAGGCTGGCTTGCTGGCTAGATCAGATACAACTTCCATTAGACAAGCTGGTCAGTCCTTCCAGCTCTCTGGGTCCACAGCCAGGCCCTCGAACATGCCCTGGCAGTCTGCCTGCAAGACTGCTTAACTTCAGCCTAGTCGAACCATCAAGGTAGACCAGGTACAAACTCCATCAGACAAGCTGGTCAGTCCTTCCAAGTATCTGAACTTTGCTGGCCAGGCTGGCTTGCTGGATAGACCAGGTACAACTTCCATTAGACAAGCAGGTCAGTCCTTCCAAGTGTCTGAACATGGCTGGCCAGGCTGGCTTGCTGGATAGACCAGGTACAAGTTACATCAGACAAGCAGGTCAGTCCTTCCAAGTATCTGAACATGGCTGGCCAGGCTGGCTTGCTGGATAGACCAGGTACAAGTTATATCAGACAAGCAGGTTAGTCTGTCCAAGTATCTGGATCCACCGACAGTCCCTTGAACATGGCTTCCCAATCGGGCTTCCTGGGCTTACCAAGATCAAACCACCGTTGTTTTACCGCTCCGATGTTTTCGTCGTTCACGCTGCGTGCAGGGGGAAGATTGAGCTTCTCAATGTTGTGTGTGTGTGTGGGGGGGGGGGGGGGAAGTGTGTGGGGGGGTATTGTCCATTGTTGTTTTACCGCTCCAATGTTTGTGTCGTTCACGCTGCGTGCAGGGGGAAGATTGAGCTTCTCAATGTTGTGTGTGTGTGTGTGGGGGGGGGGGCGTGTGTGTGTGTGGTGGTGGTGGTGTGTGGGGGGGGTTATTGTCCACTGTTGTTTTACCACTCCAATGCTTGTGTCGTTCACGCTGCGTGCAGGGGGAAGATTGAGCTTCGCAATGTTGTGCGTGTGTGTGTGTGTGGTGGTGGTGGTGTGTGGGGGGGTATTGCCCACTGTTGTTTTACCTCTCCAATGTTTGGGTCATTCACGCTGCGTGCAGGGGGAAGATTGAGCTTCGCAATGTTGTGTGTGTGTGTGTGTGTGTGTGTGTGTGGTGGTGGTGGTGTGGGGTATTGTCCACCGTTGTTTTACCACTCCAATATTTGGGTCGTTCACGCTGCGTGCAGGGAAGGGAGTGGAATGGTCAGGAATGGACTATACAAATACATTCAAACATACTGCTTTACCGCTCCGATGTTGGTGTCGTTCACGCTGCCTGCATGGGGGAGATTGAGCTTCTCAACATCGAGTGTGTGTTTGTGAGTGTTTGTGTGTGTGTGTGTGTGTGTGTGTGTGTGTGTGTGTGGGGGGGGGGGTCGGTCACGCTGCGTGTAAGGGAAGATTGAGCGTCTCAGCATTGTGTGTGTGTGTGTGAGTGTGTAGGGGGGGGGGGGGGGGGGGGGGTAGTGTCGTTCACGCACCATGCACAGCACTCAGCATTTAGGTGCCTACTTTTGTAGGAGCACTACAAGCCTCAGCACTCAGTTTCCAGGGGCACTACATCCGCACTACAAGCCACAGCACTCAGCATTTAGGTGCCTACTTTTGTAGGATCTTCTCCGCCTTTCTTTCTGAACTCTCGTTGGCACTGTTTTTTGCAAGGGGCCCCACCTCCTGGGGCGACAATCCTTTCAATAAAACAACAACAACAACAACAACTACAACTCTAGATTACCAGGAGGGGCTGTTTGAAAGAAGCACTTGATGAATTGGTCCCTGATTTCCAGGAGGGGCTGTTTGAAAGAAGCACTTGATGCATTGGTCCCTGATTTCCAGGAGGGGCTGTTTGAAAGAAGCACTTGATGAATTGGTCCCTGATTTCCAGAAGGGCTATTTGAAAGAAGCCCACATATTGAGGATGGTCGGAAGATGCCCAGTGGTGCCGACTTCTTCGCCTATCTTTCTGAATTCTCAGTGGCGCTGGTTTGCGCAAGGGGTCCCACCTCATGAGGTGAAAAGTTCTACCCAGCGTCGCCTGCGACGCTAAAAATTGGCGGAGAGTGATCGCGACGGAGCAACAGGTGGCAACGGAAGCTAGTTACAAGACCGTTGGCTGATGTCAGGCTTCATGATTGTCAGACGGTCGGTTGGTCGGTCAGTTGGATGGACAAATGGGTAACCCTGGGGGCTCTCGCCCCCTTGGAGAAGGGGCTCCGCCAAAAATATCCTTCAACATTCAACATTCAACAATTAACAAGTATCTAATTTGAGCTACAAGCAGCTAAAAACAAGTTCATTTTTATAAATATTACTTGTCTCAGGTCCTCCGTCGTCCTTTTGGTGGTTGGCTCAAGTATAAGCAAGTTCATTTCTGTAAATATTATTTATATCAGGTCCTCCTTCGTCTTTTTGGTGATTGGCTCCAGTGAAAGCAAGTTCATTTTTATGAATTTTATTTATATCAGGTCCTCCGTCGTCCTTTCGGTGATTGGCTCCAGTGAAAGCAAGTTCATTTTTATAAATATTACTTGTCTCAGGTCCTCCGTCGTCCTTTTGGTGGTTGGCTCCAGTTAAAGTAAGTTCATTTTTATAAATATTATTTATATCAGGTCCTACGTCGTCTTTTTGGTGATTGGCTCCAGTGAAAGCAAGTTCATTTTTATAAATATTATTTATATCAGGTCCTACGTCGTGCCTTTGGTGGTTGGCCCCAGTGAAAGCAAGTTAATTTGAATAAATATTATTTTGAGCAGGTCCTACGTCGTGCTTCTGGTCGTTGGCCCAAGTGAAAGCAAACGGGCTGGCCCCCTCAACCTCACGCTTCGTAAAAAGGCGTGATGTTTATTTATTCACTTGTCTCAATCCCATGTCATTGAGACATTTCGACCCTTACCCCCCCACACACCCCCACCCCACCCCACCTACACACCTACACACACACACACCCCATATCCGCCAATGACTTACTAGATGTGCAAGCAATCTTGTGAGGCAGCGTACTGTTTCCTGCAAGCCCACGTCATTGAGACGCTTCGCCCCTTGGCACAAGCATTGAAGTCGTCAATAAGGCCTTCAGAGATAGGACAATGGGGGTAGGACAATGGATTTCAGCAAGGGAGGGTAGGTATTGGTGAAGATGGGGTAGGGGATGCATGTTGGTCCTGGGGTAGGAGATAGGCAGCAGCAGTGATGGTGTGGCATTGATGTAGTTAGAGGTAGTGGGGGCGCATGCATTGAAGTCGTCAATGAGGCCCCACGAGATAGGGAAGCAGGAGTGGTGGTGTGGCATTGATGTAGTTAGAGGTACTGGGGGCAACTGCATTGAAGGCGCCAGTGAGGGCTTACGAGAAAGGGCAGCAGGAGTGATGGTGTGGCATTGATGTAGTTAGAGGTACTGGGGGCGCATGCATTGAAGTCGTCAATGAGCCCCCACGAGATAGGGCAGCAGGAGTGGTGGTGTGGCATTGATGTAGTTAGAGGTACTGGGGGCGCATGCATTGAAGTCGTCAATGAGGCCTTACGAGAAAGGGCAGCAGGAGTGGTGGTGTGGCATTGATGTAGTTAGAGGTACTGGGGGCAACTGCATTGAAGGCGCCAGTGAGGGCTTACGAGACAGGGCAGCAGGAGTGATGGTGTGGCATTGATGTAGTTAAAGGTACTGGGGGCGCATGCATTGAAGTCGTCAATGAGGCCTTGCGAGATAGGGCAGCAGGAGTGATGGTGTGGCATTGATTTAGTTAGAGGTACTGGGGGCGCATGCATTGAAGTCGTCAATTAGGCCTTGAGAGATAGGGCAGCAGGAGTGATGGGGTGCCATTGATTTATGGGAATGCATGTTGTTGCTGGGGTAGGGGATGTTTGTTGTTGCTGGTGCAGGGAAAAGAGTGGAACGGTCTGACGGAATTGAAGTCGTCAATGAGACCTTGAGAGATAGGGCAACGGAGACATGCCAATGGATTTCAGCAAGGGATGGTAAGTGTAGGTGCAGAGATGGGGGAGGGGATGCATGTTGGTCCTGGGGTAGGAGATAGGCAGCAGCAGTGATGGTGTGCCATTGATTTAGTAAGACGTAGTGGGGGCAACTGCATTGAAGTCGTCAATGAGGGCTGAGGAGAAAGGACAGCAGGAGTGATGGGGATCGATTTCAGCAAGGGAGGGTAGGTGCAGATGCTGGTGTCTTGTGACTTCTGTTACTGTTGCTGGGGTAGGAGATAGTGCAGTAGGAGTGATGGTGTGCCATTGATTTACTTAGAGGTAGTGGGGGCGCATGCATTGCAGGCGCCAGTGAGGGCTTAAGAGATAGGACAATGTAGATATGACAATGGATTTCAGCAGGGGAGAGCAGGTGCAGCTGCTGGTGTTTTGAGTGATGGTGTGGCATTGATTTAGTTAGAGGTAGTGGGGGCACATGCATTGAAGACGCCAGTGACGGCTTAAGAGATAGGGCAGCAGGATAATAGTTTTTTTGGAGTAGATGTTGGTGATGGGGTAGGGGATGTTTCTGGTGCAGGGAAGGGAGTGGAACGGTCAGAATGGGGCCTGGCAATGGATTTAAGCGAGGGGGGGTGGGTGCAGATGCTGGTGTTTTCTGATTTATGTTGCTGTTGCTAGGGCAGGGGGTGCATGCTGTTGCTGGGGTAAGAGATAGGGCAGCAGGAGTGATGGTGTGCCATTGATTTAATAAGAGGTAGTGGTGGCGCATGCATAGTCTGTCAAGCCAAGGGCACATATGGAGTCCAGTAGGGCACCAGGAAAAATATAATCATCATCATCACCATCATCATCATCATCATTGCAGGGTCCAGTGAGGGCTTAGGAGATAGGGCTGCAGGATAACAGTTTTTTTGCGACGCGTCGCCATTCTGTCGCTACATGTCGCTGCAAGGGTCCAGCTTAACTAATCAGAAATGCCCCCCGAACCCACTGGGCTCCATGCTTCGCGCTCCGCAGAGTTCTCGGGGATCGCACTGAGATGCTCAATTTGCGACACGTCCCAAAAAAAACAAATAGTGGCTGAGAAATCCCTACTCACCCTTGCACCTTTGCTCGGCCACTAGTGATAGCCTGTAGATGATTTCTGCGCAGATCAGTTTGTTTTGTTTTGTTTTGTTTTGTTTTGTTTTGGGTTGGTTTGGTTTGGTTTGGTTTGGTTTGGTTTGCTTTGGTTTTGGTCGGTTGGTTTGGTTTGGGTTGGGTTGGGCCACTCATGATAGCCTGTAGATGATATCTGCTCAGACCAGGTTGGTTTGCTTTGGGTTGGGTTGGGTTGGGCCACTAGTGATAGCCTGTAGAAGATTTCTGTGCAGATGGTGTTGGTGTGGAGTTGGTGTGGTTTTGGTGTGATGTGGTGTTGGTGTTGGTGTGGTGTTGGTGTTGGTGAGATGCTGGTTTTTGGTGTAAGCGTGGTGTTGGTGTGGTGTTGGTGTTGGTGAGATGTTAATGTGGTGTTGGTGTTGGTGTTGGTGTTGGTGTGGTGCTGGTGTGTTGTTGGTGTTGGTGAGAAGTTGGTGTGGTGTTGGTGTTGGTGTGGTGTTGGTGTTGGTACGGGTGTTGTCATTGGTGTTGGTGTTGGGTCTTGGTGATGGCCATGGTGTGGTGTCGGTGTCAGTGTTGGCGATGGTGTTGGTGTGGTGTTGGTGTGGTGTTGGATTGGTGATGGTGATGGCAATGGTGTGGTGTTGGTGATGGCAATGGTGTTGGTGCTGGTGTGGTGTTGAAGTAGTGTTGGTGATGATGATGGTGTTGGTGCTGGTGTTGGTGATGGCAATGGTGTTGGTGCTG
>CM039464.1:25127864-25187864 GCA_022414725.1 Microglena sp. YARC | reverse complement strand
TGGTGTGGTGTGGTACTGGTGTGGTGTAGTATTGGTGCTGGTCTTGGTGCTGGTGTTGATGTGATGTTGGTGACGGCAATGTTGTTGGTGTGGTGCTGGGGCTCGTGCTGGCGTGGTGTTGGTGTGGTGTTGGTGGGGTGGGGTATTGGTGTGGTGTAGTAATGGTATGGTATTAGTTCTGGTGTTGGTGAGGTGCTGGTGACAGAAATGGTGTTGGTGTGGTGCTGGTGCTGGTGTGGTGTGGTGTTGGTATGGTGTTGGTATGTTGTTGGTGATGGAAATGGAAATGGTGTTGGTGTGGTGTTGGTGATGGTGTTGGTGTGGTGTCGGTGTTGGTGATGGTTTTGGTGTTGGTGTGATGTTGGTGTTGTGTTGGTGATGGTGATGGTGACTGTGTTGGTGTTGGTGTTGTCATTGGTGTTGGTGTTGGGTCTTGGTGATGGCCATGGTGTGGTGTCGGTCTTGGCGATGGTTCTGGTGCTGGTGTTGGTGTTGGGTGCTGGTGTGATGTTGGTATTGGCGGTGTGGAATGGTGTTGTGTTGGAGTTGGTGCGGTGCTGGTGCTGGTGTTGTGTGGTGCTGGTGTTGGTGTGGCGCTGGTGTTCGTGTGGTGTCAGTGTTGGTATTGGTTCTGGTGTCAGTGACGTAGGATATATATTAGTGGCATGTTTATGGTTGTGGAGTACCATGACTTGGGCTAGAGGTCCCATGCCCCCCCCACCCACCACCACCACCACCACACCACACCCACCCACCACCCACCCACACCCCTTCCATCCATGCCCCACAGCATATATCATGATGCATGAAATCTTACTGTTTTCTGCTTGTCTCGATATGTCCTTGCTAGTTGTGAACGAGGAGGTCGCCATTTCGCACTATGTTAACAACGATTGATGCTGTCCGAGGGATTCGCCTACGAAAGCTTTCACGATGCGGAGGCGCTGGCGATATACCAGTCAAACTGAAATGAGAGAATGGACGGGGAATCGATCAGGGGTAATAGTTCAGAACTAGGATTGTGGGTGGGGGAAGAAATGGTGAGGCCATGGGGGCGCCATGACGAAACTACGAGACGGTAAAAGGTGGCGTGGCGCCGTTTTTGACCTCCGGTTTTTTACGTCACTCAAGCCTATGGCGATGAGCAGCATCAGTTCATGTCCCACCCACAAGGCCACAACGACGAGACATACCAGAGGTCACGAGACTACAGGGAACCACACAATATGAACGATTCTCGGGTTTGTCAGGAACTATTAGGGTACGGGAGCTCTCGATATATAAGATATATAAATAAAGCAGCGGGGTCACGGAAATATATATAAGATATCGATTATATCCATTGGGTTCCTCACTTATTCTGTTCGTTTATGTTTGGGATCTGTTCTGTTCTATTTGGTTCTGTTCTGTTCTATTTGGTTTGGTTTGGTTTGGTTTGGTTTGGTTTGGTTTTGTTTGGTTTGGTTTGGGGGGTCGTGGGGTGGGATGGCCATGTGTTTTCGAGCGCCCATCCATTGTCGCCATTATGTGGGATCCAGATTTGTATGATCCACACAGGGCGATTAGCATCGCCCTGTGTGTTGAGCATACTGTAGTACTCGTATTAATTATAAATGTGATAGAAAGCCCTTTCCACTCCCCGAAATAAACAAATATGAGAACTGGGAAACGACTTGATCAATGCCGTTCGCCTGTTATTTCCATGTGTTTATTATTTGTACGAGATGAGTGCTCATGGTCTCTTGCTTGCACAGTTTGATCAGTATTTGAGGATTAGTTTTGGAGCGGGCTTGTCGTGTACTTTTGTGTCAGCAATGGCCTACCGATCATCCGACGACAATCCAATGTGATGTACGGTAATTCTAGTTGTTGGTATTACGCGGGTAAATAATAATAGAAGGGACACCCCCCGAGGATAACAGGGGGACGGTGCGTTTCAATGATCTATCGTCGCAAGCAGGGGGCCGCAAGCTTCAATAATCAAATCCTCCAGGTTGTGTGACCATGGTCGCAGCCATGGGTTCCGATAAACTGGCCCATCTATCAAGCTGGCTGTCTGCAGATGTACGATGTACATGGTGGTTGATTCGGTTGCTCCGCTCGTTGACATTTCCAATTCTGGACTTGCTCACGAAGGTAGCAAGTTAGCTATAACGTTTACACGCAGCCCGTGCTTTGCTGAGACAACTAGTGTAGAAGCTGTTCGATTCTTGCAATTCTCCCTCGCTTGCCTGCTTCCGTCAGACTAGCAGCTGATACAGGGAGTTCGCCTTGGCTTTTTATCTGCAAAAATAGCTATGCGTGAACTTGATTAAGCCCGGTGACCTCAACTCTCCTGCAAGTACACTTAGAACATACTAGCTGCTTCAGCTTCGCTCTGACGCTCGCTCGCAAGATGTTGCCAGTGCGAGTGCCAGATGCGCTGCAAACTGTCCGGGCGGAAGTCCTGGAGGTATGCGATGGGGGTCGATTCCACTTAGCTTCCCCAGCACCCGAGCTCAGCTCGTTCAAAATTCAGATGACTGGCGCGGAAGCAGCAAGCTCGGTGCTACAGACCAATACAGCTACCTATCACTTTTGCGCGCAGCAGCCTGATAGACGCAGTCAAATTCCCACCGAAGCCGAAGGGTTATTAAACACATGCTTTCCATGACTGATTTTTTGCTGCTCGCCTTTCATGACTGCAGCGAGTTGCAACGCCACCATCATTACAGATTACAGATGCTTGCTCCCTTGCATTAGCCCACCCCACCACCCACCCTCGCCCTGACAGAACACGCAACACCACCTGGTTAGCAACAGCACGTACCACCCAGCCAGCCCAGGCCCACCTCGATCCACCACCCCTCCCTGTCTGCGCAGGACTACGTCCGACTGCGAGTGACACAGTTCGCAGGGCTGTACTCGCGGCGCGTCCTGCAGGTGGCCCCCCCAGGCTCGGTTAGCGGGGAGATGTTGGAGCTGGCAGCCTCGGATGTGATGGCCAATATGCCGGTTCCAGAAAACATGCCAGCTCCACTAGAGAGCCGGTCGCTGCAGCTAGTGTTTCGCCACGACTGCATGTAAGACTTCTTTAAAATTCCCCTGAGGCCTGGAAAAGTAGGACCACAATATGCCAACCACAACATGCCAGGAGTAAAACCTAGAGCTGTAGCTTGTCCTGTAGGCAGATTCAGGGATCAGGTTGCGACTGTATTGCTTCACACATGGTTGAGGAAGCAGTTTGATGCTGGAGAGAGATATGAGTGCATGACCCCCCCTCAACATGCTCACACGCATGCCCCCTTGTGCTTCCATGGAAACATGCGCGCCTCCAGTGCCAACACGCACGCCTCACATCCTTCCATGCAGACATGCGCGCCTCCAGTGCTCACATGAATGCCTCACACGCATATTCTCTCATACAGACACATACATACATACACACATACACACATACACACATGCATATTCTATCATAAATACACTTACATACACATGCATACACGTACACATACTCTCTCATACATACAAATACATACACATACTTACACAAACGCATATTCATGCCTCTTATGCACGCCCCCCATGCTCTCATACTCACATGCTCACATGGTCAATGCGAAAGAAAACATGGACACCCTCCTTCATTCAGCCCTTGGGTTGCTCAGTCATCCGTCCATCTATCCACCCATCCCCTCCATTCATCCATCCATCCATCCACTTATCGATCCATCCATCCATCCATCCATCCATCCCTTCATTCATTCATTCATTCATTCATTCATTCATTCATTCATTCATTCATTCATTCATTCATGTCATCTCATTCATTCATTCATTCATTCATTCATTCATTCATTCATTCATTCATTCATTCATTCTTTCATTCATCCATCCATTCATTCATTCATTCATTCATTCATTCATCCATCCATCTATCCATTCATCCATCCATCCATCCATCCACTCATCCATCCATCCATTCATTCATTCACCACTCGGCCTCACTCTCCCCCTCCTTCCCCCGCGCAGGGCCCTGGGTTGCCTCGACCCTCAGTGTGCCCTGTGCCAACACAACCCCAATCGGCGCTGCATGGTCAACTTCGACCGCAAGTACTTAGTCAACGACATTCTCAAAGCCAAATGCGGCGCTACCATTCGCGTGGAGCTTATAGACGCTCAGACCGGGGTGGTGGTGGAGGATGAGATCTCTGACTTGCGGTTAGAGATGTACGTTCTAGATGCAAACCTATACGACACCAAGTTTTTGGAAGGGGCGGGGGCTGAGGTGGATCTGGACATTGAGGCATATATGCTGCTATTAAACAAGAAGAAGGTATGCATTTATATTGCAGATTGAGTGTAAAATACATTTCAGATCAAGTGTTTAACATTTGCAGATCAAGTGTATAATACATTTTAGATCAAGTTTATTATACATTTCAGATCAAGTGTTTAACATATTGCAGATCAAGTGTTTAACATATTGCAGATCAAGTGTTTAACATATTGCAGATCAAGTGTTTAACATATTGCAGATCAAGTGTTTAACATATTGCAGATCAAGTGTTTAACATATTGCAGATCAAGTGTTTAACATATTGCAGATCAAGTGTTTGACATTTGCAGATCAAGTGTTTAACATATTGCAGATCAAGTGTTTAACATTTGCAGATGAAGTGTATAATACATTTCAGAGCAAGTGTATTATACATTTCAGATCAAGTGTTTAACATATTGCAGATCAAGTGTATAATACATTTCAGATCAAGTGTATAATACATTTCAGATCAAGTGTATTATACATTTCAGATCAAGTGTTTAACATATTGCAGATCAAGTGTTTAACATATTGCAGATCAAGTGTTTAATAGATTGCAGATCAAGTGTTTCTTACAATATATAAACATACTAGATTGTAAGCCATATGATACCAAGTTCTAGGAAGGGTCGGAGGCAGATGACGATATGGAAGTATACATGCTGCTTTTGAACAAGGTGGGCTTTTCAGTGCAGATAAAGTGTTTCTCATATTATAGGTACATACTAGATTGTAAGCCATATGACACCATGTTATAGGGAGGGTCGGAGGCAGATGACGATATGGAAGTATACATCTGCATACATGCTGCTTTTGAACAAGGTGGGCTTTTTAATGCAGATCAAGTGTTTCTTATATTATAGGAACATACTAGATTGTAAGCCATGTGACACCATGTTCTAGGGAGGGTCGGAGACAGATGACGATATGGAAGTATACATCTGCATACATGCTGCTTTTGAACAAGGTGGGATTTTTAGTGCAGATCAAGTGTTTCTTATATTGTACGTACATACTTGATTGCAAAACATATGACACCAAGTTTTAGGAAGGGGCAGAGGCAGATGACAATATGGAGGTGTACGTGCTGCTTTTGAACAAGAAGCACGAGGTGGGCATTTTTGGTGCAGATCAAGTGTTTATTATATTAAACATGCATAATAGCAGGGTGGGGGCAGGCAGACTAAATTGCAATCGGATCCTGAGGATAATCTCTATTTAATCAAAGATGAGGTAAGGCAGCTTATTTCCTGCCCCCCCCCCCCCCCCCCCCCTGCATACTAGATCGTAAACTATACCATACCGCACCATTCAATCTCATCATACGTTCATGGATAACTCCCCTGCTGCACACCCATCTCGTTGTATGTGGTGCTGGAGGCGCCAACGACGCCATCAGCAAAAAGCTGATGCCTATCAATCACGGAAAGAGCATCTTGACTAACCCGCATGTCACCGATAGTAGTGAGGCTATCCTTTCCTACCAGAGATCCCCCCCCCCCCCCCCCCCCCCCCCCCCAACTCGCTGCCTCCCCCCCACAACCCCTCCTGCAGAGCACCCCCCTCCTTGTATGTGGTGCTGGAGGCGCCAACGACGCAATCGGCAAAGTGCTGATGCCTATCAATCACGGAAAGAGCGCCTTGCCTGACTTGCATGTCACCGATAGTAGTGAGGCTATTCTCTCTGGCAGGAAGCCTCCCTTCAGGCTGCTGGTGCGTGCACTGCTGCCTGAATCTCGGCCCAAGCTTAAGATCAGGCATGCCATCTCAGAGGGATTCGTTGTGGCGACTAGGCGAACACGGACGGCCGGAAAGGTGAGCCCAAACTGTGCGTCATTTACCTATGCACTGTAGTTGTGAAGTGTAGCGGTGGAGTGTAGCAGTGTAGTTTGCTGGTTTGTGCACTGCTGCCTGAATCTCGACCCAAGGTGATGATCAGGCATGCCATATCAGAGGGATTCGTTGTGGCGACTAGGCGAACACGGACGGCCGGAAAGGTGAGCCCAAACTGCGCGTCATTTTACCCATGCACTGTAGTTGTCCCCGATCCGGACTCGGAGTGGCTCTATGGTAGAGTATCCAACCTTGATCGAAGGTGATGCCGGGTTCGAACCCCGTCGGGAGCGTTTCGGTTCTCACGGTGGCCGTCAACCGTATGAAACGTGACTGGTTCTAGCCTCGTTGCCAACCTGAAGCAAGGTGAGCTTACGAACCGGTGTCGATAACACCACGTCCTTAGTAGGGTCAACTGTTCCCGGCAGTGTGACTTACTTGGATGTTCGAATTTTCAATTTTCAGTGTAGCGGTGGAGTGAAGCAGTGAAGCGTAGCAGTGCAGTTTGCTGGTGCGTGCACTGCTGCCTGAGTCTCACCCCAACCTGAAGATCAGGCATGCCGTCTCAAAGGGATTTGTTGTGGCAAATAGGCGAACACGAACATACATACAACTGGAGACACATCAGCAAGTGGACACTCCCCCTTCCCAACCCTAACCCAACTTGACCCCCCCCCCCCACCCACCCACCCCCACCCCTCCCCCCTCCCCAACCCTACCCCCCACCCCCCCCTAGGTGGACATCCCCAGCCTTGACGGCCACGTCAGCAAGCTAAAAACACATGGGCAAGTGGACAGTCCCCCTTCCAACCCTACCCCCAGCCCTACCCCTACCCAACTTGACCCCCCACCCCCCACCCCTACCCCCCACCCCCCTAGGTGGACATCCCCAGCCTTGACGACCACGTCAGCAAGCTAGAGCACATGGGCAAGGAAACTGTGAAGAAGCTGCAAGACATCCGCACCGCCGCTGTCCAGGCTGGCATTGACATCGACATCCCAGATAATTGCATCCTGCGAGTGGGAGACTTCAAGATGCTCTCCATGCGAGCTGAGCAGGACGGCCACCTACGCCAGAGACTACAGGTACAGTGGGGGTGCAGTGGTGTGTGTGTGTGTGGGGGGTGTGTGTGTGTGAAGGTGGAAGCTGGGACAGCCACCTCCGTCAGAGACTCCAGGTACAGGGGGGGTACAGTGGGGGTGCAGTGGTGTGGGTGGGTAGTGCGGAGTGGTTTGAATGTGGAAGCTGGGACGGCCACCTCCGTCAGCGACTGCAGGTACAGTGGGGTGCAGTGGTGTGTGTGTGTGTGGTTGGGGGGGGGGGGGGGGGTAGTGTGGAGTGGAGTGGTGTGAAGGTGGAAGCTGGGACAGCCACCTCCGTCAGGGACTGCAGGTACAGTGGGGGTACAGTGGTGTGTGTGTTTGTGTATGCGGAAGTTCACTGTTTTTGGCGGAGCCCCCATTCTGGGGGGCGGGGGCCCCAGGGTTACCCATTTGTCTGTCCAACGGACTGACGGACTGTCCGAAAATATGAAGCCTGACACGTCAGCCAACTGTCTCACAACTAACTGGCTTCGGTCAGCTCCAGTCTGTTGCCACCTGTCGTTCTGTTGCAAACAAACTCCACTAATTTTCCACGTCGCTTGCGGCGCTGCACAGGACTTGAGGATGCCTAATATTAAGCTAGAAAAAACCCACAGATTAAAAAAAATCCCGTACTACAAGTATGCGGAATTTCACTGCTTTTGGCGGAGCCCCCCATTCGGGGGGCGGGAGCCCCCAGGGTTGCAATTTTTTTCTTTCCAACAGAAATCCCTTGGCTTTCTGCCTTCTCCTATAACTCCTATACGTGGTATATAAAAGTCAAAACTTACCACTCCGAGGTATCTGGCACCCTTGCAGTGTTTCTTTTTTCGACGACGCGTCCCCATTCCGTCGAATGCTAATTCCCCCGGACCCCCGATATCGGGACACGCTGCCCCCCGACCTCCCCAGGCTCCGCGCTTTGCGCTCCGCCATGCAATGGCTGCACAAATATCATAATCAGGGTTGAGTAGTCCAAGTGGCTACTCAACCTGGACTACATAAATCTGAAGCTCCTACCGATTGGGTGTGCTGGTGAAGTGTTCGGATTGGTTTTAGTTGATGGCAACATTGGCTTTTACTGAGAAGATCATTAAACCCTCCCACCTAGAGGAAGGAGAATCTGAACTAAAAAACACCGCACCCTTGGCTCTCTACCTTCTCCCATAAGTCCTACACTACCTATATTACCTCCTATACTTTCTACCTTCTCTACTTCTGTACTTTCTACCTTCTCCCATAAGTCCTATACTACCTGTATTACCTCCTACACTACTTTCTGCCCTCTCCTATAACTTCTATAACTCCTTGAACTCCTATATGTGATACTACCTTGAACTCCCATAAATATGAATACCTATGTTTTGAAAAACTTAGATATAGATTTTGGGGGTGTACAATATGGCGCACACAATGGCGTCCTTGGATTTGCAGTTTGGATCACGTGAAAAATAAAACCCGTTCTGTCCCCCGCCCAGATTGTCCTAGTACTTAAGTCACCCTTTGCTGTCGCTCTGCCAACAAAGACCGCAGTCACACATAGACGTGGTATTTACTTCACTCCGCTGACATTTTAATAGCTGAAAAATTCAAATACATATCCCAACTGAAAATAGAATATCAGCTAAACTAATTGACTGGAGAACTGCTAAAACTATCCCCCCCACCACCACCACCGCCACCACCACCGCGATTGCAGCACGTGCTAAAGCTGAGTAAGGAGAAGTGGGAGGAGGCACGGGACCACGCCATGCGTGCGGTAGCTGGCGATGGGCGCATGCGGGCGTGGTACGCAGACAGACGCACTCTAGAGGTGGGTCTGCTCTTTGCCACTCGCCTCGGTTGCATCGACCTCGACCGCCCCGTGGCCCTCCTGCAGCACCAGACCGTTGAGGGACCGGAGGGGGCTGCGGACAGCAAGGTGGAGGCCACATTGATGGCCCAACAGACACCGGCACAGAGAGACCTGGTGCGACAGCTGCAGCCTCAAGCAGCGCACAGCTGGTGGCTGAATGGACACCCTGGGTGGGCTATATTCCCCATGGACTCTGATCAGTTCCTGCAGGTGGGTCTGAGGCTTTGCTGCTATTGTCTTGCTGGTGTTGGTGTGTTGCTGTTGCTGGTGTTGGTGTGTTGAATAGCCAGGCAGCCTCAAGCGGCGCACAGCTGGTGGCTGAATGGACACCTGGGGTGGGCCTTCTTTCCTATGGACTCTGATCAGTTCCTGCAGGTGGGTCTGAGCCTTGCTGTTGATGTGTTGGTGTGTTGCTGGTTTTGGTGTGTTGCTGGTTTTGGTGTGTGCGGTTGAATAGACAGGTAGCCTCAAGCGGCGCACAGCTGGTGGTTGAATGGACACCCGGGGTGGGCTAACTTCCCCATGGACTCTGATCAGTTCCTGCAGGTAGTTCTGACGCCTTGTTGCTGATGTGTTGCTGGTGTTGTTGTGGGCGGCTGAATGGACACCCTGGGTGGGCTAACTTCCCCATGGACTCTGATCAGTTCCTGCAGGTGGGTCTTGTTGCTGCTGCTGCTGCTGCTGTTTGTGTGTTGCTGGTGTTGGTGGGGGTGGTTGAATATACATGCAGCCTCAAGCGGCGCACAGTTGGTGGTTGAATGGACTCCTGGGGTGGGTTATCTTCCCCATGGACTCTGATCAGTTCCTGCAGCTGGGTCTAAGGCCTTGCTGCTGCTGTTGATGTGTTGCTGGTGTTGGTGTGGGCGGTTGAATAGACTGGCAGGCGCAAGACTTAAGGTGGGCTTTTGGTTGCTTGTTGCTGCTGTTGGTTTTGGTGGACCCCATCGCCCGCCCAACCCCCGCCCATTACACACACACGCACAAACCACCACCACACCCACCCCTCACCACAACCCATCTCGCCCACCCCTCACCACTCACACCCACCCCAACAGAGTGGCATTCTGGAAAGTGGCTACCACACCCACCACCACCACACCCCTCACCCTCACCCACCATTCACCACCGAACACCACCACCACACCCACCCCTCACCACCCCTCACCACAAACCTCTACCCCAACAGAGTGGCATGCTGGAAAGCGGCTACCACACCCACACCCACCACCACCATACCCCTCGCCATCACCCACCACCACCGCACCCCTCACCCTCACCCACCATTCACCACCCCTCACCCCCACCCCCACCCCCAACAGAGTGGCATGCTTGAAAACAGCTTCGAGGGTTCTTTAGAGGAGATCGGTCCCTCATCCAGAGCTACAACTAGTGAGGGGGGCTTAGCCCATCACCGCCTAGGAGGACCCCCATCCCACTCGACTAGTACAGGGGGCTCCCCCATGCCCCCCCAGGGCCAAGGCCAATACAGCACCCACCAACAAGCGAACATGGGGGGCGGGGGTATGATGCCGCAGAACCAAAACCCTGGTCAAGCCTACGACCAAATGAGTGGGGGGCCCTCCGGGGCCATGAATCCAGGACCACTGGGGCCCCAGGGCGGGCAACGTCCCCCCCAGGCCAGGGCCAACCCCTTCGCTGATGTGGCAACCCCATCACACTTTGCAGGTCATTCTGGGCAGACAGGCAGCCCCTCCCCCCAAATGCATCAACACACTCCTCACAGCATGATGCACCAACAACAACAGCAGCAACAACAACAGCAACGGTCAAATACACCCATGGCTGCTCCCAGCCCCCCATCAATGGGGGGATACACCCAAGCCCAAGGACCGCCAGCTGGGCAAGGCTACAGCCAGCCTGGAGCAGGGGGGCAAAATGCACCCTTCGCTGCTTCCAGCCCCTTGTCAATGGGGGGCTACGCTCAAGCCCAAGAGCCGCCAGCTGGGCGAGGCTATAGCCAGCCTGGCGCAGGGGCCCAAAATACACCCTTCGCTGCTTCTAGCCCCCAATCAATGGGGGGTTACACCCAAGCCCAAGAGCCGCCAGCTGGGCGAGGCTATAGCCAGCCTGGCACAGGGGCGCCAAATACACCCTTCACTGCCTCTAGCCCCCAATCAATGGGGGGCTACACCCAAGCCCAAGAGCCGCCAGCTGGGCAAGGCTATAGCCAGCCTGGCGCAGGGGCGCCAAATACACCCTTTGCTGCTTCTAGCCCCCAATCAATGGGGGGTTACACCCAAGCCCAAGAGCCGCCAGCTGGGCAAGGCTACAGCCAGCCTGGCACAGGGGGGCAGCAAGACCCTCACTCGTATAGGAACCCCTCGCCTCACCCTGGGACTTTGTCCGCAGGTGGCGTGGACCGTCATTCATATATGGACCCCTCCCCTCGCCCTGGGGATGCATCCGCAGGTGGCGTGGACGGATTTGACGAACACCAGCATCATGTGAAGCGACATGCAAAGGAGATGAACACCACCCTGTCGCCACGTCATGGTGAGTGGGCCCTTTGGGATATCATCACATTACCTTGTCATCGACAGGCCATGGATGGTGCAAGACCCCCCCCCCTCACCCACCCCTCACCCTCCCCCCCCCACACACACACACTCACACCCCTCACCCTCCCCCCCCCACCACACATCCACCCCCCTCTCACCCCCTATCCTGCCACCTTGCAGACCCTCACCGACAGAGTATGCTTCCCCTCCATCCCCCCCCACCCCCCCCACCACTCAACCATCCCCCCCCACACACACCCTTACCCTCTATCCTGCCTTCTTGCAGACCCTCACCAACGGAGCATGCTTCCCCCACCACCCCGCCCCCCTGGGGCCCTTACGCCCACCGCCCCAGCTGACGCCGCTGCTGCCATCGGCAACCCCAACCCCTTCATGTCCTACACGTACGCGGCAGGCGCAGCAGGCGATCTCAGGGAGTCTGGCGGTACGCTGGATTTAGGGGGCCTGCCCTCCCTCCCCATGGACATGGCCATGTTCCAAGCCATGGGGCAAGGCGGCAATCACCCCAGCGCTGCACAAATTGCCATGAGCATCAAGGCTGGTCTGCCCTCCCTGGGCTCTACCTTCGGCTTTCTAAGTGAAGATTTAGAGGGCCACTTCCCATCTGGCCTCCTTGACAATATGGAGACTTCCCTGCAAGACCTCCCTCAAGGTAACTTGAATATGGAATATGGAACTTGACTTTGCTGAACTATGGAACTTGGACATGGAATATGGAACTTGAATATGGAATATGGAACTTGAATATGGAATATGGAATTTGAATATGGAACTTGAATATGGAACTTGAATATGGAATTGAATATGGAATTTGAATATGAAATTTGAATATGGAACTCGAATATGGAACTTGAATATGGAATATGGAACTTGAATATGGAATATGGAATTTGGACATGGAATATGGAACTTGAATATGGAATATGGAACTTGAATATGGAATATGGAATTTGGACATGGAATATGGAACTTGAATATGGAATATGGAACTTGACTTTGCTGAACTATGGAATTTGGACATGGAATATGGAACTTGAATATGGAATATAGAACTTGAATATGGAATATGGAACTTGAATATGGAATATGGAACTTGACTTTGCTGAACTATGAAACTTGAATAAGGATTTTGAAAATAGAATAAATAACTTGAGCTTGAATATGGAACTTGAATATGGAACTTGACTTTGCTGGAATATGGAATTTGAAAACCCCGTACTGACAGCAAAATTTAACGCTTCGAAAGATTTCACGGTCATTTTGAGGGGGCTTATTATAATTTCACGTTTCAATTTCACGTTCTTGTTTCAGAGGTGTATAATTTCACGTTACACGTTTCACGGTTAAATTTTTACTTAAATCCATTTAAATGTTTCAACTTGAACATGTTACAATGATTCATTGCCTGTTCTTAAAATCACAATACAGACTTGTGATAACATTGTGTACCGGTATAGGTAGTAGTGTTCATACTATTACCATAGACCATGTACCGTTGTATCAGGGTACATGGTTATAGGGTCTGCAAGTAGGGTAGTACTCTGCATCAACTCATTTAATCACCAAATTTCCTGCTCAGTTAATTTGAGTTCTAGGACCTGCAACGAAGGTATATCATAAACAAGAGCACACGGTGTTCATGTATTGCACAGCTAGCTGGGGAAATTGTCGAGAGTTTCTGCTTTTCATTGAGCCGTCAGACGGCAGGCGGCAGGGGTAGTAAGCCCTTAGTGGATCCCAGGGGCCCAAACCCTAATATTGCCCTGAAACTCGATTTCGCGGTTTTTCCGTCGTGTAATATATTATACGCCTCGATTTCACGGTTGCTCACGTGAAATTAAAGCGTTAAATTTTGCTGTCAGTACGGTATGGATTATGGAACTTGTGTGTGGAATATTCAACTTAAATATTGAATATGGAACTCGAATATGGAATGTGAAACTTGAATATGGGATTTGACTTCAGCCAGCAGTTTAGCTGCTCGCCGTCTTGCCCACCACCACACCCACCACCAACAACCACCATCACCCCCACCACCAACAACAACCCCACACCCACCAACGCCACCCACCATCACACCCACCACCAACAACAACCCCACACCCACCAACGCCAACCACCATCACACCCACCACCACCAACAACCCCACACCCACCAACGCCAACCCACACCCTTCTCTCCCAACCCTAACAGGAAGTATCGAAGCCGCTCTTCTGCAGCAGTTGCTGGCCCACCAGCAGCAGCAGGCTGCACAGAACGGAGGGCTGGCCCAGGGCCAGGCTGGCACTGGTTCCGCCCCCCCACTGTTCGAGCCAAGCCAAGCGCCTCGCTACGGGTCTGGCGGTCCCATATACACTGTTACAAGCGGCCTAGACACAATGCAGTCCATTGAAGAGGCACTCGACGCAATTCACAAATAGACACTGCTTTTCTGTCCAGCGGCGCATCGCAAATTCACTAACTCGGTGCAACCCCAGTGCGATGCGCTATCCCCCAAACCAAGTGCGGAGCCCGGGGGGGGCTTTTCTGTCTAGTTAAGCCGGTCCAGGCTGGCTGTCGGAGCCAAGCCAAACGCCGATCTGGTGGTCCCATTTACACTATTACAAGCGGCCTAGACACAATGCAGTCCATTGAAGAGGCACTGGACGCATTTCACAAATAGACACTGCTTTTCTGACCAGCGGCGCATCGCAAATTCACTAACTCGGTGCAACCCCAGTGCGACGCGCTATCCTCCAAACCAAGTGCGGAGCCCGGGGGGGCTTTTCTGTCTAGTTAAGCCGGGCCCTTGCGTTGCTGTTAGGCAGCGGCTGCATGGTGACGCGTCGCACAAAAAAACAATGGGTCTGGGACCCATGAAATGGGTCTAGGATGGGTCCACAATGGGTTTAGCACCCATAAAATGGGTCTAGAATGGGTCCAC
Source organism: Microglena sp. YARC (assembly GCA_022414725.1). Classification (NCBI taxonomy): domain Eukaryota; kingdom Viridiplantae; phylum Chlorophyta; class Chlorophyceae; order Chlamydomonadales; family Chlamydomonadaceae; genus Microglena; species Microglena sp. YARC. Next base: position 25,173,326 of record CM039464.1, on the reverse strand, counting down.
AGTGGGTCTAGGACTCATTAAATGGGTCTAGGATGGGTCCACAATGGGTTTAGGATCCATGAAAAGGGCTCTAGGATGGGTCCACTATGGGGCTAGGACCCACAAAACAATGGGTCTTTCATTTGCACTGCAGTCTATTGAAAAAAGCAATTTGCACATATACACCTTAGCTTATTTGGGTAACACATAGCAGCTTCTAGGCAGTTGCATGGAAATTGCCTGGAGCTGCCTGGAAACTGTCAAGAGCTGTGTGGAGCTGGAAACTTCCTGCCTCGAGACCTGGAAATTGCCTGGAGCTGCCTGGAAACTGCCATGAGTTGTGTGGAGCTGGATACTGCCTGTCTGGAGACATGCAAATTGCCCGGAGCTGGAAACTGCCTGTTTATAGACCTGGAAATTGCCTGGAGCTGCGTGGAAACTGCCAGTAGCCCCCCCACCCCCACCCCACCTCCAAAAAGTGACTGCTACACCAGACTCCCGAGCACAGAATGCGATCACTTTGATTCAGGCAATCCCTTGTTTGGTTCAGGCATTCCCTTGTTTAGGTCATGCTCTTGTGAAGCTACTTAAACTTGGTTACATGGCTCCAGCCTTTAAGGCTGCTTGCCGTCTTCGGGAGTAACATGATCGATTAAAACCAAAGTGTTATGATCAAAATGTGTGGTGGTGGGAATCACAACCGTCAGTCTTGGCAAGCTTGCGTCACTTGGTTCCTGGTAGAGCTGGGTGTGTGGTGTGGGTGGGTAGGTGGTGGTGGGTGTGTAGTGGGTTGTAAGTTTTAAAGGCAAAGGGTGTGTCTTAGCCAGCAAGGCACACTAGGTTCATGGTACAGCTGCGTGTGTGGTGGTGGTGTGTGTGGGTTGGGGATAGAAGGATCCTGGTGAAGCTACAAGGCGTAAGCATTTCATTCAATTTCATCAGAATCACATCATCCACGTTGATTCGACTGCAGTGCATGCTTACTGTGTTTGGCCTCCAGGCTGCTTATCGTGTTTGGCCTCCAGGCTGCAGGCTGGCATCCAGGCTGCAGGTTGGCCTCCAGGCTGGCCTCCAGTTTGGCCTCCAGGCTGCTTACCGTGTTTGGCCTCCAGGCTGCAGTTTGGCCTCCAGGCTGGCCTCCAGTTTGGCCTCCAGGCTGCAGGCAGTTTGGCCTCCAGGCTGCAGGCTGGCCTCCAGTTTGGCCTCCAGGCTGCAGGCAGTTTGGCCTCCAGGCTGCTTACCGTGTTTGGCCTCCAGGCTGCAGGCTGGCCTCCAGGCTGCAGTTTGGCCTCCAGGCTGGCCTCCAGTTTGGCCTCCAGGCTGCAGGCTGTTTGGCCTCCAGGCTGCTTACCGTGTTTGGCCTCCAGGCTGCAGGTGCCTGCGTGCGGAGTAGGGTACTACATTTTGTCCTTTTGGGTTGTGCTTTCGGCTCAACTGCCTCCTTCTGGATTGCACTTCTGACTTCAAACAGAAATCTGTGCGCTGCGCCCGGAGGGGGTATACAAAATCGCGCAATCCAGGCCCCAAAACCTTGGTGCGGAGTTGCGGAGTATTCGGATTGGATTGGATTGTTACATGGCTTTTCAGCTAACTCTGGGCTGCTCGCCGTCTTCCATTTCCAAGTCCCCGTCCCCATGGGATGGAGTCCCCATGGAAACCAGAGAGCTTGAACTTAAACTTGGTCACATGGCTCCAGCCAGCCATTTGGCTGCTCGCTGTCTTTGGCAGTAATAAACAAATGTTACGTCTTGTTACAAAAGGCGTGATGCTGAGGGGGCCAGTCTGTTCGCTTGCGCTGGCCTGGCCTGGCCCTGTTGGCGCTGGCCTGGCCCTGTTGGCGCTGGCCTGGCCTGGCCCTGTTTGCTTGTGCTAGGGCCAACCAGGTCTTTAACTGTAATATTAGCAATTCACGTTCTAAGTGCAGAACGTTATCACATGGGTGGGTGCATTCATATGGTGGGCGTGATCACATGGGTATGGGTGCACGTGTTCACATGGGTGTTAGAGTGCGCGTGAACACATGGGTGTTAGGGTGTGCGTGATCACATGGGTGTTAGGGTGCGCGTGATCACATGGGTATTAGGGTGCGCGTGATCACATGGGTGTCAGGGTGCACGTGATCACATGGGTGTAAAGGTGCGCGTGATCACATGGGTATTAGGGTGCGCGTGATCACATGGGTGTGAGGGTGCGCGTGAGCACATGGGTGTCTTCAGTATGAAGGCATGTCCAGGTCCCTTGATCTGTTTTTTCGTGCAGTACATACGGGGCGTTGGGTGATTTTCTCACACCGCTATTCTTTATTTTGAGTGTTGGCTAAATTATAGATAATAAATCAATAAATATTATAGACAGGAGGATGTCAAACGCCATAGAGAGTTCGGCACGGCTCAAGTTTGGGTATTGGATAGTGGTTTCCGTTAGGGGGGCGGGTGATATATTGATACCTCCGGGTCCGGTGACATTCTGTGGACCTTATCAGGGGTCCCCCCCCCCCCTTCTTTCAACTTATCTCTAACTTAGTCTCATTGCTTCATTTCACCTCTGGAGAAGTGCAATGACTTCGTCTTGATGCAAATGTGTTAATCCCATAGTTTTCGACACCTGCTTGCACCTGCTATATAATTCAAGTTCGAGGTTCTCAGGAGAAATCCGTCCATGTCAGTGTGGGAAGGTCTGGACAGCAACTGCTGATATTGAGACGCTCAGAGCATCTTGCTTTGTACACAAAGCCTGCAAACCCCTATCTGGACAGCTGGAAATCAAGTTATTCGGAATCTTGAACTTGGACTTGGTTATATAGCTTCAGCCAGCAATTTGGCTGCTCGCCGTCTTCGGCAGTAAAAACAATTATTACATGAAAATGTAAACTCAAACAAATCACTTTTCTTTCTTCTTTTCATTTCCCCTTTTTTATATATATATTCCTCTTCTTCTGAACGAAAAAAACAGTACACCAAAATAAACCCTATTCAAACCTGTCAAAAAAGACTTGATCCAGTCTTTTCATACATTGATGGATGAACAAAGGAAGCTTTTCTCGCCCCTCAACCTTTTTGCAAGAACTACCCCTTCCAGGCCCATCGTGTAACCGATGTCTTGGAGTGCTACAACAAAGGGTTTCTTGGTCTCAGATGCTTGCTGACAGTACCACCAGCCCGTTAATGCCTTGTGTTGCTCTTTTCGCGCTGAGTTGCCATACAAGATTGTGATTTCTGACATCCGGAACAGGGTTGTTCAGACCGCTGCGTCCTCAGTCGCAGATGCAGCGTCGATGCGTGGCAGGACGCAACGCGGGGAGGGTCCGTTTACCAGAAGGAAGGGTCCGTTGCGTCGCAGGACGAAGGCTATGAGGTTATTTGCGTCTCAGGCAGCAGAGCCGGAAGTCCTCCTGAAGTACCCTGATCCGGAACCGTGCAGGTCAAGAGCAACCTTTAGGGAATGGCATGAATCAGCACTACCTGACTCAATCTCAGCAGAGCAGTCAAGCAATAGAAAGCACGGAACAAGTTGGGCGTTACATATAGACCTTTGGTGCGCTTCATGCAGCAAGCCCATGCAGTTTCAGGCCAATACTAGGCAAGTTAGTCATGAGGGATGCTGAAGGAAGGCAAGGAACTATAAGGAGGCTCTGGGAAGCTGACATATTGAGTTATCTTGAGTGCATATAGGATTAATTTGCAATCATGTTTAAAAGCAATCCACAACCAGGGTACTTCAAATTGCCAAATTGGCCAGCGCTTAAGCGCACTTGAAAACAAAAAAAAACTGCGCTTTGAAGTGCAAAAAGCGCAAAAATTGCTTGCTGCGCCCACAGGGAGTTGCGAAAAACTGCGCTAAAAGCGCAGAGGGGGTCAAAATTTCAGCGCTCAAAAGCGCGCACTTTGAATTACCCTGTCCACAACATCCACTGGGGGGGATACAAATGCAGGGTACCGGTACTGCAGGAGATAATTTGCCACAATATGGGCTGGTTTCTATCTAAATTGGGTCGGGAGATACTGGCATATGTTCTTAGATGTGTACGCATATGATGTATAATATGGTTGGGAAGCAAACGTATATTTTCATTCTACATGCCGTATAAAAACAAAACAAAAACTGATGAACTGAACCTCAAACAATCGTTTTACCGACGGGGGCCCTGAGTTTGTGCTACAGTGATAATTTGTCCGCTAGTGACTGCTCCCTAGCCACCTAGCTGCTGGCTGTCGTTGTATTGCCCTGGGGCCTACAGATAAAAAAACTGTTTATATTAGGGTGGCCCAAATCTAAAAGGGGGGATAGCTTATATTATAGCTTTTTGAATGATTGCTGCTGCTGAGCATGGCCGCATCAAGACCCCTCGATAGAAACAATCCGCTAAATGAAAACAATCTCCCCAACAGCGCACCTATCATTTCTGGAAAGGGATGGACGGCCTTGTACTTCGTCCACGCCCTCCATGCTGCCTAGGCTGTACTGCTTCAGAATCATCTTCACAAATACTACTACTATTACTACTACTACTACTACTACTACCGGTACTACTACTACTACAACTACTACTACTACTTATACTACGGTAGTACTAATAATAAAAACAGTGCACCATTCAGTTTCTGGAAAGGAATGAATGGCCTTGTACTTCTTCCCCACCCGCCTTGCTGCCTAGGCGGTACTGCTTGCGTGGGCGCAGAAGACTCCGGATGAATGTCTGGCAGTGCTGTGATACCTGATGATGTGTCATGGTTGGGTGGTAGAGGTTATAGGCTTTAGGGTTGATAGGTTGGTCGGGGAGGGTGGTAGGGATAAGGTTGGGTTGGGTTGGTTCGGGTTGGGTTGGGGAGGTGCTTTTATTTATTTAAATCTTGGGGCGTAGCCCAGTGGCTGATTCAAAGTGGAGAGCTGATCCTACCAGCTTTGCACAAGAGAGATGATCCTGCCAGCTTCCAGATGCACTAGGTTGATTTAGGTTTGGCCTAATCCCCGTTTGACGAATGGCTCAATGGCTGAGCTCCTTGAACGACGTAGGTGCCGGGTTCAAATCCCCACGGGTGCGCTCAAGTGTTCACGGTCGCTGTCAACCACCATGGTAGCTTTGTCCACGTAAAGAAGCAGCCCGTTCCCTACCGTCGTAAGACGGGGCTTCCTTAATACCACATCCCACCAGGCGTTATCATTACTTAGGTTTGGCTTGGTAGCAAGCCAGGGGATCTGCCTAGAAGCTGCTGCTCATAGCAGAATAGAAAAGCAATAATAATGATAACAATAATAATAAAAAAACGAAGTAAGATGATTTTACATAACCATATTTAAATCTTTATAATTAATTTTTCACTGTAGCGAGAACTCAGCCCCCCCCCCCCCCCCCCCCCCCCCCCCCGTCGGTAAAATAATTGTTTGGGGTTCAGTTCATCAGAGCTTGTTCGTTTCAGCCTCCCCTGTCATAGTTGGGCAAGTCCCTTCAGCATACTTGGCCTGCCCCTGGACCGGAATATCATATGATGTTGACCTAAGGCAAGTATGATATCGCATGCTATCATACAAATTGCATCATATGATATTGTATACAAATGGTAACTTTGGCCTACTGCCGGTGGCCTAGAGTAAGTCAGACTGCCGGCATCATATAATATCATATGATATTGTATATAAATGGTAACTTTGGCCTAGTCAGACTGCCGGCATCATATAATATCATATGATATTGTATATAAATGGTAACTTTGGCCTAGTCAGACTGCCGGCATCATATAATATCATATGATATTGTATATAAATGGTAACTTTGGCCTCGTCAGACTGCCGGCATCATCATCAGACTGCCGGCATCATATAATATCATATGATATTGTATATAAATGGTAACTTTGGCCTCGTCAGACTGCCGGCATCATATAATATCATATGATATTGTATATAAATGGTAACTTTGGCCTAGTCAGACTGCCGGCATCATATAATATCATATGATATTGTATATAAATGGTAACTTTGGCCTAGTCAGACTGCCGGCATCATATAATATCATATGATATTGTATATAAATGGTAACTTTGGCCTCGTCAGACTGCCGGCATCATATAATATCATATGATATTGTATATAAATGGTAACTTTGGCCTCGTCAGACTGCCGGCATCATATAATATCATATGATATTGTATATAAATGGTAACTTTGGCCTCGTCAGACTGCCGGCATCATATAATATCATATGATATTGTATATAAATGGTAACTTTGGCCTCGTCAGACTGCCGGCATCATATAATATCATATGATATTGTATATAAATGGTAACTTTGGCCTCGTCAGACTGCCGGCATCATATAATATCATATGATATTGTATATAAATGGTAACTTTGGCCTCGTCAGACTGCCGGCATCATATAATATCATATGATATTGTATATAAATGGTAACTTTGGCCTCGTCAGACTGCCGGCATCATATAATATCATATGATATTGTATATAAATGGTAACTTTGGCCTCGTCAGACTGCCGGCATCATATAATATCATATGATATTGTATATAAATGGTAACTTTGGCCTCGTCAGACTGCGGGCATCATATAATATCATATGATATTGTATATAAATGGTAACTTTGGCCTCGTCAGACTGCCGGCATCATATAATATCATATGATATTGTATATAAATGGTAACTTTGGCCTCGTCAGACTGCCGGCATCATATAATATCATATGATATTGTATATAAATGGTAACTTTGGCCTCGTCAGACTGCCGGCATCATATAATATCATATGATATTGTATATAAATGGTAACTTTGGCCTCGTCAGACTGCCGGCATCATATAATATCATATGATATTGTATATAAATGGTAACTTTGGCCTAGTCAGACTGCCGGCATCATATAATATCATATGATATTGTATATAAATGGTAACTTTGGCCTCGTCAGACTGCCGGCATCATATAATATCATATGATATTGTATATAAATGGTAACTTTGGCCTCGTCAGACTGCCGGCATCATATAATATCATATGATATTGTATATAAATGGTAACTTTGGCCTCGTCAGACTGCCGGCATCATATAATATCATATGATATTGTATATAAATGGTAACTTTGGCCTAGTCAGACTGCCGGCATCATATAATATCATATGATATTGTATATAAATGGTAACTTTGGCCTCGTCAGACTGCCGGCATCATATAATATCATATGATATTGTATATAAATGGTAACTTTGGCCTCGTCAGACTGCCAGCAATCATATAATATCATATGATATTGTATATAAATGGTAACTTTGGCCTAGTCAGACTGCCGCATCATATAATATCATATGATATTGTATATAAATGGTAACTTTGGCCTCGTCAGACTGCCGGCATCATATAATATCATATGATATTGTATATAAATGGTAACTTTGGCCTAGTCAGACTGCCGGCATCATATAATATCATATGATATTGTATATAAATGGTAACTTTGGCCTAGTCAGACTGCCGGCATCATATAATATCATATGATATTGTATATAAATGGTAACTTTGGCCTAGTCAGACTGCCGGCATCATATAATATCATATGATATTGTATATAAATGGTAACTTTGGCCTCGTCAGACTGCCGGCATCATATAATATCATATGATATTGTATATAAATGGTAACTTTGGCCTCGTCAGACTGCCGGCATCATATAATATCATATGATATTGTATATAAATGGTAACTTTGGCCTAGTCAGACTGCCGGCATCATATAATATCATATGATATTGTATATAAATGGTAACTTCGGCCTAGTCAGACTGCCAGCATCATATAATATCATATGATATTGTATATAAATGGTAACTTTGGCCTCGTCAGACTGCCGGCATCATATAATATCATATGATATTGTATATAAATGGTAACTTTGGCCTCGTCAGACTGCCGGCATCATATAATATCATATGATATTGTATATAAATGGTAACTTTGGCCTAGTCAGACTGCCGGCATCATATAATATCATATGATATTGTATATAAATGGTAACTTTGGCCTAGTCAGACTGCCGGCATCATATAATATCATATGATGTTGTATACAAATGGTAACTTTGGCCTAGTCAGACTGCCGGCATCATATAATATCATATGATATTGTATATAAATGGTAACTTTGGCCTAGTCAGACTGCCGGCATCATATAATATCATATTGCCATCCCATGCATACACTACAGCATCGGAAGAGGTCATGGAAACGAAATCCCCGCCATTGTTTACCTTGGGCGAGTCGGTGTGGGTTGGGTTGGGTGTGTGGTGTGTAGTGTGGTGTGTGTGTGTGTGGGGGGGGGGGACCAAAAGCTTCCAGGCAGAGGGCACTAGAGGCAAAACAAATGGAAACGAAATCCCTGCCATTGATGACCTTGGGCGAGTCGGTGTGGGTTGGGTTGGGTGTGTGGTGTGTAGTGTGGTGTGTGTGTGTGTAGTGTGGTGTGTGTGTGTGTGGTGGGGTGTGTGGTGTGTAGTGTGGTGTGTGTGTGTGTAGTGTGATGTGTGTCTGTGTGTGTGTGTGTGTGTGTGTGTGTGGTGGTGGGGGGGCCAAAAGCTTCCAGGCAGTGGGCACTAGAGACAAAACAAATGGAAACGAAATCCCCGCCATTGATGACCTTGGGCGAGTCGGTGTGGGTTGGGTTGGGTGTGTGGTGTGTAGTGTGGTGTGTGTGTGTGTGTAGTGGGGGGGGGGGGGGGGGGGGGGGGGACCAAAAGCTTCCAGGCAGTGGGCAATAGAGATAAAAATAGGGAAAACATCCCTGCCATTGATTACCTTGGGCGAGTCTGTGTGGGTTGGGTTGGGTGTGTGTGGTGTAGTGTGGTGTGTGTGTGTGTGTGTGGTGGTGGTGGTGGTGGTGGTGGGGGGGGGACCAAAAGCTTCTTTCCATGCAGTGAGTCCTAGGGAGACTAGTCACTGGCTGGGGAGTAGCCCTCACTGCCATGCCCCATCACCTCCAGGGCAACATGTTCATCCTGCGTATGTGTGTGTGTTGGGTGTGTGGGGTGGGGTTGGTGTTGTGTTGGGTGGGGTGTTGGTCCGGTTGGGTGGGGTTGGGTGGAGTGGGGTTGGGTGTTGGTATTGGGATGTGTGTGCGTTGGGTGGGGTGGGTGGGTGGGTGGGTGGGGGACAACCAAAAGCAGTTGGCTAGAGAGAAAAAATGGGAAATCCCTGCCGTAGGTTACCTTGGGTGACTCTGGGAACTGAGGTGCCCGCATCTGTATGTTGTAGAAGGTATGCTCCTGATTAGGACCCTTGAAAGGGCTGCAGCGGTACAATGCCTCATATACTAGGACCCCCAGCGCCCACCAATCACTGGCTGGGGAGTAACCCTCTCTGCCCTGCTCGATCACTTCTGGGGCAACATAGTCATCCTGCGTGCGTGCGTGTGTCGGGGTGGGGTGAGGGTGAGGGTGTGTGGGGTGGGGTAGGCTGATGTGAGTGTGGGGTGGGGGTGGGGGTGGGGTGGGGGGGTGGGGGGGGGATAACCAAAAGCTTCTTTCCGGGCAGTGAGTAGTAGGGAGACTAGTCACTGGCTGGGGAGTAGCCCTCACTGCCCTGCCCCATCACCTCCAGGGGCAACATATTCACCCTGCAGGTGTTGGGGTGTGTATGTTGGGGGTGGGGGTGGGGGTTGGGGGTGTGGTGTAGTGTGGGGGGTGAGTGTGGGGGTGGAGGGTGGGGTGTGTGTGTGGGGGGGGTAACCTAAAGCTTCTTTCCATGCAGTGAGTAGTAGGGAGACTAGTCCCTGGCTGGAGAGTAGCCCTCACTGCCCTGCCCCATCACCTCCAGGGGCAACATATTCACCCTGCAGGTGTTGGGGTGTGTATGTTGGGGGTGGGGGTGGGGGTTGGGGGTGTGGTGTAGTGTGGGGGGTGAGTGTGGGGGGTGAGTGTGGGGGTGGGGGGGGTAACCTAAAGCTTCTTTCCATGCAGTGAGTAGTAGGGAGACTAGTCCCTGGCTGGAGAGTAGCCCTCACTGCCCTGCCCCATCACCTCCAGGGCAACATATTAATCCTGCAGGTGTTGGGGTGTGTATGTTGGGGGGTATGTGGTGTGGTTTGGGGTTGGGTTGGGTGTGTGTGGTGTAGTGTGGGAGGTGAGTGGGGGTGGGGGGTGGGGGGTGGGGGGTAACCTAAAGCTTCTTGCCAGGCAGTGAGTACTAGGGATCTAAGCTTTGGTTGGCTTCTTTTGTTGTTTAGTCTTGTGTGGTGTTGTGTGTGGTGCTGTGTGTGGTGTTGTGTGCCCAAATTAAAAACACACACCTTGATTCAATGTGCCACCAAAACCATGGATGATCTTCAGTCCCTGCCCCTCTCACCGCCTTGCCCCTGTCCCTGCCCCTACCCCCACAATCAATCCCCCCAAGCCCCCAGCTTAAAACTCATCAATGCCCCAAAACCATGGCTGCTCCTCACTCCTTGCCCGACCCCCTGTCCCTGCCCCTCTCACCGCCTTGCCCTGTCCCTGCCCCTACCCCCACCATCAAATCCCCGAGCCCCCAGCTTAAAACTCACCATGCACCAAAACCATGACTGCTCCTCAGTCCCTGCCCCTCCCCTTCCCCTGCCCCTCTCACCGCCTTGCCCCTGTCCCTGCCCTACCCCCACAATCAAATCCCCCAAGCCCCCAGCTTAAAACTCATCATGCCCCAAAACCATGGCTGCTCCTCACTCCTTGCCCGACCCCTGTCCCTGCCCCTCTCACCGCCTTGCCCCTGTCCCTGCCCCTACCCCCACCATCAAATCCCCCGAGCCCCCAGCTTAAAACTCACCATGCACCAAAACCATGGCTGCTCCTCAGCCCTTGCCCCACCCCCTGTCCCTGCCCTCTCACCGCCTTGCCCCTGTCCCTGCCCCTACCCCCCACCATCAAATCCCCCGAGCCCCCAGCTTAAAACTCACCATGCACCAAAACCATGGCTGCTCCTCAGCCCTTGCCCCACCCCCTGTCCCTGCCCCTCTCACCGCCTTGCCCCTGTCCCTGCCACTACCCCCCACCATCAAATCCCCCAAGCCCTCCGCTTAAAAGTCACCATGCACCAAAACCATGACTGCTCCTCAGTCCCTGCCCCTGTCCCTGCCTCTCTCACCGCCTTGCCCCTGTCCCTACCCCCACCATCAAATCCCCCTAGCCCCCAGCTTTAAACTCATCATGCGCCAAAACCATGGCTGCTCGTAAGCCCCTGTCCCTCCCCTCCCCCTCTCACCGCCCTCCCCCTCCCCCTGCCCCTCTCACCGCCTTGTCCCTGTCCCTGCCCCTACAATCAAATCCCCCAAGCCCTCCGCTTAAAACTCGCCATACCCCACAACCATGGCTGCTCCTCAGTCCCTGTCGCTGTGCCTGACACTGCCCCCCCCCCTCCCCCCCCCCTTAAGCTCCACTGCTCTGTACCACACTATCGACTCATTTTACTGTCTCCCCCCCCCCCCCTCCCCCCCCACCCACCTCTGTGTGCTACTGAGCAGTGGAGCTTCAGGGGGGGAGGCAGTGGCAGGAAGAGGGACAGGGACTGAGGAGCAGCCATGGTTTTGGGGCATGGTAAGTTTTTTAGGTGTGTGTGTGGGGGGGTGGGGGTGGGGGGGTAGGGGGGGGGGGGGCACAGTAAAACGAGTCGATAGTGTGGTACAGAGCAGTGGAGCTAAAGGGGGGGGGGGGGGGGGGGGGGGGGGGGGGGGGGGGGGGCAGTGTCAGGCACAGGGATAGGGACTGAGCAGCAGCCAATGGTTTTGGGGCACGGTGAGTTTTTAGGTGTGTGTGTGTGGGGGACTAATCAGATGTCCTCAGAACTCCCGTAGCCCAGCAGTTCCTGACAATAATGCATATCCCGGAATGGGTGGGTTCGAATCCCGTCGGACGCAGGACGGGGTGGAATATTCATCAGTACTAAGTCGCCTCATAGTAAGACCCTGAGTGGCAGTGTTCGCGACCGCTGGGTAATCTGTTCTACTCCGTGGCATGCATGATTGTCAGGAACTGCTAGGCTACGGGAGTTCTGAGGACATCTGATCAGTCCCCCCCCCACACACACACCTAAAAACTCACCGTGCCCCAAAACCATCTGATCAGATGTCCTCAGAACTCCCGTAGCCTAGCAGTTCCTGACCCCCCCCCCCCACACACACAGACAAACACACATACACCTAAAAACTCACCCTGCCCCAAAACCATTGGCTGCTGCTCAGTCCCTATCCCTGTGCCTGACACTGCCCCCCCCCCCCCCCCCCCCCCCCCCCACACACACACACACCCCACACACACACCTAAAAACTCACCGTGCCCCAAAACCATGGCTGCTCCTCAGTCCCTGTCCCTCTTCCTGCCACTGCCTCCCCCCCTGAAGCTCCACTGCTCAGTAGCACACAGAGGTCGAAGTCAAAGAGCACAATGGGCCGTTGGGGGTTCCACACCCACTTGGGCGCAAACCCCTCTCCCTTGTCTGCCAGATCCTTTGAGGCATGCCCCTCTCCCTTGTCTACCAGATCCTTGGAGGCATTCCCCCTTCCCTGATCTGTGGGTGGATGCGCAGAGGAAGGTGCCGGTGATGATCTCGTCCCGCAACGTTGTGATCCCACAGGTATAACACTAGTGCCTTGAAGGAGCAAAATGTTCTCTGGCTTCAAGTCCTGAGCAGTGGAAATGAAGTTGGTTAAATAGGGGGGTTGGTAGGTCTTGGTTGGCTGGTCATAGGGGGGCGGGGGGTAGATCTTGGTTGGCTGGTCATAGGGGGGTTGGTAGGTCTTGGTTGGCTGGTCATAGGGGGCTGTTGGTAGTAATGGTGGCGATGGTGGGGTTAGCGTTGCAATTCTACAGGTTAGGCTCTCGGGCCTTGAAGGAGCAAAGCGTTCTCTGGCTTCAAGTCCTGAGCAGTGGAAATCAAGCTGCTCATATAGACGCTGGTATGTCTTGGTTGGCTGGTCATAGGGGGGGGGGGGTAGATCTTGGTTGGCTGGTTATAGTTATATTGGTGGTGCGCCCTGTGGATGTTTAGGTGGGTGCACAGAGGAGGGTGTACGCCCTGCAGATGTACGCCCTGCAGATGTACGCCCTGCGGATGTACGCCCTGTTGATGTACGCCCAATGGATGTGCAATCCACTATTGGATGTACGCCCTGTGGATGTATAGGTGAGTGCACAGAGGAGGGTGTTGGTGATGTTGTTGGCCGCAACGTTGCAATTCCACAGGCTTGGTGGTAGACCCATGTGGATGCATAGGTGGGTGCACAAAGGAGAGTGTTGTTGATGTCGTTGGCCGCAACGTTGCAAAACCACAGGTTGAGCACTCATCCACATACCACTCACTCACCCACTCACCCACCACTCACCCACCCACCTCTCACTCACCCTCTCATCTACTATCATCCCCCCCCTCCCATCCCCTTACCCCCTCACTCCCCCTCCCATCCCCCTCCCCCCCTACCGCACCCATCCTCCCTCTCATCTCCTTACCCACCCACCCTCCCATCCCCTCCCCTCCCTTACCCTCCCTTACCCACCCACCCTACCATCCCTCGCTCACCCTCCCTTCCCCACCCTCCCTCACACCACCCTACCATCCTCACACCCAACCTCCCATCCCCTCACACACCCTCCCTTTACCACCCTCCCTTCCACCCACCCACCCTCCAATCCCCTCACCCACCCACCCACCCCCTCACCTACACTCCCTTACCCGCCACCCTCCTTACTCACCCACCCACCCTCCCATCCCCTCACACACCCTTCCTTACCCACCCACCCACCTCCCCTACCTTACCCACCCACCATCCCTCACCCACCCACTCACTATCCTTACTTATCACACACACGACTCCGCGTGAGTGAAAATGCTGAAGGCAAGCTGTAACCAATGCCGTCTGGGTGGAAAACTTGATGCAAGGCAAATCTGGTTCATGTCTGGTTCTTGTTGTGTTCATGTACCACACACATGGCCGCTGCTGCAACCCCCTGCTCCACTACTATCTCCTCCAGCCCATGTGAAGCAGTCCACCCACCACCCACTCACCCACCACCCACTCACCACCACCCACTCACCCACAACCACTCACCACCACCCACTCACCCACCACCCACTCACCCACCACCCACTCACCCACCACCCACTCACCCACCACCCACTCACCCACCACCCACTCACCCACAACCCACTCACCCACAACCCACTCACCCACCCTCCCTCCCACCCACAGCCAGCCAGCAGTCCTCAGCACACACACCACCCCACGAGAGTGCAAGTGCTGAAGGCAAGCCACACTTCCATCCTCACTACACTTCTACTTCCCTCCCTTCCTTCTTTCCCTCCTCCCTTCCTTCTCCCCCCCCCTCCTTCTTTCTTTCCCTCCCCTCCCTTGCTTCCTTCTTTCCCTCCCTCCCTCCCCTGCTTCTTTCCCTCCACCCCTTCCTTCTTTCTTTCCCTCCCTACCTCCATTCCTTGCTTCCCCCTTTCCCTCCCTCCCCCCTCCCTTGCTCACCACATACACCACTCCACGAGAGTGCAAGTGCTGAAGGCAAGCCGCCACTGCTGCACCTATCTGCTTCCCATCTTCCTCCTCCAACCCATATGAAGCAGCCCACCCACAACCCACTCACCCACCCTCCCTCCCACCCACAACCCACCCACCCTCCCTCCCACCCACAACCCACTCACCCACCCTCCCTCCCACCCACAACCCACTCACCCACCCTCCCTCCCACCCACAGCCAGCCAGCAGTCCTCACCACACACAACTGAATCCTCTGTGTCGCTGGTTTGTGTCGGGAGACCCACCTCCTGGGGTGAAAGTCCTTTCACAACTAAAAAAAAAAAAAAAAAAACACCCCACGAGAGTGCAAGTGCTGAAGGCAAGCCACACTTCCTTCCTCACTACACTTCTACTTCCCTCCCCTACCTCTTTCCCTCCCCCCCTTCCTTCTGTCCCTCCCTCCCACCACCCCCTCCCTCTTTCCCTCCCTCCCTCCCTTCCCTCTTTATCACCCTCCCTCCCTTGCTCACCACATACACCACTCCACGAGAGTGCAAGTGCTGAAGGCAAGCCGCCACTGCTGCACCTATCTGCTTCACTACTTCCTCCTCCAGCCCATTTGAAGTTTGCTGTATCACTTCATGTAAGCTGATCCCTGCTACATACTCCATCACCAGCTTCATGCACCCCCCATGCACCAGCGCTGCGTGGTATGTGGGGAAGTGGGGGAGGGGATCCAGTAGCTGGCTGATGTGGGCTTCCATGGATGCTCTCTGCATGGTGTAGGGTGTGTGTGTGTGTGGAGGGGGGGGGGGTAGGGTGTGTGGGGGGTAGGGATGGCAGTGGGGGAGGGGATCCAGAAGCTGGCTGATGTGGGATTCCATGGATGCTATCTGCATGGGGTGTGGGGGTGGGGTGGGGGTGGGTAGGGGGTGTGTGGGTTGGGGGGGTGGGGTGGGGGGAATGGCGGTGGGGGGGTAGGGATGGCGGTGGGTGTTGGGGCGTGTGTGTGTGTGGGGGGGGGGTAGGGATGGCGGTGGGTGTAGGGCGTGTGTGTGTGTGTGGGGGGGGGGGGGTAGGGATGGCGGTGTGTGAGTGGGTAGGGGGGTGTGTGGGGCTAGGGATGGAAGTGGGGGTGGGGGCGTGGGTGCGGGTGTGGGGTTAGGGATGGCAGTGATGGTGGGCAGGGGTGGTTTACCCGTGGTTGCGGTTGAGGTTGTGCTTTGGGTGGAGTTTGGGTTTGGTATTGGACGTGGGCTTAGAATTCATCTACAAAGCCTAAAATTCAATTGTCCCTCCCCCCCAACTGCACCCACTCCTTCCCCCCAACCATCCATGTACCACTCCCCCCCACCCCCACCCCAGTTTTTTTTTTTTTTTAAATCTGACGGGAGTATAAAAAAAGGGGAGGGACACCTATCCTAAAAAACCTGAGGGGGGCTGACCCCCCCCCCCCCCCATTTAAATCGAAATACCCCTTTTTGAAAAACTTAGATATGGATTGTGGGGGTTTACGGTACGGTGCACATAATGGCATCCTCGGAATTCCCACAAAGGGATTGTCTCATAGTCAAAATTCAGTTTTTCAACCCCATTCACCCAACAACCCACCCACCCACCCACCCAACCAAGGGGTAGATACTTATTGCATAAGGTCCAAAGTGGTGCCAATGGACTGCTCTTGCCAAGGTCTACTCATGAGTGGTCTCAGAATGTCATTTGGAGGCCTGAGTAAAAAGTTAGAAAACAACTGAGGAAGGCTGACCCCATTCACCCACCCACCCAAGGGGTACATACTTATTGCATTCACCCACCCAAGGGGTAGATACTTATTGCACAAGGTCCAAAGTGGTGCCAATGGACTGCCCTTACCAAGGCCTACTTAAGGGTGGTCTCAGAATGTCATTTAGAGGTCTGAGTAAAAAGTTAGAAAAAACCCTGAAGAGGGCTGACCCCCCCCCCCCCCCCCCCTGAATGAAGTGCTCAGAATGACCTGAAAAATGTCTCATAATATCGCAATGATACATGCGATTACAGCCCCATTATCAGAAAAAATCAATCGGGAGAAATCAAAATTTGGAGGCCTTGACACCTCCTGAATCTGAAAGTGGTTTTTTCCTAGCTTTATGGTTTTATGCCTCCTCCAGGGACAGCGGTTTAATGCTGTCTATGGCTTTTTATACCTGTTTGTTGCATATTAGGGTCATTTAGGGCACATAAAACAACTTTTGTTTTACTTTTTATAGCGACAATTTTGCTGAAACGGGTTCGAAACTAGCGATCACTATGTATAGCGGGGAAAGAAATTTCTGACCCCTACCATCCATCTGCAAAGCCTTACCTTAAATTGCCCCTCCCCACCCAACCACACCCGCTCCTTCCCCCCAACCATCCATGTACCCCTCCCCCCACCCACCCACCCCTACCATCCATCTGCAAAGCCTTACCTTGCGATTTCACCCCCCCCCCCTACCATCCCCCCCCCCCTACCAAGCCTTACCTTGCGATTTCATGCACTAGAGTCCTAGGAGACCGCTCTGATGGACACAGAGAGCCTTCCTCCTTGTCCTTGCCCAGTGTTTGTGTTTGTGTTTGGGTTTAAGGTGGAGCTGGGTTTGGGTTTGAGGGTGGGCTAAGCATTCATCTGCAAAGCCTAACCTTGCGGTTCCATGCACTAGAGTCCTAGGAGACCGCTCTGACGACTAATAAAGAGCCTCCTTCCTCGTCCTTGACGAGGTTTACCCGTGGTTGCGGTTGTGGATGTGGTTGGGGTAGGGGTAGAGTTTGGGTTTGGGTTTGGGGGCAGGCTTAGCATTCATCTGCAAAAGCCTTACCTTGCGGTTCCATGCACCAGAGTCCAAGGGCACTGCTTTGATGACGAACAGAGAGCCCTCCTCCTCGTCCTTGAAGAGGCTTACCCTGCACTCCATATAGGGTATGGGAGGGTGGGGGGGGGTGGGGGGACAAATAGATGAAAGAAAAAAAAGAAAGAAAAAGTTTCCTCCCCGTCCTTGAAGAGGCTTGCCATGCACTCCATACATGGTGTGGGAGGGGGGGGGGGGGGGGGGGGGGGCAAGCTGATGAAGGTAAAATAAGAAAATACAAGTTTCATCCTCGTCCTTGAAGAGGCTTGCCATGCACTCCATACATGGTGTGGGAGGGGGGGGCAAGCTGATGAAGGTAAAATAAGAAATTACAAGTTTCATCCTTGTCCTTGAAGAGGCTTGCCATGCACTCCATACATGGTGTGGGAGGGTGTGTGTGTGTGTGTGGGGGGGGGGGGGCAAGCAGATGAAGGTAAAATAAGCTTTATGGTTCTAAACCTCCTAAGCTTGTACAGCTTGTACAGCTTTTAAGCTGCTTTTAAGGGTCATTTAAGGCACTCAAAAAACATTATTTGTTTACATTTATATAGCGATAATTTGGGCCAAAACGGGTTCAAAAGTAGCGATCGCTATATATAGCGGGGAAAAATCCCTGCTTCAAGGCCATGCTAATGTAGATAGATGTCAGTATTTACAGCCAACTAATTGTATTGAACTTGAACTTGAACTTCGTTACTTGAACTTGACCTTGGTTACATAGTTTCAGCCAGCAATTTGGCTGCTCGCTGTAGGTAGATGTCAGTATTTACAGCCAACCTTCAGGGGTCTCGTCAGTGAATAAACACTAGCCATCAAAGTCCCTAATATGTAGGGGTCCGCAATATGATATCATGTCATCATATGATATCATATGATGCCGGCGGTCTGACTAGGTAACTTTGGCCTGGGGCATCAAATCATATGATGTTAAATCATATGATTTTTGTCTGATATCATATGATATCATACTCGTCTTTGGTCAACATCATATGATTTACCGTTCCCTACTAATAGGGGCATTAAATACATGCAACTATGGATCGGGCTATAGATGTAAGTATTTACAGCCAACTTTGTTTCTACAGATGTCCCATTGGGTCCTCCATATAGGAACAAACCAGTTTTCAAAAAATCAAAAATCATACAGGGTTATTATGTGCTGAAAAATCAAAAATCAAAAATCAAAAAATCAAAAATCATACAGGGTTGTTACGTGCTGAAAAAAGATCCCAGAGTAGCCAGAGGGCGACATAACTCGGCAAACGGAGGGCGAAACAACTCCACGATATACATCTCCCGCCCCCCACCCACCCACCCACCCACAATTTCCACGTACCTGCCTATGCTCTCACTCATCAAATCCTTCACACAGGACAGAGATTCTAGGAGCTTCCAACCAGCGTTGATGTGCAGGGAAAACAGAGGGCGTCATAACTCCACGATATGCATCTCCCCCCCCCTCCCCGACCCACCCACCACCCACACACATCACACACACAATTTCCACGTACCTGCCTATGCTCTCACTCATCAAATCCATCACACAAAACAGAGATTCTGGAGGCTTCCAACCAGCGTCGATGTGCTGGGAAAACAGAGGGCGTCATAACTCCACGATATGCATCCCTCCCCCCCCCCACCCCACCCCCCACACACAATTTCCACGTACCTGCCTATGCTCTCACTCATCAAATCCTTCACACAGGACAGAGATTCCAGGAGCTTCCAACCAGCGTCGATGTGCTGGGAAAACAGAGGGCGTCATAACTCCACGATATGCATCTCCCCCCCCTCCCCGACCACCCACCCACCCACACATCACACACACAATTTCCACGTACCTGCCTATGCTCTCACTCATCAAATCCATCACATAAAACAGAGATTCTGGAGGCTTCCAACCAGCGTCGATGTGCTGGGAAAACAGAGGGCGTCATAACTCCACGATATGCATCCCCCTCCCCCCCCCCCCCCCCCCCCCCCCCCGACCCACCCACCCACACATCACACACACACTTTCCACGTACCTGCCTATGCTCTCACTCATCAAATCCTTCACACAGGACAGAGATTCTGGAAGCTTCCGACCCGCGTTGACATGGCGGGCAAACAGAGCGCAACATAAGTCCACAATATGCATCCCCCCCCCCCCCCCCCCCCCATACACACACCCACACCTTCCACGTACCTGCCTATGCTCCCGCTTCCCAACTCCTTCACATGGGACAGAGCTTCTAAGCGCTTCCGACCCGCGACGACATGATGGGCGAACGGTGGGCGGCAGAATTCCACAATTTGCATTTGTCAAGGATGATGGACTGTATATGCCGGTGCCCCCTCACTACGCTGTACAGCTGTGCATTCAAACATCATCACAGTCTCCCTTGACTTCATCTAGCTGCAACACAATTCCACGATTTGCATCTGTCAAGGATAGTCAAATGGAGGTTTGCAATTACCTCACTACGCTGTGCAGCTGTGCAATCAAACATCATCATAGTCTCTCTTGACTTCATGTAGCTGCAACACAATTCCACGACATCCATTTGTCAAGGATATTTAAATGGACGTTCGCGTGTCCCCTCACTACACCATGCAGTTGTGCATACAATCATCATAGTCCCCTCACTACAATGCAGTTGTGCATACAATCATCATAGCCCCCATTTGACTTCATCTAGCTGCGACACAATTCCATGATTTGCATTTGACAAGGATATTTGACTGTAAATGCCGGTGCCCCCTCACTACGCTGTACAGCTGTGCATACAAACATCATCATAGTCTCCCTTTACTTCATCTAACTGCGACACAATTCCATGATTTGCATTTGTCAAGGATGGTTGAATGGAGGTTTGCAATTACCTCACTACGCTGTGCATCTGTGCATTCAAACATCATCATAGTCCCCCTTGACTTCATCTAGCTGCGACACAATTCCATGATTTGCATTTGTCAAGGGTATTTGAATGGAGGTTCACATGTCCTCTCACTACACTTTGCAGTTGTCGATAGTTGATAGTTATAGTTGTATACAGTCCAGAGGTAGACCAAATAGGCTAAAGGGACCCAACCATGACAGGAGGGGCTATAGCGAAAAAGCACTAATGAACTTAACCCCACACAATCGCTTTACCGACGGAGGCCCTGAGTTCGTGCGACAGTGAAAAATTAAATCAATGATAGTTGTACAGATCATCATCATAGTCCCCCTTGACTTCATCTAGCTGAGGCGCATTTGGATTCCAATAGGGCACCAGGGAAAGTGCAACTATCATCATATCCACTTATCAGAATTTGGTAGAAGTCTGTTGCTGGAATTGCTTGAATTGAATTTGAATCTGAGTTCAAGTCCGTTGCATTGCTTGATTTGAATTTGATTTGAATTTTGTATGAGATAGTTGCTTGCAGTGCTTGAATTCAATTTGAATATGAGTTCAAATCCGTTGCTTGCAGTGCTTGAATTTGAATTTGAATCTAATTTGGTATGATTCTGTTGCTTGCAGTGCTTGAATTCAATTTGAATACGAGTTCAAGTCCATTGCTTGCAGTGCTTGAATTTGAATTTGAATTGCATTTGGTATGAGTCTGCTGCTTGCAATGCTTGAATTGAATTTGAATATGAGTTCATGTCCGTTGCTTGCAGTGCTTGAATTTGAACTTGAATTTGAATTGCATTTGGTATGAGTCCGTTGCTTGCAGTGCTTGGGTGCATGTTTTATTATTATTTCACTCGGACACACTTGGAGTCCAGCAGGGTTCCAGGATGAGGCAACAAAATGAGGCTGAGGATGAGGGTGAGGCAGCAAAAATGAGGCCGAGGCTGTGGCTGAGGCTGAGGCTAAGGCTGAGGATGAGGCAACACAAATGAGGACGAGGATGAGGATGAGGATGAGGATGAGGATGAGGATTAGGATTAGGATGAGGATGTGGATGAGGATGAGGATGAGGATGGTGTGGGGGCTGGGGCTGGGGCTGGGGCTGGGGCTGGGGAGGGGGAGGGGGAGGGGGAGGGGGCATCATCAGCTTCAGTCTTGGTTGCATAAGATTATGGTAATGTATTGTTGTAAGGTACTATTTTTCTTTTCGGCTACAAACAGCAGCTTCTAGGCAGCTTCCCAGGCTGGCTAATCAGCCAAACCGAAAGCAACCTAGTGCACTGTGAAGCTGACGTAACCAGCTCTATAGCGCTGTTGAATGTTTGAGGCTTTGCACAGTGGTTGGATCAGGGATCTGCCTAAAAGCTGCTGCTAGTAGCCGAAAATAAAAAGAGTGGTTTGGTGTAAGCGCTTTTGCCTTGACTTGCTTGCAACCCTGCTTACCCTATGTTTGGTAGTGTTCAAACTGCATGCATTGGTAGGTCCATGTTGCCTTGTCTTGCTCTCAACCTTTCTAGGTGGTGTCCGGCAGTGTGTTGCAGTGCAATTCCATTGAACTTGACTTGAATTGAAACCTGAAGTAGGCTTGTGGTACAGCTAAATCGCTAGGGGTATAGCCAAATCGACTTGAAAGTTTGCATCATCTCAAGACAATTCAAGTCAGCTTAAGTCGTTTGAAATAAATGCGCAGTTGATGATAATCGCGGGGATCGCAAGGCAGGCCATGCAGCGCAGCAAGAGCTGATATGGAAGGAATGTGTCCGTTCCGCAATGCCTTCGGTCAAGCTCACCCCGCCCCGCGCCCCCCGCCACGTTCGTTCGTGTAGCCGAGGAGTAGCCGAGGAGTAGCCGAATATTCGATGGCCTGAGCCTGGGGTGTAGCTTAATTCCGCCCCACCCATCATCCACCCGTCATCCACCCGCATCCACCCAGGTTCTCACCTAGCCATAGGTACGCTCAGGATGGCAACCCAGAGCTGCACCCATCATGATGGCCATGGCCATCACCCATCGTCCGCAACCGACTTACCCACCTCCAAACCAAACCGCACATGCCCGAGACAACCAGATCTAGGGCTGGGGTACAGGGGGCCCCAGTCGTGCTACGCCAGTAGATATCGCCACATCACCATCACTTTTCGGGCCCTCGCAGTCCAGCCTTAGTATTCGAACCATGAAGCTCCATTCCGTCAGCTCCGCATCTGTGTCTGGTCGTAAGGCGGGCTTCGCCCAGGCCCCCAGGCCGTCCAGGCGCACCACTGTCCAGGTGAACGCGGCCAATGCGCTCATCGTGAATACGAAGGGAGGAGGTGAGGGTTGATGGGGGGTATTTACGAACGGGAGCATCGGTTGGTGTGCGATCGTGTGAAAGGGCAGGTAGAGGTGGTTGGGTAGGAAGATTTGGGTAAGATTGTGTTGGGGGTGACGGGAGTTGGATGTGTGGGTGTGGTAGTGATTGGGTTTGAGGTGATGGGTGTGGGAATGGTGGGGTTGGGGATGATGTATTTAGAGGTTTGGAGTGTGTGTGTGTTGGGGGTGATGGGAGTTGGAAGGGTGCGGTTGAGGATGATGAGTGTGGGATTGATGGGGTCTGAAGTTTGGGGTGAGATCGTGGAGGTGATGAGTTTGGAGGTTTTGGCTGTGATTATATTGAAGTTGATGAGTGTGGGAATGGTTTGGTTGGGAATGATGGTAGTGGTCATGATGGGTGTGGGAATGGTTGGGTTGGGGATGATAGGTGTGCAGGATTGGGGGTTGATGGTAGTGGTCATGATGGGTGTGGGAATGGTTGGGTTGGGGATGATGGGTGTGCAGGGTTGGGGTTTGATGGTAGTGGTCATGATGGGTATGGGAATGGTGGGGCTGGAAATGATGGGTGTAGAGGTTTGGCTTGTGATGGTGGTGGAGGTTATTTGTGTGTATGAGTGTGTATGTGTATGGTTATGTGTGGTCATGTGTGTTGTGTGGTTATGTATGTGTGTGGTTATGTGTGTGTATGTAAGTGTGTGTATGAGTGTGTATGTGTATGATAGGTGTGGGATTGATGGCTTTGGAGGTTTAGGGTGTGATAGCATCTGAGTCCATGGGTGTGGGATTGATGGCTTTGGAGGTTTAGGGTGTGATAGCATCTGAGTCCATGGGTGTGGGATTGATGGCTTTGGAGGTTTAGGGTGTGATAGCATCTGAGTCCATGGGTGTGGGATTGATGGCTTTGGAGGTTTAGGGTTTGATAGCATCTGAGTCCATGGGTGTGGGAATGGTGGGGCTGGGGATGATATATTTAGAGGTTTGGGGTAAGATTGTGTTGGGGGTGATGGGAGTTGGAATGGTGGGTTGAGGGTGGTGAGGGTGGGAATGATGGGGTCTGAGGTTTTTGGGTGAGATTGTGGTGGAGGTGATGGGTGTGGGGATGGTGGGTTTGGAGGTCAAAGGTGGGAATATTGTTGTTTCCCAAGCATATTTCACTACTCCTCACGATTCCTCAGTGTTCTTCGTTTCCTCCCCCCCAAAATGGGTTGGATTGTTACATGTTTTTTGGCAGAGCCCCCCCTTCTGGGGGGCAGGAGCCCCCCAGGGTCACCCCGTTGTCTGTTTCTTTGTTTGTTTGATTGTTTGTGCGACCGACATGCGACCAAGACGAAGCCTGACACGTCAGCCAACAGTCTCATAACTAACTGGCTCCGGTCCGCTCAATTCCGTTGCCAACACTCTCCGCCAATTGTACGCGTCGCTTCTCACCCTGCCTAGGACTTGTTCAGCCAACTCTGGACTGCTTACTGTGGACCTATTCCTAGTCCAGTCAGGTCTCAAGCTACAGAATCAATTTCGCAAATTTCTCGTGCAAGTCCTGATTTACTAGCTAAAGCTACAAAGCAACATAATCTAAATATTATACCATTGTTGAAGTAATGGCCTCTTAATTAGGGGGCCCACTCCAAGTACCGGCCCTCTGGGCGGTACTTGCAAGCCTTAGGCCTCTTTAAGTATGTCTTTCCTTGTCTGCCGAGCAGGACACTCTTTCATTGGAATGTACCTCGCCAAACAGGAATGCACATAATTTGGCACTCGTACTACAAGTAGCACCTTCAATACAACTCTGCTGCCTAAGTTTGTGTTGCCTTGTCTACCCGAGCAGGACACTCGTTCATCAGAATGTACCTCGCCAAACAGGAATGCACATAATTTGGCACTCGTGCTACAAGTAGCACCTTCAATACAACTCTGCTCCCTAAGTATGTGTTGCCTTGTCTACCCGAGCAGGACACTCCTTCATTGAAATGTTATGAATTGATTAGACAGTTGAAAGGCTTGTCCTGATATTCAATGCCTCCCTAAGTATATTTTGCATTGTCCACCTGAGCAGGACACTCTTTCATCGGAATGTACCTTGCCAAGGAGCTGACCTCTAAGGGCCACAAGGTCACCATCATGAACGATGGTGATGAGGTGAGCATTGTTACGTAATCATGAGTGTGTTTGTATGTGAGCGTATGTGTGCATGTGTGTGCGCGAGCGTGTGTATGCGTGTGTGTGTGTGCATGTGTATATGTGTGTGCATGTGTGTGCGCGTGCGTGCATGTGTGTGAAGCACAAGGTGTTGTGGAGGTGACCATCATGAACAATGGTGATGGGGTGAGAATTGTACAATTATCATGTGTGTTAGTTTTGTGTTTCTATGTGTGCGCTTGTGTGTGCGTGTGCGTGCGTGTGTGTGTGCATGGAAGCACATGGGACCATCATGAATGATGGTGATGAGGTGAGCATTCTTGGGTTGTTGTGTTTGCTCGTGCATGTGTTTGTCAATGTGTGTTTGCATGTGTTAGCACGGTTGTCCATGTTTGCACGGAGGCGCGGTGTGTTATGGAGGTGGCCCTCATGAACGATGGTGATGAGGTGAGCATCGTTACGTTATCATGTGTGTTTCGTTTTGTGTTTGTTTGTATGTGTGTGCATGTGTGCACATGTGTGTGTGCGTGCGTGTGTGTACATGGAAGCACGTATGACCATCATGAACGATGGTGATGAGGTGAGCGTTGTTGGGTTGTTGGGTTTGTGTGTGCGTGAGTCAATGTGTGTGTTTGCACGGAAGCACATTGTGTTATGGAGGTGGCCATGAAGAACGACGGTGATCAGTTGAGTATTGTAAGATTTTAACTTGTGTCTGCGTTTTTGTGTGCGTTTGCGTGTTTACATGTGTGTGTGTGTGTGTGTGCATATGTTAGTGTATATGTGTTCGTGTTTGTGCCTGTGCATACGTGTGTATGTGTGTGTATATTTGTGTGTGCATGTGTGTGTTGGTGTGTGCCTGTGTATATGTGTGTGTTAGTGTATGCACATCTCCTCACCACTCACATCTCCTCACCTCACCTCTTTTCACCTCTCACCACTCACATCTCCTCACCTCACCTCTTATCACCTCTCACCACTCACATCTCCTCACCTCACCTCTTATCACCTCTCACCACTCACATCTCCTCACCTCACCTCTTATCACCTCTCACCACTCACATCTCCTCACCTCACCTCTTATCACCTCTCACCACTCACATCTCCTCACCTCACCTCTTATCACCTCTCACCACTCACATCTCCTCACCTCACCTCTTATCACCTCTCACCACTCACATCTCCTCACCTCACCTCTTATCACCTCTCACCACTCACATCTCCCCACCTCTCATCACCACTCACCACTCACCACTCCTCTTACCCCTCATCACCCCTCATCACCTCACCTCTCCTCACCACTCACCTCTTATCACCTCTCATCACCACTCACCACTTACATCTCCTCACCACTTACCCGTGCTCACATCTTCTGGCCAAGCTTCTGAAGAAGGCTCCTTACACAAAGCAACATTTTGAGTTTGACACCACACAAAAGTAAACATGGGCAGTGGATTTTTGAGTGTTCACTACCCATGTTCAAAAGTTCATTTGACAAGCATTGTGCCTTGCTACCCTGCTCATTGTCTGCGGGCCAAGGAAAAAAGTGTTTTCACCCCTGCTCGCATCTTCAGGCCAAGCTTGTGAAGAAAGCTCCTTACAGCGCATACGCAGACCTTGCTCAGAGCGGTGTGGACATCTGCTGGGGCAGCCCAACAGACCCCTCTACCTGGCCCAAGGGTGACTTCCAGGTGCGTAAGAGTGAGGAAGAAATGTGATGAAGCGTCATACAGCAGCAAGGGAGGTTATTATGAGGACTGGAATATAGGGGAGAGGGGGGGGGGGGGGGGGGGGGGGGGGGGGGGGGCATATGGGATGCAGGTGGGTTGTAGGTGTGTGAGATGGAGGAAGTTGCTCGAAAGTACTAAGGGTCCGAAGTGAGCCCAAATCCCCCAAACAGCCCCCAAAACAGCACAACCCTTAATTCCCCAAACCTTAACCCGCTTCCAGGTTGTGTACGACAACAATGGCAAGGGTATGGACTCATGCAAGACCCTGATTGTCGCATTCAAGGGCTAGGTGGAGCACTACGCCTTCATGGGCTCTGCCAGTGCCTAAAAGGATGATATAAAACCCTACACCCCAACGCTGCAGCCCTCAAATCCCCCAAACAACCCCCAAAACGGCGCTACCTACAAATCCCTAAACCTTAACCCACATCCAGGTTGTGTACGACAACAACGGCAAGGACATGCCTTACCCCAAACCTAGCCCCCAAACCTTAAACCTTCCTCCAAACAGCGCAACCCCCAAATCCCAAATCCACAACCCCAAACCTGAATCCACATCCAGGTTGTGTACGACAACAACGGCAAGGACATGGACTCTTGCAAGACCCTGATTGTCGCATTCAAGGGCAAGGTGGACCACTATGTCTTTGTGGGCTCTGCCAGGGCCTACAAGGCTGATATGAAACCCTACACCCCAACGCTGCAGCCCTCAAATCCCCCAAACATCCCCCAAAACGCCTCCACCCCCAAATCCCCAAACCCGCATCCAGGTTGTGTACGACAACAACGGCAAGGACATGGATTCATGCAAGACCCTGATTGATGCGTTCAAGGGCAAGGTGGAGCACTATGTCTTTGTGGGCTCTGCCGGTGCCTACAAGGCTGATAGCATTGAGCCCCAGCATATGGAGGGTGACACGCGCAAAGCCTCTGCTGGTCATGTGACTGTGGAGAACTATCTGGTGGAGCAGGGCATGCCTTACACCGTGTTCCAGCCCCTCTACATCTATGGGCCTAACACTGGGAAGGATTGTGAGCAGGTGGGCTGGGGTAGGAAGTGGAGGGGGGGTGGAGAGGAGGGGCGAGTTTTCGGGGGGGGGGGGGGGGGGCATGTCGTACGCGGTGTTCCAGCCCTCAACATCTATGGGCCCAACACTGGGAAGGATTGCGAGCAGGTGGGCTGGGATGGGTGGGGGTTGGGGGGAGGGGGGAGCAGGGCATGCCTTACACTGTGTTCCAGCCCCTCTTCATCTATGGGCCCAGCACTGGGAAGGATTGCAAGCAGGTGGGCTGGGGTGGGGATTGGAGGGGGGGGGGGGGGGGAGAGCAGGAGGGGAGCAGGGCATGCCCTACACGGTGTTCCAGCCCCTCTACATCTTTCGGCCCAACACTGGGAAGTACTGCGAGCAGGTGGGATGGAAGAGGGGTGTGTGGAGAGGGGTGGGGACTGGAGGGGGGGGATGGAGTGGAGGGCTGGGTTTAGGGTTTAAGGTTTACGCGACTACACTGTGTCCCATCCCCTAGCCAGGCATCCAAATGACTACCTTGACACACACGCTCCCCCCCTTCCCCTGCACACACCCTCCCCCCACCACTCACCCCCGCATCCCCCCACTCACCCTCCCCACCCCCTTTCTCAGTGGTTAGTCGACCGTGTTATCTGCGACCGCTCCATCCCCCATCCAGGCATCTAAATGACCAACTTGACACACACACTCCCCCCCTTCCCCTGCACGCACCCCTCCCCCCCACTCACCCTCCCCACCCCCTTTCTCAGTGGTTTGTCGACTGTGTCATCCGCGACCTCCCCATCCCCCAGCCAGGCATCCAAATAACCACAACCACAACCCCTGCTCCCCCTCCTTCCATCCCCAACCCCCCAACGCCCTTCCCCCCAACTCACCCCCTTACTCAGGAGTTTGTGGACCGTGTCATCCGCGCCCGCCCCATCCCCCAGCCAGGCATCCAAATAACCACAACCACCACCCCTGCTCCCCCCTCCTTCCATTCCCAACCCCCCAACGCCCTTTCCCCCACTCACCCTTCCCCCCTCAGTGGTTTGTCGACCGCATTATCCGCGACCGCCCCGTCCCCATCCCCCAGCCAGGCATCCAAATGACCACCTTGACACACGTCGAGGACGTGGCCAGTATGTTGGCCGCAGTTGTGGGCAACAAGGCCGCCATTGGTCAGCACTACAACGTCTGCTCTGACCGCGCCATCACCTTTGTCGGTATCACCAAGGCTGTGTCCAAGGCCTTGGGCAAGGACCCCAACATCCTGCTGTACAGCCCCGAGGAGGTTGGCACTGGAAAGAGTGGCAAGGCCGAGGGCTTCCCCTTTAGGTGAGGCGCATATACTTGTTTGTATTATATTCGTATTTATTTATTGTGATATACGCTATTTATTATACTGCACCACCTTTGTCGGCATCACGTCCAAGGCAAAGGGCTTGCCCTTCAGGTGAGGGACACGTTTGGGGTTTGTGGTGGTGTTGGTGGAGTGCATGGTTGAATGTTTGAAGGTCAAGCTAGGCTGCATGTTTCATTTTGGGGGTGGGGGGGTCCAAGGCCTTGGGTAAAGACCCCAGCATCTTGTTGTACTTCCCAGGGGAGGTGGGCACTGGAAAGAGTGGCAGGGCTGGGGATTTCACCTTCAGGAGAGGCTCTAGTTGATCATAGTTAGATATCATTTAATTCAAAAAAAAGGTATAATAATACCTGAATAATAGTATAATAAATATAATTACTTGTTTTTTGTTTAATTTATTTATCTTAGGTAAAGCTAGAATGCAAGTTTTGGGGTGGTGGTGCCCAAGGCTTTGGGCAAGGACCCCAACATCTTGCTGTAGTGCTGTACAGCCTAGAAGAGGTGGGCACTAGAAAGGGTGCGTCCAGGCCACCCCTTTTCAATAGGGACCGGTATATCGTATGATGTTGACCAAAGGCGAGTATGATATCATATGATATCATACGAATTGCATCACATGATATTGTATATAAATTGTAGGTTTAGACCAATCAGACTGCTGGCATTATATGATATCATATAGCCGTTCCCTACTTTTTAAAAGGCACTTCGTTTTGTTATGCACTTTTTCCTAGTAATATTTTTTTTCCTGCCAGAGACGGCGAGCAGCCAAATTGCTGGCTGGAGCTATGTAACCCAGTTCAATTTCAAGTTAAATAGGGGGTGACCCCTATTCAAAAGGGGTGGCCACATCCAGGTGACCCTTTTTATTAAAACGTTGTACTGGAGTATCCCAGGCCTCTAAATTGTTACATCTCCTGATCGATTTATTCTGAGAATGGGGCTGTAATGGCATGATTCATAGCAATGTTGTTAGCAATGTTTCAGGTCATTCTGAGCACCTCATTTAGGTGTGTGTGTGTGTGGGGGGGGGGGGGGGGGGGGGGGGGGGGGGGGGGGGGGGGGGGGGGGCTGTTAATTTAAACATTGTGTTATTAAAACATTGAATAATATTAAAAATATGAAATTAAATTATTTTGCTGAAGGCTGCGGAATTCATTTTCATGTGGGGTGTATTTGTAAACGGCTTTTTGTTTTTAGATTCGCGTTTTGCTAAAATATATTATTTTGTTTGGTGGTGGCGAAGTCACTCTTCTTCGCACCATGCCAAGACACACTAGGATCCCCGTCTTTGCTCGTGAACACAAGCAGGGATTTTGTTTCCAAATCTGAGAAATGGGTTTTTTCTAGCTTTATGGTTATAGGCCTCCTCCAGGGACGGCGTTTTAATAGCTTTTTATAGCTTTTCAGGGCCATTTAGGGAAGAAGAACAAAACATCTGAACTATTCCACCCCCCACACACCCCACACATCCCAAAAAACTGCTTCTTGCTCTTCTTTTGATGCAATGTCGCACTAGGACCATCCACTTCTTTGCTATTGGAACCCCACCACCCCCACCCACCCACCCCAATAAACAACTTCTTGCACATCTCTCAATGCCATGACACACTAGGACCATCCACTTCTTTGCTATTGGAACCCACCCACCCCCCACCCACCCACCCCAATAAACAACTTCTTGCACATCTCTCAACGCCATGACACACTAGGACCATCCACTTCTTTGATATTGGAACCCACCCACCCCCCACCCACCTACCCCAATAAACAACTTCTTGCACATCTCTCAATGCCATGACACACTAGGACCATCCACTTCTTTGCTATTGGAACCCACCACCCCCCACCCACCCACCCCAATAAACAACTTCTTGCACATCTCTCAACGCCATGACACACTAGGACCATCCACTTCTTTGATATTGGAACCCACCCCACCCCCACCCACCCACCCCAATAAACAACTTCTTGCACATCTCTCAACGCCATGACACACTAGGACCATCCTCTTCTTTGCTATTGGAACCCACCCACCCACCCACCCACCCACACCCCAATAAACAACTTCTTGCACATCTCTCAATGCCATGACACACTAGGACCATCCACTTCTTTGCTATTGGAACCCCCCCCCCCCCCCCACTCACCCACCCCAATACACAACTGCTTACTCTTCTCTTGATGCCATGACACCCTAGGACCATCCACCTCTTTGCTAACTAGGACAAAGCCAAACGCGACTTCAACCGGAAGCAAAAGCACGACTTTCTTTCTGATGTTTCCAACCCAAACAATATCAACCACGTCTTTGCTAATGCAACCCTGCTTCTTACTCTCCTTAACACCATGCCATGACACACTAAACCCTAAACCCTAAACCCTTACATAGGACCATCCACTTCTTTGCTAATTCGGACAAAGCCAAGCGCGACTTGGGCTGGAAGCCCAAGCACGTCTTTCTTTCCGACGTGGCGGATCTGGTAGCTGACTATAAGAAGTTGGGCCGTGAGAGCAAGGAAATCGACTTCACCACTGACGACAAGATCCTGAGGGCTAAGGTCTGGGAAATGGTTAAGGACTGTTAATAAATCAATAGTAATAGTAACCTTATTACGAGGTGTGACGTTTAGGGGGCCAGGCTAGCCCGTTTGCTTGCACTGGGGGCATGCACCAATTAAGGACTGTTTGTTATTTGGGATACACATAGCAGCTTCCAGGCAGATCCTTTCACCCATCCATGTCCAAACACCAATTAAGGACTGTTAACGCTGTATGTTATTTGGGATACACGTAGCAGCTTCCAGGCAGCTTCTTTCACCCATCCATGGGCCAAACCTGAGGTGATGACAAGATCATGAGGGCTAAGCTCTGGGAAATGGTGAAAGACTGTTAACACAGCTTGTTATTTGAGCTACATGTAGCAGCTTCCAGGCAGCTTCTTTCACCCATCCATGGGCCAAACCTAAAGTGATGACAAGATCATGAGGGCTAATGTCTGGTAAATGGTGAAAGACTGTTAACACTGTTTCTTTTGGGGGCTACACATAACAGCTTCTAGGCAGCTCCTTTCACCCATCCATGGGCCAAACCTGGAGCTAGCTAGTGCGTTTGAAAGCTGTCAAGGGCCAAGGTCTGGGAAATGGTTGAGTATTGTTAACCCCGTTAAATGTTGGATTGGATTGTTACATGGTTTTTCAGCCGTCTTCCAAGTCCAAGTCGCCCCTGTGCGATACCCTCGGAAACCAGGAACACACTAAACAGATTAGACAATTGAAAGGGTTGTCCAGGTCACTGTTGGGACCTCCCTGCACTTGTCATGGTCTCATAGTCTATCTCACTGACCTCAGACCGGCGTTAAGGGGCGCTAGATGTGTGTAAGTTGTTTGGGCCGGGGGTAGTCAAATAGGCTAAAGAGACTTGCCGAACCATGATGTGTGCTAAATGTTATTTGGGCACAATTCCTTGATCTTAGCTTTCCATACAGCTTCCATACGGCTTCCACACAGCTTCCACACAGCTTGCCATAGAGCTTCCATACAGCTTCCACACAGCTTGCCATACAGCTTCCACACAGCTTCCATGCAGCTTCCATACAGCTTTCCATACATCTACCACACAGCTTGCCTTGTGTACCGCTGTTGCTGGAGATGGGGCCACACACAGCTTGCCTTGTGTACCGCTGCTGCTGGAGATAGGGGCACAGTCTAGGTACTGCTATCTCTGTTTCTTTTAAGGGCTACGCATAGCAACTTAAAGGCAGCTCCCTTTCCCTGTACTTGAGCCAAACCTGAACCTAGCTCGTGCGTCTGAAAGCTGATATGACAAGCATTACAATGCTGCCTCAATCATTGTGTTTGACCTCGTGGCTGGCTATTGGAGCTGGCTGGAAGATGCTATGCGTAGCCCAAAAATGAAAAAGTGTTAGGTACTCCTACGTTGATGAATTACCGCTCAACTCCCCCCGTCGTGTAGCTATCATGTAGCTGTGAAGTAGCTGACAGAAGCCCTGAAAATATGCAGTCATGAAAGTGCATGTGGCTCTGGGAAATGGTGAACGACTGTTAACACAGCTTGTTACTTGGGCTACATATAGCAGCTTCCAGGCAGCTTCTTTCACCCATCCATGGGCCAAACCTAAAGTGATGACGAGATCATGAGGGCTAAGCTCTGGGAAATGGTGAAAGACTGTTAACACTGCTTGTTATTTGGGCTACACATAACAGCTTCTAGGCAGCTCCTTTCACCCATACATGGGCCAAACCTGGAGCTAGCTAGTGTGTATGAAAGCTGCTAAGGGCCAAGGTCTGGGAAATGCTTAATGATTGGTAACTCTCCTTATTCATCCATACCCATGCTGCCCACTGATAGATCTCTCATTTGTCCTTGCGACATAGCTTCATCTGTGCTGCCAAGCCCCGCTCTCCTACCCTCCTATTCTCCTATGCACCTATCCTCCCACCCCACTCTCCTACCCTCCTCTCCTCCTACCCTCCCATCCTGCTCCCGAACCCTCCTACCCTCCTATTCCCCTACCCTCCCTCCCTCCCTCCCACCCCTCCCACCCCTCTCTCTTACCCTCCTCTCCCCACACCCTCCTATTCGCCTACCCACCCGCCCACACACACCGCTCTCCCACCCTCCTATCCTCCTACATACCTGCACTCCTTTCCTCCTATCCCCACTCCACCCCACCTCCCATGCTGTTGTCTCACGCCCAGCCATGGCATCCCAACTGATCTGTTCCCCCCTTATTTTGGACGAAGGCGGTCTAAGCCCAAGCCAAGAGAATGGAGGCAGATGACCCCACCCATCTGTGCCTACCTGGCATCACCTACTGGCTACATTCCTTCATCACCTACTACATACCTACATGAGTGTTGAGTGTGTGCCAAGGTGTAAGAGGTGTTGCAAGCCTACCTGGCATCACCTACTGGTTACATTTGTCATCATACATGTGTGTGCATCATGACTAAATACATGCGTGGTGTCGCATCAAATGTACCCCTCGGCCATGCCCGCCCAACACTTGCTATCAAGTGGCCCTAGTGTTGCTAATGCACAGCTGCGTAGCTAGTTGCCCTGCATCAGCTACCACATGCAGAGCTTGTTTGTCGCCCTGTAGCTAACGATATTCCTCAGCCACCACCACCACATTCATGTCTTCTTCTGTCCTTTAGCTAGTGTTCCTCCCAGTGTTTTTCTTCTCAGCTACGAGCAGCAGCTTCCAGGTAGCTCCCCTGACTGGCTATTAAGTTTAACCTATCGCAAGCTAGTGCACCTTGAAGCTGAGGCAATCAGCTGTCCAGAGCTCTGAAATATTTGGGTGTGGGAAAGTGGCTGGCTCAAGAAGCCGCTGCTCGGAGCCAAAAAGAAAAGCTAGTGGTCCTCCTTCCCATTTTGATAGTGTGCTCCTACCTTCCGTACAACCACAGTTTTTTTACAATTTTGTTGCCCTTGATGCGTGTGACAATGTGTGTCGAAGGACGAGCTTTGAATGTTGTTACTACTACATACGGAGAGCAGGCCTTAATTAGAGCTGGAGCCATGTAACCAAGTTCAAGGTTTGGAATTTCGGATTAAATCTGGATTAGATTGTTAATTTGTTACATGGTTTCTCAGCCAACTACTGCTCACAGTCTTGCTTAGCCCCACGTGCGATACCCAAGGAAACCAGGAAGCACAGTGATAAATTATTTTTGTGATTCTCATCGCACTTTTGAATACATTTTAAACTCCCACCTAAGTGCGCTTACTCTTTTGTAGGAGTGGCAAACTGGAATCATCAATCGAATTGAATCCTCGGTGCCGTTGGCTTGTGTCGAGAGACCCACCTCCTAGGGTGAAATTCCTTTCGTAGAAAACAAAAAAATTACCACTGAGCAGGGATAGTCAATATGTTATGTTGCAGTGCCTTGTATCATCTTTGTGGTACGTGTGTATGTAGGGCTGTCAATACCGTACGGTATTTTCAATTACCGTACGATATATCGTGATATACCGTACGGTATTTGTATACCCTTTTTTGGGAAAATCAGTATAAGACCAAGGGGATATAACAGGAAATACCGTTTACACGTCCATACACTTAAAATCAAGTCAAATGGACCAATACTGAGGGATATAGAAAAACAAGGTAATATTATCGTGGTCTATTACAGTACGATATATCGTGATATATCGTACGGTATAAATTCCCTGACTCAAGTGCTTCTGACGAGAATCGAACCGCCGACCTGCCGAGTCGCAAGCCCAAGCGATTTGGACCAAACACGATACATCGTACGGTAAACACGATATATCGTGTTTACCGTACGATGGATCCCAACAATACCGTACGGTTTCCTTGTCATGTGAACCGATATTATGCGTATCGGGTGATGGATATTATGTGTATCGATATATCGTACGGTACACGGTAAAATAAATACCGGGCGGTATAAAGCTTGACAGCCCTATGTGTATGCCACATGAACTTGAACTTGGTTGCTTAGCTTCAGCCAGCGATTTGGCTGCTCGTCGTCATCGGCAGTAAAAAAAGGCGGCAGGGATGTTCAATATGTTATGCTTGGCGTCTGAAATGCAGACTTTGGGGGCATGTTACGATGCCAATGCAGATTTTTACTCACAAGTGCGTCTACTACCTGGATTTTGTAGGAGTGGCCACGCCATTCGAACTGAATCCTCGGTGCTGTTGGCTTGTGTCGGGTTCAATTCCTTTCATAAAAAACAAAAGGTAACCACTGAGTAAGGATGTCCAAAACGTTATGTTTCACGCCTTATATATTATATTGTAGAATTAAAATTATCACTATAGCACGAACTCAAGGCCCCCGTCGGTAAAACGATTGTTTGAGGTCCAGTTCACCAGTGCTTTTTATTTTGTAGACCATCCTAACACGGCTGGGCAAGTCCCCTTAGCCTATTCGGCCTACCCCTAGACCGTGACATACATACAAGTCTGAAATACAGACTTTGAGGGCCTGTTACAATGGCAAAGCAGATTTTGGCTCATAAGCAGGGTACTTCAAATGGCCAAATTGGCCAGCGCTTTAGCGCAGTTGAAAACAAAAAAACTGCGCTTTGTAGTGCAAAAAGCGCAAAACTTGCTTGCAGCGCCCACAAGGGGTTACAAAAAACTGCGCTTAAAGCGCAGAGGGGGTCAAAAAGTCAGCGCTCACAGGCGCAAAAGCGCGCGCTTTGAATTACCCTGCTCATAAGTGCGCCTACTCTTATGTAGGAGTGGCAAACTGGCAACACCATTCGAACTGAATCCTCAGTGTCGCGAGTTTCTGTAGGGAGACCCACCTCCTGGGGGTGAAATACCTTTGACAACTACAAAATGAAACGTAGGCCACATGGGTTGTTCAAGGGCTCTTGAACGTCTACGTGCTGAGACGAAACTATTTACAAAACTGTGTGTTTATAAGGCCAAATCCACCTTTCCAACATTCAAGGGTTCTTGAACGTGTACGTGTTGACACGTAATGATCACGCCTGGTGGGGCGCGGCACGAAGGGATCCCCGTCTTACGGCGGTAGAGAATGGGCTGCTACTTTATGCGGACAAAGCCACCATGGCGGTTGAACACTAAAGCGCAGCCGTAGGGGTTTAAACCCGGCACCTTCATCGTTTCAACGAAATGATCAACCATTGAACCATTCGTCAAAACGGGGATGAGCCACTCCTACAGAAGTGATAAGGTAGGAGACACACTTAGGTCAAACCCGCGACCAATCACCATCCCAGCCCAGTCTGGAGGGCAATTTGGTCCAGACCCCGTTTTAAAGGCTTCGGCAACGGGAGTTCAAGCCCCACTGCCGGAAGACGGCGGGTGTTTTCTCGAGTCCGACTTTAGAGCGGTGCTGTTTCACTGCAGGACATGGGCCCCTTGTAATCTGTATTTCCAATCAAACCTGCACCACTGGCCCTACGGACCAGGACACCGGCTGACCAGGACAGACAAGCTCCCTGTCCTGGTCGGTAGGGTCAGTGGTGCACGTGTGATTGGTCGTGGGGGGGGGGGGTCGGGTTGAACTCAGAGCCCCCGTAGGTAAAACGATTGTTTGGGGTTCAATTCATCAGTGCTTTTTCTTTGAAGCCCTTCCTACTAGTTTAGTCCCTTTAGCCTACTTGGCCTACCCCTGGAATGTAACATACATACAGATTGCAAGGAAGGGACAATGTCAATGTGAAAGGCGGAGCCTCTCCTACAGAAGTGATAAGGTAGGAGACACCCTTAGGTCAAACCCAAGCACACCTGCACCACTGGCCCTACCAACTAAGTTCAAGTTCTTAAAGGTGGAGCCACTCCTACAGAAGTCATAAGTTTTTGTTTTTTGTTAAATAAGGTAGGAGACACCCTTAGGTCGGCGGGAGATGCCGACCCACTACCAATCATACCTAGGATGTAACCAAGTTCAAGTTGTATGATAGGATGGGACAAAGCTCCCTGTCCTGGTCGATAGGATGTAACCAAGTACAAGTTGTACTGGCTGACCAGGACAGACAAGCTCCCTGCCTTGCTTGGTAGGATGTAACCAAGATCAAATTGTACAGGCTGATCAGGACAGACAAGCTTCCTGACTTCCTCGGTAGTATGTAACCGAGTACAAGTTATACTGGCTGACCAGGATAGACTAGCTCCCTGCGGAGGGGGGATGCTAGTACCCATAAAGCCAGTACCCACAAGCCAGATCTCCTATACCCTAAACCCTATTACCTAAACATTATAACGTAAACCTTATAACCTAAACCCGAGGAGATCAGGCTTGTGGGTACAGGCTTTGTGGGTACAAGCTTCCCCCCACCGCTCCCTGCCTTGGTCAATAGGATGTAACCAAGTTCTACGATCGGATGCAACCAAGTTCAAGTTCTATGATAGGATGGGACGAAGCTCCACATCACCCATCCCAAGCGCCTGCGCAGGTTGAGGTGATGGTGAGTATGTAAGTATTTTTGGCAGAGCCCCCCCTTCTGGGGGGCGGGAGCCCCCAGAGTCACCCCGTTGTTAGTCTTTAGTGTTGCCGTGTTGTTTGACGTGTGTGTTTGTGTGTGTGTGTGATTTATGGGGTGGGGAGTTAGTACACTTGTGGCATACCCCTTGCATGAATAAGCTACGCAAGCCAGCTGGCCAACTTCTCCCAGTCCCAGAGCATGGTGGTGTCTTTTTTTTTTCTTTTTCGTGTGTGCGTCTGTGTGTGTGATTTAGGGGTGGGGGAGAGTTGGTACAGTTGTGACCTACCTCAAGCATGAATAAGCTAAGCAAGCCAGTTAGCCAGCTTCTCCCAGCCCCAGAGCATGGTGGTGTGTGTGTGTGCGCGGGTTTGTGTGTGTGATTCGGGGGTGGGGGAGAGTTGGTACAGTTGTGACCTACCTCAAGCATGAATAAGCTAAGCAAGCCAGTTAGCCAGCTTCTCCCAGCCCCAGAGCATGGTGGTGTGTGTGTGTGTGCGCGTTAGTGTGTGTGATTCGGGGGTGGGGGAGAGTTGGTACAGTTGTGACCTACCTCAAGCATGAATAAGCTAAGCAAGCCAGTTAGCCAGCTTCTCCCAGCCCCAGAGCATGGTGGTGTGTGTGTGTGTGTGTGCGCGTTTGTGTGTGTGATTCGGGGGTGGGGGAGAGTTGGTACAGTTGTGACCTACCTCAAGCATGAATAAGCTAAGCAAGCCAGTTAGCCAGCTTCTCCCAGCCCCAGAGCATGGTGGTGTGTGTGTGTGTGTGCGCGTTAGTGTGTGTGATTCGGGGGTGGGGGAGAGTTGGTACAGTTGTGACCTACCTCAAGCATGAATAAGCTAAGCAAGCCAGTTAGCCAGCTTCTCCCAGCCCCAGAGCATGGTGGTGTGTGTGTGTGTGCGCGGGTTGTGTGTGTGATTTGGGGGTGGGGGAGAGTTGGTACAGTTGTGACATACATCAAGCATGAATAAGCTAAGCAAGCCTGTTAGCCAGCTTCTTCCAGCCCCAGAGCATGGTGGTGTGTGTGTGTGTGTGTGCGCGTTTGTGTGTGTGATTTGGGGGTGGGGGAGAGTTGGTACAGTTGTGACCTACCTCAAGCATGAATAAGCTAAGCAAGCCAGTTAGCCAGCTTCTCCCAGCCCCAGAGCATGGTGGTGTGTGTGTGTGTGCGCGTTAGTGTGTGTGATTCGGGGGTGGGGGAGAGTTGGTATAGTTGTGACCTACCTCAAGCATGAATAAGCTAAGCAAGCAGCCAGCTTGTTAGCCCCCTGTGTCTGTTTGTAGTGTTTTCTGACAGCACTTACCCCTGGACCTAACTGGCCCTGTCATAACTATGGTTTCGGTCCACTGCACTCGATTCCAGTGCCACCTGTCGCTCCATTAGCCAACACTCTCCGCCAATTTTCCACGCTGCTTGCGACACGCCTAAGTATATATGTATGTTACAGTCCAGGGGTAGCCAAATAGGCTAAAGGGACATTCCAAACCTCAAAACAGGAAAGGCACTTACAAATAAACTGGTGAACTGAACCCCAACACACCGTAAGAGACGGGGGTCCGGCGTTCGGTGAGATAGTGAGATGAAAAAAAACATCTGAGCATTGTGCACCAATCATTGTCATACATCAACATCAATACCAGTATCAGGTTTAGGTAATGGTGAGCGGGGTACTTCCAAGCGCGCGCTTTTACGCTTGGCGCGCTGCCTTTTTGAGCCCCAGTTTTTGAGCCCCAGTTACGCTTGGCGCGCTGCCTTTTTGAGCCCCTTTTACGCTTGGCGCGCGCTTTTACGCGCTGGCGCGCTGCCTTTTTGAGCCCCAGTGCGTGTTTCGCGCAGTTTTTTGCAAACCCCTGTGGGCGCAGCAAGCAATTTTTGCGCTTTTTGCACTGCAAAGCGCAGTTTTGTTTTTCAAGTGCGCTAAAGCGCTGGCCAATTTGGTCAATGGAAGTACCCTGATGTGAGATAGTGAGTATGGAAAAAAAAAATCTGAGCATTGTGCACCAATCATTGTCATACATCAACATCAATACCAATACTAGGTTGAGGTGATGGTGAGGTGATGGTGAGCAGAAACAAGCTCTAGGGTGATGGTGATGGTGAGGTGATGGTGAGCAGGTGATGGTGAGGTGGTGGTGATCAGGTGATGGTGAGCTCTAGGGTGATGGTGATGGTGAGGTGATGGTGAGCAGGTGATGGTGAGCTCTAGGGTGATGGTGATGGTGAGGTGATGGTGAGCAGAAACCAGCTCTATGCAGCGTCGCATGCGACGCTACAATTGGCGGAGAGTATTCGCGTGTTAGTTATTCAAATAATTTCGAGATTCTAGTGAGACGGCTCGTCCGACTAATATTACCGGTATATAATATTATATAATATTATTTTTTCACTAATATTATAAAACATAGCCGAACCCTAGATATCAGTGCATAAATAAATCGAGATCTCAGGTGGTGCAGGCTCTGTAACATTCAGTGTAGACACAACATCAGAGACATCAACATCAGTAATACATCAGTATACATCAAACATCAGTGTATACATCAACATCAGTGTTATACATCAACATTCAGTGTATACATCAACATCAGTGTATATACATCACCACATCAGTGTACATCAACATCAGTGTGTACATCACATCAGTG
Organism: Microglena sp. YARC; assembly: GCA_022414725.1. Classification (NCBI taxonomy): domain Eukaryota; kingdom Viridiplantae; phylum Chlorophyta; class Chlorophyceae; order Chlamydomonadales; family Chlamydomonadaceae; genus Microglena; species Microglena sp. YARC. The sequence goes on along the minus strand of CM039464.1, from coordinate 25,132,975 downwards.
AACCATACATCAACATCAGTGGTGAGTGTAACATCACATCTACATCAAACATCAGTGTAACATCAACATCAGTGTTATACATCAACATCAGTGTATATCAGTGTATTCAACATCATCAGTGTATACATCAACATCCATCAACATCAGTGTGTATACATCAAACATCAGTCAGTGTATACATATATCAGTGTATCATACATCAACACGTATATATACATCAACATCAGTGTAACCATCAACATCAGTGTATATCATCAGTGTATACATCAGTATACCAACATCTCAATACATATCAGTGTATTACATCATCAGTGTATACTCATCAGTGTATACATCAACATCAGTGATCAACATCAGTATACACCACATCAGTGTCCATCAGTGTTATCAACTCAGTGTATAGTGTATACATACATCAGTGTATACACCAACATCAGTGTAATACATCACATCAGTGGTGTATACATACTGTATCACCAACATCAGTGTATCAAAACATCAGTGTATACATACACCAACATCAAGTGTATACACCAACATCAGTGTATACACCAACATCAGTATACATAACATCAGTGTATATCAACACAGTGTATCAATCAACATCAGTGTATATACATCAACATCAGTGCTGTATACATCAACATCAGTGTATACATCAGTGTTAACATCATGTATACATCAACATCAGTGATACATCAACATCAGTGATACATCAACATCAGTGTATACATCAACCAAATCAGTGTATACATCAACATCAGTGTATACATCAACATCAGTGTATACATCAACATCAGTGTACAAACATATACATCAACATCAGTGTATACATCAACATCAGTGTATACATCAACATCAGTGTATACATCAACATCAGTTATACATCAACATCAGTGTATACCAGTGATCAACATCAGTGTATACATCAAGCACACATCAACATCAGTGTATACACCAACATCAGTGTATACATCAACCATCAGTGTACATACATCAATCAGTTATACATCAACATCAGTGTATACATCAGTTATTACATCAAACATCAGTTATACATCACATCAGTGTACACATACATCAGTGTATACATCAACATCAGTGTATACATCAACATCAGTGTATACATCAACATCAGTGTATACATCAACATCAGTGTATACATCAACATCAGTGTATACATCAACATCAGTGTATACATCAACATCAGTGTATAACATCAACATCAGTGTATACATTCAACATCAGTGTATACATCAACATCAGTGTTATACTCAACATCAGTGTATACATCAACATCAGTGTATACATCAACATCAGTGTATCATAAACATCAGTGTATACATCAACATCAGTGTATACATCAACATCAGTGTATACATCAACATCAGTGTATACATCAACAGCTCAGTCATTATACATCAACATCAGTGTATACATCAACATCAGTGTATTACATCGAGTACATCAGTACAAGCAGTGATCGTGATAAATCAACATCAGTGTATACATCAACATCAGTGTTACATCAACATCAAGTGTATCAGTGTATACATCATCAACATCAGTTTGTATACATTCAACATCAGTGATACATCAAACATCAGTGTATACATTAACATCAGTGTATAACATCAACATCAGTGTATACATCAACAATCAGTGTTATACATCAACATCAGTGTATACATCAACATCAGTGTATACATCAAACATCAGTGCTGTACATAACATCAGTTGTATACATCAAACATCATAAGTGTATACATAACATCAGTGTATACATCAACATCAGTGTATACATCAACATCAGTGTATACATCAACATCAGTGTATACATCAACATCAGTGTATACATCAACATCAGTGTATACATCAACATCAGTGTATACATCAACATCAGTTATACATCCAATCACATCACATCAGTGTATACATCAAACATCAGTGTATACATCAACATCAGTGTATACATCAACATCAGTGTATACATCAACATCAGTTGTATACATCAACATCAGTGTTATACATCAACATCAGTGTATACAACCAACATCAGTGTATACATCAACATCAGATTATACATGTACTACATCAAACATCAGTGTATACATCAACATCAGTGTATACATCAACATCAGTGTATACATCAACATCAGTGTAACATCAACACCATACACATCAGTGTATACATCAACATCAGTGTATATACTACACAACATCAGTGTATACATCAACATCAGTGATACATCAACATCAGTGTATACATCAACATCAGTGTATACATCAACATCAGTGTATCATCAACATCAGTGTCAGTGATACATCAACATCAGTGTATACATCAACATCAGTGTAACATCAACATCAGTGTATATCAACAATCAGTGTATACATCAACATCAGTGTTACATCAACATCAGTGTATACATCACATCAGTGTATACATCAACATCAGTGTATACATACATCAGCAGTGTATACCAACATCAGGTATACATCAACATCAGTTATACATCAACATGTGTATACATCAACATCAGTGTATACATCAACATCAGTTATACATCAACAAGTGTATACATCAACATCAGTGTATACATCAACATCAGTGTATACATCAACACAGTGACATCAGTGTATACATATCAAGTGTATATACATCAACTTCAGTGTATACATCAACATCATGTGTATATCATCAACATCAGTGTTACTCACAACATCATCAGTGTATACATCAACATCAGTGTATACATCAACATCAGTGGTATCAACATCAACAATCAGTCAGGTATACATAACAGTGTCAACATCATGTATACATCAACATCAGAGTAATACATCAACATCAGTGTAAGACATCACATCAGTGTATACATCAACATCAGTGTATACATCCATCAGTGTATACATCAACATCAGTGTATACATCAACATCAGTGTATACATCAACATCATGTATACATCAACATCAGTGCATCAGTGTATACATCAACATCAGTGATCAGCATCACATGTGTATACATCAACATCAAGTGTATACATCAACTTGTATACATCACATCTGTATACATCAACATCAGTGTATACATACATCGACATATCAGTGTATCATCAACATTCAGTGTATACATCAATCAGTGTACATCAACATCAGTGTATACATCAACATCCGTGCTATACATCATTAAACATCAGTGTATACATCAACATCAGTATACATCAACATCAGTGTTATACACATCAACATGCATCAGTGTATATCAACACATCATACACATCAGTGTATACATCAACATCAGTGTCAACAATACATCATCACATCAGTGTAACATATACATCAATCATGCAGTGTATAATCATCACAACATCAGTGTATACATCAAACATCAGTGTATACATAACATACCATAATCAACATCAGTGTATCAACATCATGTATACATCAACATCAGTGTATAACATCAACATCAGTGTATACATCAACATCAGTGTAAACAGTGTAACATCAACATCAGTGTATCAACACAGTGTATACATCAACATCAGTGTATATACATCACATCAGTGTATACATCAACATCAGTGATCAACATCAGTGTATACATCAACATCAGTGTATACATCAACATCAGTGTATACATCAACATCATATACATCAACATCAGTGTATACATCAACATCATCGTGTCATGTATCATCAACATCAGTGTACATCAACACAGTGTCAACATCAGTGTCAACACATCAACATCAGTGTATACATCAACATCCATCAGTGTATACAGTGTATACAACATCAGTTGTATATCAACATCAGTGTATACATCAACATCAGTGTAATCATCAACATCAGTGTATCAACGATCAGTGTATACATCAACATCAGTGTATCACATCAACATCAGTGTATACATCCACATCAGTGTATACATCAACATCAGTGTATACATCAACATCAGTGTATACATCAACATCAGTGTATACATCAACATCAGTGTATACATCAACATCAGTGTATACATCAACATCAATGTATACATCAACATCAGTGTATACATCAACATCAGTGTATACATCAACATCAGTGTATACATCAACATCAGTGTATACATCAACACATCAACATCAGTGTTATACATACACATCAACATCAGTGTATAACATCAACATCAAATCAGTGTACATCAGCATCAATACATCAACATCAGTGTATACATCAACATCAGTGTCAGGTCAAGGTGATGGTTGGATGTGTGTCTTACCGACCGGTGATGCTAGTACTAGTGCTGAGATCATTGTTCAGCGATCATATACCTTTGCCATATATCAATACCAGTGTCAAGATGAGGTGGTGGTGAGATGAGTGTTTTACCGACCGGTGTATGCTAGTACTAGTGTTTGAAGCATTGTGCAGCGCTCACATACATTAGCCTTATATTCATGCATATCATTACCAGTGTCAGGTTGAGGTGGCGTTGAGATGAGTGTCTTACCAGCCAGTGTGTGCTAGTACTAGTGTTGGAAGCATTGTGCAGAAATAATTTACCTTCGCCATATATCAATACCAGCATCAGGTTGAGGTGGTGGTGAGATGAGGGTCTTACCACCCAGTGTTTGCTAGTACGTGTGCTGAGAGCATTTTGAAGCACTCATATACCTCATTTACATGGGTGAGGTGAGTGATTAAAAACTTCTCACCTCATCTCTATTTTTCTGTCGAATCTCTTCTATTGCGTAAACAGCGTACACGCTTGAAGCCACTGACAAGAGGAAGGTGAAGAAAATGAAAGCCGTTGTCGCCTGTATGGTGTTGGGTGTGTTAGTGATTGTACTGGTGACATATGTTGGGTGTGTTAGTGATTGCACTGTTGATAATTGTTTGGTGTTAGGGCTTGGTGTATGGTGTTGGGTGTTTAGTGATAGTACTAGTGATAGATGTTTGGTGTAAGGGTTTGGTGTTTGATGTTTAGTGATTGTACTGGTGAAAGGTGTTTGGTGTTAGGGCTTAGTGCTTGGTGTTTGTTGTTTGCTGGTGTTTGGTGTTTAGTGATTGTACTGGTGGTACGTGTTTGGTGTTTAGTGATTGTACTGGTGGTACGTGTTTG
>CM039464.1:25052864-25122864 GCA_022414725.1 Microglena sp. YARC | reverse complement strand
ACAATGTATCGTACGATAACTGAAAATATCGTACGATATTGACAGCCCTAAATATAACAAATCTGTCTCAGACCCAGAGTGGGACAGAGGCAGAGACAACCTAGAACCCGAGTGAACACAATCAAACAAATCTGTCTCAGACCCAGAGTGAGACAGAGACAGAGACAGCCAAGAACCCAAGTCAACAAAATAAAACAAATCTGTCTCTGCCAGGACTCTCTGCCCACAGTTCCAGCCCACTACCAATTTCAGAGGATTGAAGTGGGTTTAGAAGGATTTGGATACTGATTTGGAAGGAATTGGCTCTGCGAGATTTGTAGCTATCCCTGTCCACAGTTCCGCTACCTTGACTAGCGCACTTCTCAGCTACCAAATGGGAGAAACAGCAGGCAGATGGATGCCTTTCTCTTCGTCGCCAGACGGCCGAATCGAAAAAGCTGGGACACATGTACTCACCACAGGTCTACGAATGTGTGGAAACTCAGGACCATCTGCAGTACTTACCACAGGTCTACGAATGTGTGGAAACTCAGGACCATCTGCAGTAAAAAGAGGCAGGAGGTGTTGACAGCGATTAGTTTGATCAGCTGAATATATGCTCCAGTGGTGCGGTGTGGCGTGGTGTGGAGTGGTGTTGTGTGGTGTGGAGTGGTGTGGTGTGGTGTGGAGTAGTGTTGTGTGGAGTGTTGTAGAGTGGTGTGTTGTGGAGTGGTGTTGTGTGGAGTGTTGTGGAGTGGTGTGTTGTGGAGTGGTGTGGAGTGGTGTGGTGTGGTGTGGAGTGGTGTTGTGTGGAGTGTTGTGGAGTGGTGTGGTGTGGAGTGGTGTGGAGTGGTGTGGTGTTGTGTGGAGTGTTGTGGAGTGTTGTGGAGTGTTGTGGAGTGTTGTGTTGTGGTGTGGAGTGGTGTGGAGTGGTGTGGAGTGGTGTGGAGTGGTGCGGAGTGGTGTGGTGTGGAGTGGTGTCAGGTGGAGTGGGGTGGATTGGTGTGGTTTGGTGTGGAGTGGTGTGGTGTGGTTTGGAGTGGTGTGGTCTGGTGTGGTCTGATGTGGTGTGGAGTGGTGTGGTGTAGTGTGGAGTGGTGTGGCGTGGTGTGGCGTGGTGTGGAATGGTGTGTTGTTGAGCGGATGGTGTGGCGTGGAGTGGTGTGGCGTGGTGCACAACGCCAAAAATCCCACCCCACACACACACCACCACCACCACCATAACGCGGGCGGAGTTGAGATGTGTAGCATAAACACTTGTACCCCAGGAGCATCCACGTGAATGCAATCTTGGTCCTTCCCTCATCTCCCCTCCCCACCCACCCCACACACCCCTATCCTGTCCTCTCCTCCTCAACTCCCAATCCACATAAACAGAGGCGCAGTACACACACGGCTGCCCACTAAGAGTGTACTGCTCATGCATCCGCCTGAAATATGTGTAGCATAAGCACTACTATCCCAGGAGCATGCACGTTAATGCAATCTTGGTCATCCCCCCCCACACACACACACTCCCCCTCTCCTGCCCTGTCCTCTTCCCCTCCCAATCCCACATAAACACTACTACCCAGGAGCATGCACATTAATGCAATCTTGGTCATCCCCCCCCCCCCCCCCCCTCGCCCCCCCCCACACACACACATCTCCTGCCCTGTCCCCTTCCCTCCAATCCACAGAAAAACTACTACCCCAGGAGCATGCACGTTAATGCAATCTTGTTCATCCCCCCCCCCCCCCCCCCTCCCCCCCACACATACACACACCCTCCCCCCTCTCCTGCCCTGTCCTCTTCCCCTCCCAATCCACAGAAACACTACTACCCCAGGAGCATGCACGTTAATGCAATCTTGTTCATCCCCCCCCCCCCCCCTTCGCCCCCCCCCCCACACACACACACACCCTCCCCCCTCTCCTGCCCTGTCCTCTTCCCCTCCCAATCCACAGAAACACTACTACCCCAGGAGCATGCACGTTAATGCAATCTTGTTCATCCCCCCCCCCCCCCCCCCCCTCGCCCCCACACATACACACACCCTCCCCCCTCTCCTGCCCTGTCCTCTTCCCTCCCAATCCACAGAAACACTACTACCCCAGGAGCATGCACGTTAATGCAATCTTGTTCATCCCCCCCCCCCTTCGCCCCCCCCCCACCCACACACACACACACACTTCCCCCTCTCCTGCCCTGTCCTCTTCCCCTCCAATCCACAGAAACACTACTACCCCAGGAGCATGCACGTTAATGCAATCTTGTTCATCCCCCCCCCCCCCCCCCCCCTCGCCCCCCCCACACATACACACACCTCCCCCCTCTCCTGCCCTGTCCTCTTCCCCTCCCAATCCACAGAAACACTACTACCCCAGGAGCATGCACGTTAATGCAATCTTGTTCATACCCCCCCCTTCGCCCCCCCCCCCCACCACCACACACACACACACACACTCCCCCTCCCCTGCCCTGTCCTCTTCCCCTCCCAATCCACAGAAACACGACTACCCCAGGAGCATGCACGTTAATGCAATCTTGGTCATCCCCCCCCCCCCCCCCCCCCTCGCCCCCCCACACATACACACACCCTCCCCCCTCTCCTGCCCTGTCCTCTTCCCCTCCCAATCCACATAAACACTACTACCCCAGGAGCATGCACGTTAATGCAATCTTGTTCATCCCCCCCCCCCTTCGCCCCCCCCCCCCCCACCACACACACACACACCCTCCCCCCTCTCCTGCCCTGTCCTCTTCCCCTCCCAATCCACAGAAACACTACTACCCCAGGAGCATGCACGTTAATGCAATCTTGTTCATCCCCCCCCCCCCCCCCCTCTCGCCCCCCCCCCCCCCCACACACACACACACCCTCCCCCCTCTCCTGCCCTGTCCTCTTCCCCTCCTAATCCACAGAAACACTACTACCCCAGGAGCATGCACGTTAATGCAATCTTGATCTCTCCCCCCCCCCCCCTACACACCCATCGGGTTATTACGTACTACACGCTACGCATTATGAACTACGCACTACACAATATGTACTACATACTACGTACTACGCACTATGTACAACACAATATGCACTATGTACTACACTCTATGTACTACGCATTATGAACTACGCACTACACAATATGCACTATATACTACGTACTACGCACTATGTACAACACAATATGCACTATGTACTACACTCTATGTACTACGCATTATGAACTACGCACTACACAATATGTCCTATATACTACGTACTACGCACTATGTACAACATAATATGCACTATGTACTACACAATATGTACTACACTCCATGTACAACGCATTATGAACTACGCACTACACACTATGCACTATATACTACGTACTACGCACTATGTACTATGTACAACACAATATTCACTATGTACTACGCTCTATGTACTACGCACCTGAGCTGCATTGTATCCAAAGAAAGCGATGATGAGTTCCCTTTGAGCATTAATGATACCGGCCAGGCCAAAGACAGCCAACACGTTGTTAAAGATGGCCTGTAATGGGTGGGAGTTCGGTGGTGGGTGGTCAGTGGTGGGTGGGTGGGTGGGTGGGGGTGGTGAGTGATGGGTGGGTGTTCAGCGGTGGGCATGAGGGCGTTAATGATACCGGCAAGGCCAAAGACAGCAAACACGTTTTTAAAGGTGGCCTGTAATGGGTGGGTGGTCAGTGGTGGATGGGTGGTCAGTGGTAGGTAGGTGCAGGGCTGTTATTTTTAGCTATATATAGCGAAAGCTAGATTTGACCCCGTTTGGCAAAAAAAAAGCTATATGAGATCCGATTTGAGAATTCAGCTCTCAGACCCAAATCGTAATACAGGACCTCAATTCGACACAAATCGCTACAGAGAACCCAATTCGACCCCACCACCCCAGTGAGCTCTTCTGAACGGAATGACACGCGCAGCAGTCTGCTAGAGAAGCACTTGAATGTGTGTAGCCTGGTCTATCTGCAACGCTTCTGAAACTTGCACAACTTCCCCTATGACCAAGCTTTGGAGGCCTGGTATGGTGCTGCGCCTAGGCGCGGCAGATACAGCAAGTAGCTTACTAGCTTCATAACTTGGCTAGGATGTCCCTACGCTTCTAATCTGCTATGACACTAGATGATGACCGAGTTCCTGACAAACTGACTTGTTTTTCAAGCAATTTCACCTGAGTATATGGGTGTTCAGCACGTCATTAAGCAAGTATGCAGTAAAAATGATGTATGGTTCCCCAATCTCCACTTCCCCTCTGCCCTCCCTGTCCCCGGCCACCCCCAACTTGGGCCGCCCAGAAATAGCTATTTGGACGTGGTCCTTGGAGGAGGCCTAAAGCAGGAAAGCTAGGAAAAACCCACTTACAGATTTGAAAATAATAGCCCTGGGTAAGTGGGTGTGGGTGGTTAGTGGTGGGTGGGTGGGTGGTCAGTGGTGGGTAGGTGGGTGTGGGTGGTTAGTGGTGGGTGGGTGGGTGGTCAGTGGTGGGTGTGGGCGGTGAGTGATGGGTAGGTGGGCGTTAATGATACCGGCAAGGCCAAAGACAGGCAAACACGTTTTTAAACATGGCATGTGATAGTGGGTGGTCAGTGGTGGGTGGGTGGTCTGTGGAGGGTGGGTGGGTGTGGGTGGGTGGTCAGTGGTGGGTGGGTGGGTGGGTGTGGTGAGTGATGGGTGGGTGTTCTGTGGTGGGTAGGAGGGCGTTAATGATATTAGCAAGGCCAAAGACAGCAAACACGTTGTTAAAGATGGTCTGTAATGGTTGGGAGTTCGGTGGTGGGTGGGTGGGTGGGTGGTCAGTGGTGGGTGGGTGGGTGGTGGTTGGTTGGTGGTGGGTGGTGGGTGGGTGGGTGGTGGGTGGTTGGTGGTGGGTGGGGTGGGTGGGTGGTCAGTGGTGGGTGGGTGGGTGGGTGTGGTGGGTGGGTGGGTGTGGTGGGTGGGTGGGTGGGTGGTGGGGTGGTAGTGGTGGTGGGTGGGTGTGGTGGTCAGTGGGTGGGTGGGTGGGTGGGTGGGTGGTCAGTGGTGGGTGGTGGGTGGGTGGGTGGTCAGTGTGGGTGGGTGGGTGGGTGGGTGGTCAGTGGTGGGTGGGTGGGTGGGTGGGTGGTCAGTGGTGGGTGGGTGGGTGGGTGGGTGGTCAGTGGTGGGTGGTGGGTGGGTGGGTGGTCAGTGGTGGGTGGGTGGGTGGGTGGGTGGGTGGGTGGTCAGTGGTGGGTGGGTGGGTGGGTGGGTGGGTGGTCAGTGGTGGGTGGGTGGGTGGGTGGGTGGTCAGTGGTGGGTGGGTGGGTGGGTGGTCAGTGGTGGGTGGGTGGGTGGGTGGGTGGGTGGGTGGTCAGTGGTGGGTGGGTGGGTGGGTGGGTGGTCAGTGGTGGGTGGGTGGGTGGGTGGGTGGGTGGTCAGTGGTGGGTGGGTGGGTGGGTGGTGGGTGGTCAGTGGTGGGTGGGTGGGTGGGTGGGTGGGTGGTCAGTGGTGGTGGTGGGTGGGTGGGTGGGTGGGTGGGTGGTCAGTGGTGGTGGGTGGGTGGGTGGTCAGTGGTGGGTGGGTGGGTGGGTGGGTGGTCAGTGGTGGGTGGGTGGTCAGTGGGTGGGTGGGTGGGTGGGTGGTCAGTGGTGGGTGGGTGGGTGGGTGGGTGGGTGGGTGGTCAGTGGTGGGTGGGTGGGTGGTGGGTGGGTGGGTGGGTGGGTGGGTGGGTGGTCAGTGGTGGGTGGGTGGTGGGTGGGTGGGTGGTGTGGTGGGTGGGTGGGTGGTCAGTGGTGGGTGGGTGGGTGGGTGGGTGGGTGGTGGTCAGTGGTGGGTGGGTGGGTGGGTGGGTGGGTGGTGGGTGGGTGGGTGGGTGGGTGTGGTGGGTGGTGTGGTGGGTGGGTGGTCAGGTGGTGGGTGGGTGGGTGGGTGGGTGGGTGGGTGGTCAGTGGTGGGTAGGTGGGTGTGGGAGGTTAGTGGTGGGTGGGTGGGTGGGTGGGTGGGTGGTCAGTGGGTGGGTGGGTGGGGTCAGTGGGTGGGTGGGTGGTCAAGTGGTGGGGTGGGTGGTCAGTGGTGGGTGGGAGGGTGGGTGGTCAGTGGGTGGGTGGGTGGGTGTGGGTGGGTGTGGGTGGGTGGGTGGGTGGGTGGGTGGTCAGTGTGGTGGGTGGGTGGGTGTGGGTGGTTGGTGGGTGGGTGGGTGGGTGGGTGGTCAGTGGTGGGTGGGTGGGTGGGTGGTTGGTGGTGGGTGGTGGGTGGGGTGGTGGGTGGGTGGGTGTGGGGTGGTGGGTGGGTGGTGGGTGGGTGGGTGGGTGGTCAGTGGTGGGTGGGTGGGTGGGTGGTGGGTGGTGGGTGGGTGGGTGGGTGGTCAGTGGTGGGTGGTGGGTGTGTGGTGGGTGGGTGGGTGGGTGGGTGGGTGGTCAGTGGTGGGTGGGTGGTGTGGGTGGTCAGTGGTGGGTGGGTGGGTGGGTGGGTGGTCAGGTGGGTGGGTTCAGTGGTGTGGTGGGTGGGTGGGTGGGTGGGTGGTCAGTGGTGGGTGGGTGGGTGGGTGGGTGGTCAGTAGTGGGTGGGTGGGTGGGTGGTCAGTGGTGGGTGGGTGGTCAGTGGTGGTGGGTGGGTGGGTGGGTGGGTGGGTGGTCAGTGGTGGGTGGGTGGGTGGGTGGTGGTCAGTGGTGGGTGGGTGGGTGGTCAGTGGGTGGGTGGGTGGTGGGTGGGTGGGTGTGGGTGGGTGGGTGGTCAGTGGTGGGTGGGTGGGTGGTGGTGTGGGGTGGGTGGTCAGTGGGTGGGTGGGTGGGTGGGTGGTGTGGTGGGTGGGTGGGTGGGTGTGGTGGGTGGTCAGTGGGTGGTGGTGGGTGGGTGGGTGGGTGGTCAGTGGGTGGGTGGGTGGGTGGGTGGGTGGGTGGTCGTGGTGGGTGAGTGGGTGGGTGGGTGGGTGGGTGGGTGGTCAGTGGTGGTCGTGGGTTGGGTCAGTGGTGTGGGTGGGTGGGTGTGGGTGGGTGGGTGGGTCCAGGGTGGGTGGGTGGTTGGGTGGGTGGGTGGTGGGTGGGTGGTGTGGGTGGCGTGGTGGTGGGTGGGTGGGTTGGTGTGGTGGGTGGGTGGGGTAGTGGGTGGGTGTGGGTGGGTGGGATGGTCAGTGTGGTGGGTGGGTGGGTGTGGGTGGTCAGTGTGGGTAGGTGGGTGTGGGTGAGGTAGTGGGTGGGTGGGTGGGTGGGTGGGTGGGTGGTCAGTGGTGGGGTGGGTGTGTGGTGGTTGGGTGGGTGGGGTGGTGTGGTGGTGGTGGGTGGTCAGGGGGTGGGTGGTCGTGGTGGTGGGTGGTGTGGCAGTGTCAGTGGTGGGTGTGGGTGGGTGCGGAGTCAGTGGTGAACGGTGGGTTGGTCAGGTGGTGTGGTGGGTGGGGGGTGGGTGTGGTCAGTGGTGGGTGGGTGGGTGGGTGGGTGGGTGGGTGGGTGGGGTGGGTGGGTGGTCAGTGGTGGGTGGGTGGTCAGTGGTGGTGGTGGGTGGAAAGATAGGGTGGTCAGTGGTGGGTAGCTGTTGGGTGTGGGTGGTGGGTGGGGTGGTGTGGGTGGGTGGTCAGTGGGTGTGGGTGGGGTGTGGTGGTTGGTGGTGGGTGGGTGGGTGGGTGGTCAGTTGGGGGTGGGGTTGGTGTGGGGTGGTTGGTGGTGGGTGGGTGGGTGGGTGGTAGTGGTGGGTGGTGGGTGTGGGTGGTTCGTGGCTGGGTTGGGGCCATGGTTGGGTGGTGGGTGGTCAGTGGTGGTGGAGTTGATGGGTGGGGGTGGTAGTGGTGGGTGGGTGGGTGAAGTGGGCTGGTCAGTGTGTGGGTGGTGCGTGTGGGTTGGTGGGTGGGTAGTGGTGGTCAGTGGGTGGTGCGCGGGGTGCGGTGGGTAGGGTGGTCAAGATGGGTGGGTGGGTGGGTGGTCTGACGATCGGTCTGTGGTGGGTGGGTTCGGGTGGGTCAGTGGCTGGTCAGTTGGTATGGGACTGGGTGGTGGGTGGGTGGTCAGTGGTGGGTGGGGTGGTGGGTGGGTGCGTCAGTTTGAGTGGGGTGGGTGCGGTGGGTGGGCAGTTGGGGGGCGTGGGTGTGTGGGTCAAGTGGTGGGTGGGTGGGTGGATGGGCATTGGGTGGTCCAAGTGTGGTCCGGAGGTCGTGATCCAGTGGACTGGTGGGGTGTGGTGGAGTTGGTGGGCTGTGGTGGTTTAGTTTGTGGGGTGGTGGGTGGCTGGGTGGGGTTGGGTGTGCTACAGTGGCGTGGGTGGGATGAGGTGGTCAGGGTGGGGTGGTCTGTGATGGATGTGGGTGGTCAGTAGGTGGTCGTGGGATTGGGTGCAGAGATATCGAGATAGTATGGCGCTGGCTGTGGGTGGGTGGGGGTGGGTGGTCTGGGTGGGTGGGTGGGTGTTCAGTGGGGTGGGTCAAGTGGTGGGCGTGGGTGGGTGTGGGTGCGGTGGGTGTCAGTGGTGTGGGTTGGGGTGTCTGGTGGGTGTGGGTGGGTGGACCGTGCGTGGTGGGGTAGGTGGTCAGCGTGGTTGGGTGGTGGGTGTCGGTGGGTGTGGGTGGGCTGGGTGGTAGGGGGTGGTCAGATGGTAGGGTGTGGGTGGGTGGTCAGTGTGGTGGAGGTGGTGGGTGGGTGGTTGGTGGTGGTAGGTGGGTCATTGGTGGTTAGTGGTGGTGTGGGTGGTGGGTGGTGGTGGTGGGTAGGTTGGGTGTGGGTGGTGGTGGAGTGGTGGTGGTGGGTGTGGTGGGTGGGTGGTGGTGGTCGGTCAGTGGTGGGCTGGTGGGTGAGGTGCGTGGTCAGTGGTGCGGTGGGGGTGTTGGTGTGGGTGGTCTGTGGCAAGTGGTGGGTGGGTGGGTGGGTATTGGGTGGGTGTGTCAGTGTGGGTAGTGGGTGTCGTGCTGGGTGGGTGGGTGGGTCAGTGGTGGGTGGGTGGGTGGGTGGTTGGGTGTGGGTGGGTGGGTGGCAGTGGGGTGCGTGGTGGTGGTGGGTCTTGGTGTGTGATAGGTGGTGTGGTGGGGTGTAGTTAGATCAGTGGTGGGTGGGTGGGTGGGGTGGGTGGGTGGGTGGGGTGGGTTGTGTGGGTGGTGGTCAGGGGGTGGTGGGTGGGTGGGTGGTGGTGGTGGGGTGAGTGTAAGGGTGTGGGTGGTTGGGCGGTGTGTTGGTGGGTTGTGCGGTGGGTGCGTGCCAGTGGTGGGTGTGGGTGTGTAGGTGGGTGGGTGGGTGGGTGGGTGGGTGTGGGTGGTGGGTGGTGGGTGGGTCAGTGTGGTAGGTTGGTGTGGGGTTTGTGGTGGTGGGGTGGGTGGTGAAGTGGTGGGTAGTGGTGGGTGTGGGTCGGGTAGGTGGTGGTGGTGGGTGGTGTAGGTGGTCAGTGGGTGTGGGTGGTGGGTGGTGTCAGTGGGTGGGTGGTCAGTGTAGGTGGGTGACGTGGGGTGGGTGTGTTGTGTCAGTGGTGGGTGTGGGCGTGAGTGAGGGTAGGTGGGCATTAATGATACCGCAGGCCAAAACAGCAAACACGTTGTTAAAATGGCCTGTGATAGTGGTGGGTGGGTGTGGGTGGGTGGTCAGTGGTGGATGGGTGGGTGGGTGATGGGTGGATGTTCAGTGGTGGTAGGAGGGGCGTTATGATGCCGGCCAGGCCAAAGGCAGCAAACACGTTGTTAAATATGGCCTGTGTGTGGGTGGTCAGTGGTGGGTGGGTGGTCATGGTCAAGTGGTGGTGGTGTGGGTGGGTGGTCAGTGGTGGGGGTGGGTGGTCGTGGGTGGTGGGTGTTGGTGGGTGTCAGTGGTGGGTGGGTGGGTGTGGGTGGGTTGGCAGTGGTGGGTGTGGTGGGTGGTCTGTGGTGGTGGTGGGTGTTGGTGGGTGGTCAATGTGGGTGGTGGGGGTCAGTGGTGGGTGGGTGGGTCTGTGGGTGGGTGGGTGGGTGTTGGTGGGTGGTCAGTGTGGTGGGTGGGTGGTCTGGGTGGTGGTTGGTGGGTGTTGGTTGGGTGGTCAGTGGTGGGTGGGTGGGTGGTCTGTGGTGGTGGATGGGTGGGTGGTGGTGGGTGGTCAGTGGTGGGTGGGGTGGTGGTCTGTGGGTGGGTGGGTGGGTGTTGGTGGGTGGTCAGTGGTGGGTGGGTGGGTGTGGTCTGTGGTGGGTGGGGGGTGGTGGTGGTCAGTGGTGGGTGGGTGGGTGTCTGTGGTGGGTGGGTGGGTGTTGGTGGGGTGGTCAGTGGTGGTGGGGGTGGTCTGTGGTGGGTGGGCGGGTTTGGTGGGTGTCTGTGGTGGGTGGGTGGGTGGTCTGTGGTGGTGGGTGGGTGTTGGTGGTGGTCAGTGGTGGGTGGGTGGGTGGTCTGTGGTGGGTGGGTGGGTGTGGTGGGTGGTCAGTGGGTGGGTGGGTGTGTCTGTGGTGGGTGGGTGGGTGTTGGTGGGTGGTCAGTGGTGGGTGGTGGTGTCTGTGGTGGGTGGGTGGGTGTTGGTGGGTGGTCAGTGGTGGGTGGGTGTTCAGTGGTGGGTGGTGTTCAGTGGTGGGCAGGTGGCCGTTAATGATACCGCAAGGCCCAAAGACAGCTAACACGTTGTTTAAAATTATGACCTTTGATGGTGGGTGGTCAGTGGTGGGTAGGTGGTCAGTGTTGGGTGGGTGGTCGATGGTGGGGTGATGGTCAGTGGTTGGTGGCGGAGGAGGGAGGGGGAAGGGGGGAGAGAGAGGGGAGGGGAAGAGAGGGAGTACTAGCTATTGCGGATGCCAGGCATTCAAGTATCGATGGCCATTTGGAAAAACCTTTGTGCAGGGAAATTTAAATTTGAATTTAAAACCCAAAACGCACCAGCCAGTAGGAGAAGCACATGGGAGATCTGAAAGCCAATGGAGCCTGGTAACTGTTCACTGTCTACCAACTTGACTTCTCTATTTTGAGTTTGAATTTGAATCCAAAACGCACCAGCCAGTAGGAGAAGCCCTTGGGAGATCTGAAAGCCAATGGAGCCTCGTAACTGTTCACTGTCTGCCCACTTGACTTCTCTATTTTGAATTTGAATTTGAAACCAGACGCACCAGCCAGTGGCAGAACTCAATCAATGGGAGATCTGAAAGCCAAGGGTGGCTCACAGGCGCAGGCCACCAAAACGAGAATTGAAAATTTTGAATTTGAATTGAAACCATAGCGCACCAGCCAGTAGGAGAAGCTCATGGGAGAAACGTAGCCCTTCACTCTCTATCCACTTGACTTCTCTAATTTTAATTTGAATTTTGAACCACAACGCACCAGACAGTAGGAAAAGCCCATGGGATATCTGAAAGCCAAGGGAGTCTCACTGGCACAGGCCACTGCACAAAAATGAGAATTTGAGATTATAAATTTGAATTTGAAACCAAAACGAACCAGCCAGTAGGAGAAGCCCATGGGAGATCTGAAAGCCAAGGGTGGCTCACTGGCACAGGCCACTGCACAAAAAATGAGAATTTGAAATTCTAAATTTGAAGTTGAAACCATAACGCACCAGCCAGTGGGAGAAGCCCATGGGAGATCTGAAAGCCAAGGGTGGCTCACTGGCACAGGCCACCAAAATGAGAATTTGAAATTTGAAACCATAATGCACCAGTCAGTAGGAGAAGCCCATGGGAGACACGTAGCCCTTCACTCTCTACCCACTTGACTTCTCTATTCTGAATTTGAATTTGAAAACGCATCAGTCAGTAGGAGAAGCCCATGGGAGACTTGTAGCCCCTCACTCTCTACCCACTTGACTTCTCTTTTTTTATTTTGAATTTGAAACCAAAACTCACCAGCCGGTAGGAAAAGCCCATGGGAGATCTGAAAGCCAATGGTGGCTCACTGGCACAGGCCAATGCACAAAAATGAGAATTTGAAATTCTAAATTTGAAGTTGAATTTGAAACCAAAACGCACCAGCCAGTAGGAGAAGCCCATGGGAGATCTGAAAGCCAAGGGAGACTCGTAGCCCTTCACTCTCATCACTTCTTCTGATAGAGCATTGTCGCTGTTGTCCTGGGCTAAGTACGAGTTTGTATAGTAACGACTTGTAACCCTGCAGGTTGTTGTGGGTTGGGGTGCAGTGGGTTAAGTTGGGTTGGGTTGGGTTGGAGTGCGGTGGGGTGCTTATATTGTGGGTTGGGGTGCGTTGGGTTGGGTAAGGTTGGGGTGGGGTGCGGTGGGTTGGAGTGCGATGGGGTGCTTATCTTGTGGTTTGGATTGGGTTGGGTTGGTTTGGGCAAGTGGTTGGGTTAGTGGTTGGGCAAGTCCATTTAGCACATTGGCGACCCTGGACTGAAACAAAATATATATGCTTGATAGAGGTGGCAGTACAGATATGTTGTAGGTATCCTAGCTGTGCAAGTCACCGAGACACTTCGACCTGTCAATGCCCAAAGTGAAACGACTCACTCAGGAGGGGGTGGGGTTTAAATTCTACCATGTCAGAATTTCTTGAGACCGCCAGGAATTGACAGAAAAGGGCTCCCTCTTTTCAAATTCAAGTATTGTTACTCGTACCAGGATAATTGAAGAAGTTCCTCTCTCTGCGTCCTCGCGGGTGGCAGTACATATTTGCTGCATGCAGCACTACATGCACACACACGCACAGGCATGCACGCGCATACATGCTCGCATGCAGTATATGCACACACACCTACAAACACATGAACACAAACATGCATGCACCACACACCCACACATACATGCATGCAGCATATGCACACACACTTGCATGCACCACATGCACACACATGCATCCATGCACCACATGCAGCATATGCACACATAAATAGGCGCAAACACATACATAGACCACATGCATACAATGCATCCAGTATGTGCACACACAAATATGTGCAAACACATGCATGTATTGTACATTGTATTGTATTATGTATACAATGGTCATTGTTGATGGGGTGGAGGGGTGGGTTGATGGAGATAGGAAGGGATAGGATGGGATGGGATGGGATGGGATGGGATGGGAGGGGAGGGGAGGGAGGGGGGGAGGGGAGGGGAGGGGCAGGGGGAGGGGGGTGAGGTGTAGTATAGTTTGGAGTGGTGTGGTGTGGTGTGTGTGGTGTGGTGTGGTGTGGTGTGATGTGGTGTGGTGTGGTGTGGTGTTGTGTGTGTGGTGTAGTGTAGTGTGGTGTGGTGTGGTGTGGTGTGGTGCGGCATGGCATGGCATGGCGTGGCGTGGCGTGGCGTGGCGTGGCGTGACGTGACGTGACGTGCGCAGTGGTGTGGTGTGTTGTGGTGTGGTGTGTGTGTAATGGTGTGGTGTGGTGGTGGTGTGGGGGTGTGGTGTGGTTGTGGTGTGGTTGGTAGTGGTAGTGAGGTGTTTCAGGTCTGCCTCACCCTCAAAAATACCTAACAGGCAAAGCCCAACAAGAAGCTGGGAGGCAGCTATGATGAGCACCGCCCCTCCACTTTGAAACTTGACCATTGCTGCTGGAATGCTCTGGCTTGTCTGACTATCTCTAGATAGAATACGCGGTTCAGCAAACCAGGTTTTTCTTAAACTTTGCCAACAAGAACTTCGGCAGCTATGTATCGAACGGTTTGCTTTCCCAGCGCCTGGCAAGAAAGCTGAGGATGAGACGACGAAAACCGCAGCACAGATCAATTAGAGAGCATAAATAAATTATGATGGGAGTCGACAGACTGTTCCGACGGACGACCAAGTTCAAGTTCAAGATTGGTGGGACGGACAGATGTCGAGAGTTGACGTGGGCAGGGGACGACTCCGCGATGTGGTATGAAGCAAGTGCCCGGTCGGGTCCGCCCCGGGGTGCCGCCCCGGGGGTCCGCCCGGGTCCGCCCCTGCCAGACCTACAAAAGTCCCGTGAGGCGCCCCGAGAGGGATTGTTTTGAAAAACGTACTAGGTATAATGCATTTTCAGGGCAAAGCATGCTAAGGTAAGCAACTGTAAGCAATGCATAGCAGAAAGCATGTGAAGTTTGGCAACTGTAAGCAAGACATTGCCACCCACTTGCGACCCATGATACAAATAAGTTGATAAAAGTGTTTCATTTTTCATTTTCGCCAATGCAACTTGATTTACTCGACAGTTTTTGTTAGGTAGGGCACGGGAGATGTGTCTGTAGGTGTGTGCGTAGTTTTTGGGGTGAGGGTGGGTTGGGGTGGGGGGGGTGGGGGGGGTGGGGGGGGGGGGGGGGGGGTGGGGGGGGGGGGTATTGAACGGTAAAACCCTTAACCCTTTTGTCACGTTGTGAACGGCAATCGGACATCTGATTAGGATGTCGGTCTGGTACATTGCCGTTCACAACAGCAGGATCCTGAACAAACCTGGAGTGAACCCGAACAGCCATGATAGACGTGAACAAGCCAGGTCATGTGGAAGCAGCAAACACACATAAGGTAGGTAAGAGGTTGGGGGATGTCAAGCGGGCAATTAGAAGAGGAAGGGGTAGGAATCGTTCAGGGCCCTGAAGTGTGAGGCCTACGCCAACCGCGGGGGGGATGCCCGTGTAGGTGTTTAAAGGGAGGTGTAGGAGACAAGAGGGTAGTTTTATATGGCGTGTGTGGATTGTTTGGCCTGTCTGGAATGGCTTGGCTTGGCTTGGATTGGATTGATCTGGGTGTAGGTGCTAGCTGGCTGGATGGATTTGTTTGGCCTGGTTGTAGGTGCTAGCTGGCTAGCTGGATGGGTGAGCTGTTTTGAAGTTTTTTTTTGAAGTGCCTAGGACTTGTCCACCCAGGATGCAGTGAGGAGATCACTGACTCACTGTACCTTGATTTGCTTTTATAAGTTGGGAAAGGACTTTCACCCCAGGGGGTGGGTCTCCCGACACGAATCAACTGCACCGAGGATTCAGTTTGAATGGCATTGCCACTCCTACAAAAGAGTAGGCACACAGATGGTCTCCACTCACCATTTGAT
The DNA here is from genome assembly GCA_022414725.1 of Microglena sp. YARC. Classification (NCBI taxonomy): domain Eukaryota; kingdom Viridiplantae; phylum Chlorophyta; class Chlorophyceae; order Chlamydomonadales; family Chlamydomonadaceae; genus Microglena; species Microglena sp. YARC. The sequence goes on along the minus strand of CM039464.1, from coordinate 25,108,058 downwards.
GCTGCAAGGTGAATGTTTATGATTATATCAGGATCGTAAGTGTTTAAAGAGAAAAAATCTAGCTCCAGCTTACGCTGTGGTGTCCTTAACACCACGTCATGTGAGTAACTGTATTAAACGGATGTAACAAACTAACAATTTCAAATTCAATTTCAGGATCGTGTGCCGCACTACCACTGTATCTATTTATGTATGTACCGGTATGTATATGTATGTAAGTATGTTACAGTCCAAGGGTAGGCTAAAAGAACTTGTCTAACCGTGATAGGAAGGGCTTACCAAGAAAAACATTGATGCACTGAACCCCAAACAATCGTTTTACCGACGGGGCCCTGAGCTCGTGCTATAGTGAGCATTTACTTATACAGTACCACTGTGCCAGCCAAGAGTGTGTGTTCGCATCATATGCTCCCTGCTAGTAAATTTTTTTGAAAAATAAAATTGAAAATTAAAAATTGAAAATTAGAAAAATTGAAAATTGGAACATCCAAGTAAGTCACACTGCCGGGGACAGTTGACCCTACTAAGGACGTGGTTTTATCGACACCGGTTCGTAAGCTCACCTTGCTCGAGGTTGGCAACGAGGCTAGAACCAGTCACGTTTCATACGGTTGACGGCCACCGTGAGATCCGAAACGCTCCCTGCTATTATACCCATAGAAACGGGAGAACTTGGAATTGGGAGACGGTCAGCAGCCCAGTCGCCCAGACTCCCGGAGCCAGCTGAAAAACCATGTAACAAATTAGCAGTCCAAGCCCATCCAATCCAACAGAGTTTGTCGATGTTCTTTACAATTGTGCTCCAGAATCATCAAGAAGAAAAGTATTTACACCTTGATTGCTTGCTGCAATGTTGCTTATCTTTTCTTGAGGATTAGTTGGAAGACCTCTCCCGGATGTTATGGAGCGGCCTTGTCTTGGTTTAACAATGACCTGTCGATGACAAGGTAATGTAACGTAAACTGTCTAGTCCGCTTTGTGTGCTCACGGGTACCCGTGGGTTTCGGGGGGCTTAGAAATGGAAGCCAGAAAGCAGCCCAAAGTTGGCAGATCAACTATGTAACAATCCAATCCAAGAGAGTGTTACACTTGTTCTTCGCAATCATCAAGAACACAAGGTGGACAACAAACGAGATCAAGAAACAATATGTATCCGTGGCAGTAGTACACTTTCACCGAGGTGGTTCATGGGCTTTATAGGCGACCACCTAACAGCAAGATAGATCTGATCATAGTAATGACAACGCCTGGTGGGGCGTGGTGTTAAGGGAGCCCGTTGTACGCGGGTGGGGAGCGGTCTCCTACCTCAACTGGACAAGCTACCATCGCGGTTGACGACGACCTGCAACGCCAAGAGCGATCGAAGGGGGAGTCGAACCCCCGACTCTTCATTCTTTAGCAATCTGGTCTACCACTAGACCATTGTAATCGATATGATCATATGAATCCGGATAGTAGGCAATATTGTAAACGATGGAGGTGTGCCTCCGTTAACAAATCTGTGGCATGAACATAAACAAAAAATGTTTGAAGTAGTTTATACAAGAGCAGCCCCGTTTTGACGAAGGGCTAAATGGTAGAGCTCGTTAAAACAAGAAGGTGCGGGGTTCGATTCCCTACAGGTGCACCTTAGTGTTCGCGGTCGCTGTCAACTGCCATGGTAGCATTGTCCAGGTAAAGTAGAAGCCTGTTCTTTACCGCCAGAAGACAGGGCTCCCTTAACACGCCCCACCAGGCGTTATCATGACTATACAAGAGCAGCGCAAGAGAGCAGTAGCATAATAATGATAATAAGAAGCACAGAAAGAGCCTCATCAAGGCCCCATAGAAGGTGGCTTGTCACCTCAGCTCATCGTACCCCTGGGGAGGGGCATGTGCCAAAGCAGGTGTTAGGACCACTCTACAACCTAAACACCAGGTGGCTTGGCTAAACAACAACCTCATCCAACAGGTGGCTTGGCCACACAAAACCCTGTCCACGAGGTGGCTTGGCCACACAACAGATCAAGGACGTGGAGGGGGGCAAAGAGCTGAGACTGGTGGCTTGAACACACATCACCCTGTCCACCAGGTTGCTTGGCCTCACACCAGATCAAGGACGTGCAGGGGGGCAAAGAGCTGAGCCTGGTGGCTTGAACACACATCACCCTGTCCACCAGGTTGCTTGGCCTCACACCAGATCAAGGACGTGCAGGGGGGCAAAGAGCTGAGCCTGGTGGCTTGAACACACATCATCCTGTTCACCAGGTTGCTTGGCCTCACACCAGATCAAGGACGTGCAGGGGGGCAAAGAGCTGAGCCTGGTGGCTTGAACACACATCACCCTGTCCACCAGGTGGCTTGGCCACACAACAGATCAAGGACTTGCGGGGGGGCAAAGAGCTGAGCCTGGTGGCTTGAACACACATCACCCTGTCCACCAGGTTGCTTGGCCTCACACCAGATCAAGGACGTGCGGGGGGGCAAAGAGCTGAGCCTGGTGGCTTGAACACACATCACCCTGTCCACCAGGTTGCTTGGCCTCACACCAGATCAAGGACGTGCAGGGGGGCAAAGAGCTGAGCCTGGTGGCTTGAACGCACATCACCCTGTCCACCAGGTGGCTTGGCCACTCAACAGATCAAGGACGTGCGGGGGGGGGCGAAGAGCTGAGCCTGGTGGCTTGGACACACATCACCCTGTCCACCAGGTTGCTTGGTCACACACCAGATCAAGGACGTGCAGAAGGGCAAAGAGCTGAGCCTGGTGGCTTGAACACACATCACCCTGTCCACCAGGTGGCTTGGCCACACACCAGATCAAGGACGTTCGGGGGGGCGAAGAGCTGAGCCTGGTGGCTTGGACACACATCACCCTGTCCACCAGGTTGCTTGGCCACACACCAGATCAAGGATGTGCAGGGGGGTGAGGGGCAGGGCCAGAGTCAGAGGCCATGCGGTCCCGGTTGGATGAGGTTTCCATGAGTGGGTCTCGGAAGGAAGACTTAGAGAGCTTGGAAGGCGTGACAGGGAGGACGGCGCTACTGGTACGCATCATTGCATCCTCCATGGTCACATCCGTGTCCTGCATCAGGGAGCGCCTGCGTGGCGGTTTCACACGCTTCGGACCGATCCCAGGGACAATGCTTCCGGAGGTGGTGAAGGAGCCAGAATCGTAGCGTGATACTCGACGGCTTGAGGAGCGAGTGGAGGAGCGTGTGGAGGAGCGAGCGGAGTGGGGGGAGTTGATGTGCGAGGAGATGCGGCATGGGGTGGAGGATATGCGGGTGCTCTCTCTGCTGCTGAGGGGGTCTGAGATGGTGTTCGTGGAGCGGGGGAAAAAGAAGTTGTCAGGGGGTTGGTAGGTGCCCTTGGAGCCGTGGCCCCGGGTGCCGGAGACAGGGGAGGTGCTGACAGGGAGGGAGTAGTCTGTTGGGGTGGATGAGATACGGAGAAGGCTGCTGGTCTTCTTGGAGATGGGGAGAGGCATCATTTGGATGGAGTCGCTCCTCGAGGAGGGGGCACCACCCACAGCGTACTTGGCCGCCTGGCTGGAGTTGGACTGCGGGCGAGGTGTGCGGGGTGCGGGGTGGTTTGGGTTGGGGAGTTGGAGTTGAGGGAGGGGAGGGGGGGGGGTGATTTTAGTGGGTGTGGGTGTGCGGGGATGGGTTGGGGTTGGGGGAGGATATTACGAGGGTGTGGGTGTGCGGGGTTGGGGGGTATTTCGATTGAGGGTGTGGATGTGCACGGGACTGTTACTGAAGTGTGAGGATGTGTCAGGTGAGGTCTTACAGGGGTGGGGGGGGTGGGGGAGTCTTTCATATGTATACCGGTACATACGTGCTGGTCGAATCACACAGACAATCAACATACCAACACATCAATCAACAATCACTCGCAAGATCATTTGCCCATGCTCAGGGGGTGCACATAAATATGGGGAAGTAGTCAAGAATCATTGGAACCGATTGGAACCTAGTGTCATCCAGCCCAGCCCAGCCAAGCTAACCAGCTACCACCATATCGCAATTCACGAAAATAGCTTTTGCTCATGCTCAAGGGGTGCAGATAAACATGGGTAAGTAGTCATGAATCATTGGAACCGATTGGAACCTAGTGTCACCCAGCCCAGCCCAGCCAAGCTAACCAGCTACCACCATACCGCAATTCACGAAAATTGCTTTTGCTCATGCTCAGGGGGTGCAGATAAACATGGGGAAGTAGTCATGAATCATTGGATTCCCCTAGTCGTGGCACCCAGCCCAGCCCAGCCTAGCAAGCCAGCTAGCACCATATCGCAACTCACGAAAATAGCATTTGCCCATGCCCATTTGCCCATGTCATGAATCATTGGAACCGATTGGAACCTATTGTCACCTAGCCCAGCCCAGCCAAGCTAACCAGCTACCACCATGTCGCAATTCACGAAATAGCTTTTGCCCATGCTCAGGCGGTGCAAATGAAGATGGGCAAGTCGTCATGAATCATTGGAACCTAGTTGTGGCACCCAGCCCAGCCAAGCTAAGCAAGCCAGCTAGCACCATATCGCAATTCACGAAAACAGCATTTGCCCATGCCCATTTGCCCATGTCATGAATCATTGGAACCGATTGGAACCTAGTGTCACCCAGCCCAGCCCAGCCAAGCTAACCAGCTACCACCATATCGCAATTCACGAAAATAGCTTTTGCTCATGCTCAAGGGGTGCAGATAAACATGGGTAAGTAGTCATGAATCATTGGAACCGATTGGAACCTAGTGTCATCCAGCCCAGCCCAGCCCAGCCAAGCTAACAGCTACCACCATATCGCAATTCACGAAAATAGCTTTAGCCCATGCTCAGGGGGTGCAGATAAACACAGGGAAGTAGTCACGAATCATTGGATTCCCCTAGTCGTGGCACCCAGCAACAGTAACATAAATACACAGGCGCCATGAACAAATCTCCATGCGCACCTGGCATCTAAATAATGCCAAGGCAAGAGCAACTACAAGGACAAGAGCAGCTGCACTAGCGATAGCAATGGCACAGTATCACTAACCATCAATATACACCACGAAGTCCTTAAGACAGGTCAACAACCTTTCCCAATGCGCACCTGGCACCTAAATAATGCAAAGGCAAGACCAACCACAAGCGCAGCTACACTATCGACAGCAATGCCAGCAATGACACCAGTATGACTTACCATCAATATAAACCAAGAAGCACTTTAGAAAGGCCAACACCATTTCCCAATTCGCACCTGACATCTAAATAATGCAAAGGCAATACCAACCACAAGGGCAAGGGCAGCTGCACTAGCGACAGCAATGCCAGCAATGGCACCAGTATGACTAACCATCAATATAAACCAAGAAGCACTTTAGAAAGGCCAACACCATTTCCCAATGCGCACCTGACATCTAAATAATGCAAAGGCAATACCAACCACAAGGGCAAGGGCAGCTGCACTAGCGACAGCAATGCCAGCAATGGCACCAGTATCCCATACCATCAATATAAATCAAGAAGCACTGTAGACAGGCCACCAACATTTCCCAATGCGCACCTGACATCTAAATAATGCAAAGGCAATACCAACCACAAGGGCAAGGGCAGCTGCACTAGCGACAGCAATGCCAGCAATGGCACCAGTATCCCATACCATCAATATAAATCAAGAAGCACTGTAGACAGGCCACCAACATGTCCCAATGCGCATCTGGCATCTAAATAATGCAAAGGCAATACCAACCACAAGGGCAAGGGCAGCTGCACTAGCGACAGCAATGCCAGCAATGGCACCAGTATCCCATACCATCAATATAAATCAAGAAGCACTGTAGACAGGCCACCAACATTTCCCAATGCGCATCTGGCATCTAAATAATGCAAAGGCAATACCAACCACAAGGGCAAGGGCAGCTGCACTAGCGACAGCAATGCCAGCAATGGCACCAGTATCCCATACCATCAATATAAATCAAGAAGCACTGTAGACAGGCCACCAACATTTCCCAATGCGCATCTGGCATCTAAATAATGCAAAGGCAATACCAACCACAAGGGCAAGGGCAGCTGCACTAGCGACAGCAATGCCAGCAATGGCACCAGTATCCCATACCATCAATATAAATCAAGAAGCACTGTAGACAGGCCACCAACATTTCCCAATGCGCATCTGGCATCTAAATAATGCAAAGGCAATACCAACCACAAGGGCAAGGGCAGCTGCACTAGCGACAGCAATGCCAGCAATGGCACCAGTATCCCATACCATCAATATAAACCAAGAAGCACTGTAGACAGGCCACCAACATTTCCCAATGCGCATCTGGCATCTAAATAATGCAAAGGCAATACCAACCACAAGGGCAAGGGCAGCTGCACTAGCGACAGCAATGCCAGCAATGGCACCAGTATCCCATACCATCAATATAAATCAAGAAGCACTGTAGACAGGCCACCAATATTTCCCAACGCGCATCTGGCATGTAAATAATGCAAAGGCAAGACCAACCACAAGCGCAGCTGCACTAGCGACAGCAATGCCAGCAATGGCACCAGTACTGACAACTGACTACTGACAACTAACCCTCAATATAAACCAAGAAGCACTTCAGACAGGTCAACAACATTTCAGACAGATCAGCACTTCAGACAGGTCAACATCATTTCCCAATGCGCACCTGGCATCTAAATAAAGCCAAGGCAAGGGCAACCAAAAGCACAAGGGCAGCTGCACTCGCGACAGCAATGCCAGCAATGGCACCGGCAGAGAGCCCTGAGTCACTGTCATCATCAGAAGTATCTGTCACATCCACATCATGGTTTGCTGGGGCGCCATCAGAAGGGGCTGTAGGGGAGGGGAGGGGAGGGGGGAGAAGGGAAGTTAAATTGAGGTAAGGTTTGATGGGAGGGGGGGATACAGGAAGTGTTGTTTTGTTTGGGTGCGGACTTTGTCAGCATCATAGCTATTTGTCATATCTGTCAAATCTGCATCTTAGTTTGCTGGGGTGCCGTCCCAAGGGGCTGGAGGGGAGGGGCAAAGGGAAGGTACGCTGAGGTAAGGTGGGGTGGGAGGGTGGGAGGGTGGGATAGAGGAAGCTTTGTTTTGCTTGGGTCTTAGTCATCATCAGAGCTATCTGTCGCATTTTTCACATCTGCATCTTGGTTTGCTGGGGCGCTGTCATAAGGGGCTGGAGGGGAGGGGGGTAGGGGAAGTTATGTTGAGGTAAGGTGGGGTGGGAGGGGGGGGATACAGGAAGTTTTGTTTTGTTTGGGTGCGGTCTTTGTCATCATCAGAGCTATCTGTCACATCCGCATCTCGGTTTGCTGGGGCGCTGTCGTAATGGGCTGTAGGGGGGGATGCGAAGGGAGGTTAGGCTGAGGTAAGGACGTAAGGTGGGGTGAGAGGGGGGTGGGGTGGGGTGGGGTGGGGGGGGGGGTACAGGAAGTTTTAATTGGTTTGGGTGCGGTTTTGTTGGGTGCGGCTGTAGGAGAGGGGGAGAAGGGAAGGGACGTTTTGTTGAGGTGGGGTGGGGTGGGCTGGGGTGGGAGTGATTTGTGTGAAGTGTGTGCATGTGCGTGAGCGTCACCTTGGGTGTTTGAATGAATGTATGAATGTATGAATGCCTCTGAGTGTTTGTTTCTCTGTTTGTGTCTATGTGTGTCTGTCTCAGTGTGTCTGTGTATATATCTGTGTTTCTGTGTGTGTCTGTATGTGTGCATGCAGGGTTAGGAGGAGGAGAAGGGGGGGGGGGGGGCTTAGAAGCTTAGTGCTAATAGCGCTAAAATAAATCCCGTAATTATAGCGCTAACTAGAGGTGAAGAGAAGAGATATAGCACGTCCTCGTACGTAGCCTTTCGTTGCCCGTCATACGTACCCGACGTAGCCCTACGTAGCCCGTCATACGTACCCTAGGTAGCCCTACGTAGCCCGTCATACGTACCCGACGTAGCCCGTCATACGTACCCGACGTAGCCCTACGTAGCCCGTCATACGTACCCGACGTAGCCCTACGTAGCCCGTCATACGTACCCGACGTAGCCCTACGTAGCCCGTCATACGTACCCTACGTAGCCCTACGTAGCCCGTTGTACATACCCTACGTAGTCTTACATACGCAGCCCTACGTAGCCTTACATATGCAGCCCTACATATCCCTTCGTACGTATTCTACATAGCCCTACGTAGCCCGTCGTACGTACCATACGTAGCCCGTCGTACATACCCTACGTAGCCCCAAAATAAATAGTGGTCTAGAGTTTGGACACACATTCAGGATTTTTGCCATATTCTGTGAAGTGCTAATATATTTATTTACCTCCAATCTAACGCGATGATACAATAATACGGTGAACTCCGTTCGCTCCCGCAGTTACGAGCTACTTCATCATGAACTCATAACGGTTAGGTAATACACAATTGCCACAAAGGTCGGCAGGATGCATAACAACACTCTCCTACACAGATGGCACTTTTTATGGGTTGTTTTGGCTAAGTTTGGCTAAATTAGTTGTGCACTATTAGGGCTGATTTAGCTAATAGCCATATTAGGGCTAATTTGGTCCGATGTTAGCCCTGAACTCCGCCTATGTATATGTGTGTGTGCACTAATGACGGGAGAACCTCAGCAACCACTCATCTTGGCTAGGTTCACGCCGCACTGCCAACCGTGTAATATTCTGCCAATTCAAAAGTATGCATGCATGTATGTATATGCAAACAACACAACCAGGCCTCATTGATACGAGCAACTTGGGCGCATACCTGCTTTGTGCATTCTGTTGCACTGCCTGATTTTGTTTGCAACTTAAATGTATGTATGTATGTATGTATGTGTGAGTGTGTGTGGTGGTGGTGGTGGTGGTGGTGGTGGTAAGGGGGGGTCTGTGAGCCTGGGGCACATGGTGCGTGCGATAATAGTTTACATATTTAATATTATTATATTTTATTACACCCCAAGGATTTCTATATTTTTATCTCATGCACTTATTGGCCTCTCACCATCTCTCTCATATTCTCCAGCAGCTCCAGCACATGTACAAGACACCAGGTACTCCAGGGGGTCCTCGGACATATAGGGGGTTCTCTGGGCAGCTGCCTCAGCCCCCCGCAGCTTCACCTGCTCCACTGTACTGCCGTCACGGGGGCAGCGGGGGTTTTGTAGCAGGAGGGAGAGCTTGTTGCAGCGACGGACACACTTAGCACCATCACTCTCTGCGTCCCAGCCAACCTGTGGTGGTGGTGGTGGTGTGTGCATGTGTGTGTGTGTTTGGGTGTGGGGGGGGGGGCACGAGGCGCACGGACCTCCCACCCTGCCCTGCCCTCTCACCCTTCCTTCCATTCCCTTTCTCCCTGCCCATCCTTCCTTCCCTCCCTTCCCTTTCATTCCCACCTTCCCTTCCCTCGTTTCCATTCCCACCTGCCCTCCCTTCCCAACCTGCCCTCCCTGCCCTACCACCCTGTCACCACCCTGCAAAAGCGTGCACATGTGGATGTGGCTCTGGCAACCGTTGGACAACCGTGAGACGAACCGGAGACTACCGTGAGACTACCGTGAGTTGCACCTGGTCGGGGCCGATTCTCGTTGAAAAAAAAGGTAATGATAACGCCTGGTGGGGCGTGGTATTAAGGGAGCCCCATCTTACGGCGGTAGGGAACGGGCAGCTACTTTACCTGGACAAAGCTACCATGGCGGTTAACAGCGACCGGAAACACTAAATCGCACCCGTGGGGATTCGAACCCGGCAACTTCTTTGTTCTTTTTAGGAGCTCAACCATTGAGCCATGCGTCGGAACGGGGATATTAAAGCTTCTGGTCACATTTCAGGTAAACTTTGGGGTGGCACAACCGTTGGACAACCGTGAGACACAGGAGAGATGCACATGAACTTACCAGAGCCACATCGACATGTGCACTAGCATCGCCGGGAGGGCAGGCGTTGGGTGGTGGCGCAGGAGGCAGAGCTGCTGGGTTGTAGGTGGGTGGTGGTGTGTGTGTGTGTGTGGTGGTGGTGTGTGTGGGTGTCAAGCGTGCACATGGACCTACCAGAACTACATCGACATGTGCACTAGCATCGCCGGGAGGGCAGGCGTTGGGTGGTGGCGCAGGAGGCAGAGCAGGAACGCCAGCTACCATGGCTCTGTCGTCCACAGGGTCAGGCATGGTGCATGAGCAGCTTTGCAGGTAAGTGGGGTTGTCCTGCTTAGCGCCGAGGTACGAGGGCCAAAGTCCCTGGTGCAGGCTGCTGGACACCTCGTTTCGGACGATGGAGGATCCGTCTTGGGGGCAGTCGGGGTAGGCGGTGAGAATCTACAAGAGTTGGACATGCAGGTATTGATTAGAGGCATATGCATTGGTGCAGTCTTATGCAAAGTACGGGTTTAGGACAATGGTGGAGCCGTGGGGCGCAGTTGGGGTAGCCGGTGAGGATCTGCAAGGGCTGGACATGCAGGCATTTAGTAGAGGCATGTGCATCGGTACAGACATAGACCAGGTACGGGTTTTGGATGATGGTAAAGCCAAGGAGCGCAGTCAGGGTAGGCTGTGAGGATCTGCATAAGGGGGTGGACATGCAGGTATTGATTAGAGGCATATGCATTGGTAAAGTCATAGGCAAAGTACGGGTTTTGGACAATGGTGGAGTCGTGGGGCGCAGTTGGGGAAGGCGGTGAGGATCTGCAAGGGCTGGACATACAGGCATTTAGTAGAGGCATGTGCATCGGCACAGACATAGGCATGGCACGGTTTTCGGATAATGGTGGAGACATGGAGCGCAGTTGGGGTAGGCGGTGAGAATCTACAAGGGTTGGACATGTAGGTATTGATTAGAAGCATATGCATTGGTACAGTCATAGGCAAGGCACAGGTTTCAGATGATGGTGGAGACATTGAGCGCAGTTGGGGAAGGGGGTGAGGATCTGCAAAAGGGGGTGGACATGTAGGTATTGAGTAGAGGCATATGCACCTATACAGGCATTGGCATGGCACAGGCACCCCCATCTGCACCACCAGCACATGCATCTGCGCATCCTCGCCATCCTTCTTAGTCTTGGGGCACACCTCGCCCCCACCCCACCCACCCTGCCCCATACTCACCGAAACCAAGTTGCAGTGCCGCGCACAGCTGGCAATGCCGGACTCCCCATCCACCCCCATCTGCACCACCAGCACATGCATCTGCGCATCCTTGCTACCCTCCTCAGTCATGGGGCACACCTTGTCCCCCCCCCCCCCCCCCCCCCCCCCCCCCCTGCCCATTACTCACCGAAACCATGTTGCAGTGTCGCTCACACTAGGCCGGACTCCCCCCCACCCCCATCTCCACCACCAGCACATGCATCTGTGCATCCTCGCTACCCTCCTCAGTCATGGGGCACACCTCGCCCCCCCCCCCCCCCCCCCCCCCCATCCACCCCCCGTGCCCCCTACTCACCGAAACCATGTTGCAGTGTCGCTCACACTGGGCCGGACTCCCCCCCCCCCCCATCTCCACCACCAGCACATGCATCTGCGCATCCTCGCTACCCTCCTCAGTCACGGGCACACCTCCCCCCCCCCCCCCCCCCCTGCCCATTACTCACCGAAACCATGTTGCAGTGTCGCTCACACTAGGCCGGACTCCCCCCCACCCCCATCTCCACCACCAGCACATGCATCTGTGCATCCTCGCTACCCTCCTCAGTCATGGGGCACACCTCGCCCCCCCCCACCCACCGATCCACCCACCCTGCCCCATACTCACCGAAACCATGTTGCATTGCCGTGCACAGCTGGCAATGCCGGACTCCCCATCCACCCCCATCTGCACCACCAGCACATGCCTCTGCGCATCCTCGCTACCCTCCTCAGTCACGGGGCACACCTCGACCCCCCCAGCCTGGGCCAGCTGAGGTCCGGGGTCACGCACGATGGGCGGGGGTGGCAGTGAAGGGGGCGGGGGAGAGGATGTGCAGTAGCACTTCTGTAGGTACCTAGAGCTGGCTTGGTCAAAGGTGCCTAAATAGGGAGACCAGTGTACCTCCGCACTGGTGCCGGTGTACAGGGTCATGAGTATTGTACTGCCGTCCTGCGGGCAGGACGGGTCCTGCTGCAGTACATGCAGAGAATTGCAGCGCCTCTCGCAGAGGGCGGCCCCACTGATGGGCTCTACTCCTATTTGGGCGACGTCTACATTTCGGAACTGGTCTTCACTTCCAGTCCGGGTTTTGGGGCAGGTGGGGGAGGCGTCCTGCAGGGGGGCCTCTGAGGCAGTACAGCTGCAGGCCTCGAGGTAGTCTTTGGTGTTGGGGTCAAAGTCAGCACCAAGGGACTGCCAGGCTGTGGCTGCCGCACCGCCAGCTAGGATGTTGGTGCTCATTGAGGAGCCATCGCGTGAGCAGTTAGGGTTTGATATAAGTAACCTAGGGAGGTTGCATCGACGATCACAAACGGGGCGACCTGACAGGCTGTCGAAACCAACTTCAATGATGTCCACAAAGCGCTTGTAGTCAGCACTACCAAGGGGCACCTCAGGACAGGTCAGTTTCGGAGCCGGGGTGGCAGGCTCAGTACTAGGGCCTTTTTCATCAAGAATAGGTTGTGGGCTAGGGGTCGTGGTCTCTACGCATGCACATTTTTTCAAGTACCTGCTCGATTGGCTGAAGTTTCCGAGGTAGGTGGGCCACGCTGATCTGGCAGATTCGCCAGCTAGGACGTTCTCTACCAGGCTGGAACCGTCCCTAGGACAGGCGGGAAAATCAGTGAGCAAGCGCAGGACGCTACAGCGCCGCTCACACACGACAAGACCACTCATGGTCTGGACCTTCACAACATCAACGAAATTCGCCATATCGGCTGCGTCAGGGGCAGGGCACTCACTAACCGTCTCACTGTTATAGTCGGAGCCAGTATTGGAAGCAGAGCTGGTAGGAGGGGAGGGTGGGTAGGCCAGCTCCTTATCTTCCCGGCACATGCACCGCGATAGGTAGCTCGAGGAAATGCGCGAGAATGATCCTAAATAGGACCAGGTTGGGTATGGTGATCCAGGTAGGCCAGGCCACATTCGGTTAGCGGCTTCAGCCTTGAGGACTGTGGTGGTGAGGGTGGATGCATCCAGGGGGCAGTCGGGGAAGCGTTGGAGGAGCTTGACCAGGTTGCATCTGCGCTCGCACAGGGCGGCGCCTGCAGGGAGGGGCGTAAGTGGTGTTAGTGAGGGAAAAAGGACGCGGGAGGGATGAGTGCTGGTGCTGGGGGGGGGGGGGGGGGGGGGGGGGGGGGGGGGGGAGTAGTGGGAAAGACAGGCTCTAAAAAATAGAGGTGAGGAGTTTGGCCAGGTAGCATCTGCGCTCGCATATAGGGTGGAGCCTGCAGGGAGGGGCAGAGGTGGTTTTAGGGGGGGCAAAGGATGCAGGAGCGATGAGTGCTGGTGATGGGGGTGGGGTGGGGTGAGGGGTAAGGGCAGAGTGCTGGGAGGGACAGGCTCAAGATATTAGAGGTGAGGAGTTTGACCACGTTGCACCTACGCTCGCTTAGGGCGACGCCTGCAGGGAGGGGCATAATTGGTGTTAGTGGAGGGAAAAGGATGCGGGAGGGATGGGAGCTGGGGATGGTGATGTGTGTGTGAGAAAGGGGGGGGGGGGGGGAGTAGTGGGAGAGAAAGGCTCAAGATATTCAAGGTGTGGAGTTTGACCAGGTTGCATCTGCGCTCGCATAGGGCGGCGCCTGCAGGGAGTGGCAAAGGATGCGGGAGGGATGGGTGCTGGTGCTGGTGGGGTGGGGGCGGAATAGTGAGAGAGACAGGCTCAAGATATTCAAGGTGAGGAGTTTGACCAGGTTGCACCTACACTCGCATAGGGCGACGCCTGCAGGGAGGGGCAGAAGTGGTGTTAGGGAGGGGAAAAGGTTGAGGGAGGGATGAGTGCTTGTCCTTGTGATGGGGAGGGGGGGGGGGGGGGGGGGGGGGGGGGGGGGAGGGCAAAGTAGTGGGAGGGCCAGGCTCAAGATGTTAGAGGTGAGGAGTCTGAGCAGGTTGTACCTGCGCTCACATAGGGCGGCGCCTGCAGGGAGGGGCATAAGTGGTGTTAGTGAGGGGAAAAGGATGCGGGAGGGATGAGTGCTGATGATGGGGGGGAGTAGTGGGAGAGACAGGCTCAAGATATTACAGGTGAAGATTCTGACCAGGTTGCACCTGCGCTCACATAGGGATGCGCCTGCATGGAGGACGCGTGGGATGTGTGAAGGCGAGGGGACGTGGGTGCAGAAGGGGGGCGTGAGATGTGTTAGGGAGAGAGGGACGTGGGTGGTGTGGGAAGTGGGGGCGTGGGTGGTGTGGTGAGAGGGGGCGTGGGTGGTGAGAGGGAGAGGGGACATGGGTGGTGTGGGGAGGGGTGGCGTGGGGACAGGGGACATGAGTGATATGAGTGAGAAGCGAATGTTGTGGGAGGGATGGGTGCCTGTGATGGGGGGGAGAGGCAAGAGTGATGGCCAGGATAGGTGTGAGTTATAGGAGGGGCCCTCAGTGAGTCAACGCGAGTGAGTTGACTGAAAGGTAGAGTGAGTTGACTGAAAGGTAGAGTGAGTTGACTGAAAGGTAGAGTGAGTCAACTGAAAGGTAGAGTGAGTCAACTGAAAGGTAGAGTGAGTCAACTGAAAGGTAGAGTGAGTCGACTGAAAGGTAGAGTGAGTCGACTGAAAGGTAGAGTGGGTCAACTGAAAGGTAGAGTGAGTCAACTGAAAGGTAGAGTGAGTCAACTGAAAGGTAGAGTGAGTCAACTGAAAGGTAGAGTGAGTCAACTGAAAGGTAGAGTGGGTCAACTGAAAGGTAGTCGTTCAACAAACCTTGATATGGCGATAACGGTATGGTCGCTGATGGCACTAGATTCATCGTCGGACTCGCATCGGCATCGTCGAATGATGTCGAATCAAAACCAACTAGAAGAAGGAACATCCCTAAGCGAGAATCATACCACTAGACCAAACTCCCGGAATCCGGGGAGTTGCGGGAATTGAACCCACGACCTCTCGCAATCATGTGCTGGTAATGACATCATAGATTATTTACATCACATATACCAGGAGGAGCCCAGGCCTCAAAGTTTTCAGTCATGCCCCATGCATGGTTTCTCGAGTCCGACTTTAGGGCGGTGTTGTTTCATTGCCAGGACATGAGCCCCTTGTAATCTTTCTTTTCTTTCTAGTCATGCCCAGTCTGGAGGGCGGTATGGTCCAGACCCGGTGGTTAAGGCTTCGGCCACCGGAGTTCTAGCCCCGCTGCCGGAAGACAGCGGGTGGTTTCTCGGGTCCGACCTTAGGGGAGTTGTTTGACTGCTAGGACATGAGCCCCTTGTAATCTTTAATTCTTAGTCATGCCGATCGATTTTTTTTAGAACAGGGCTGTAATCGCATGTATCATGGCGATATTTAAAGTTATTTTTCAGGTCATTCTGAGCACCTCATTTAGGGGGGGGGGGGGGGGGGTAGCCCTCATTTTTGTTTGCTAACTTTTTACTCAGATCTCCAAATGACATTCTGAGACCACCCATAAGTAGGCCTTAGTAAGGGTAGTCTACTGGCACCACTTTGGACCTCGTGCAATAAGTATTTATCCCCCCCCCTCCCCCCCCCCCCCCAAAGCCCAGCCCAGCCCAGAGTATGAGTGGGAGAATAGCTGGGTAAGTGTTGATAATATGGGTGGGTGAATGGGTGGTAATATGGGTAGTCTATTGGCACCACTTTGGACCTCGTGCAATAAGTATTTACCACACCACACACACCCAAACCCCAGCCCAGCCCAGCCCAGAGTACAAGTGGGTGAATGGCTGGGTATGGGTTGATAATATGGGTGGGTGAATGGTTAGGTAATATGGGTGAGTATGGGTGGGTGAATGGGTGAGTGGGTATGTGTGTGTGTGTGTGTGTGTGTGTGTGTGTGTGGTGTGTGTGTGTGTGTGTGTGTGGGGGGGGATATGTCCCCAGATCTCCTCCCCCACCCCCCACCCCACCCCCCAACCCAGAGGGGTGAAGAACTGATTTTTGACCATCACATAATCCCTGTGTAGGTTTTTCCGAGGATGCCATAAAGTGGGCCATACCCCCAGAATCCATATCTAAGATTTTCATAAGGGGGTTATTTCTATTTAAGGGGGGTGGGTGGGTGGGGGGGGGGGAGGGTCAGCCCTCCCCAGGTTTTTTAGGCATGGTGTGACCTATCTTTATTTTTTTCTCCTCCCGTATATACCTTCAAATTGTTTATAAATACATTTTCTGCATGTTTGAATGGCAGAGTTTATGTGACGAATCCTCAATCCTGGCTGGAATTTCAGGATATACAGAATATACAGCTATACACTGTAGCGAGAACTACAGTGCTTTATCCTTCGCTTTTTGGATTTTACCTCCTGGACCAGGTTCTGGGGTGTATGTTGCCTAAACTCCTAACTTAAATAAAACTGTCCAGCTGCTCCGGCGCTGTACGGTCTCGGCATAGTTTTGCTCAGTATGTAACCGTATCCTCTCTCTCTACAGTGCAGTTAATCTTCACAGTTCAACAGCAGCCCTCACCAAGGTACTACATTTTGGGTTGCGCTTTTGGCGTTTTGGATCGCGATTTTCCGCATTCTGCGTTTTGCGTTTTGGGTCGCGTTTCTACACATTTTGGGTTGCGCTTTTGCACAGTTGTCGTTTTGGGTTGCGCTTTTGACATTATGGGTCGCACTTTTACGCATTTTGGGTTGCGCTTTTGACGTTTTGGGTTGCGCTTTTGACGTTTTGGGTCGCGCTTTTACACATTAGGGGTTGCGCTTTTGCGCATTTGTCGTTTTAGGTTGCAATATTGACGTTTTGGGTCGCACTTTTTTCGCATTTTGGGTTGCGCTTATGCGCATGAGCGCATTTGTCGTTTTGGGTTCAGCTTTTGACGTTTTGGATTGCGCTTTTGACTCAACTGAAAAGGGAAAGCTGCTCGCTGCACCCAGAGGGAGTTTAAAACAATTGCAATAATCGCACAGTTGCGATCCAAAACCTTGCCCGCTAGCACGCAATAGCATGCGTCGTGTACTACCCTGGCCCTAACCCGTGTTGAGGTCCACTCTACAGTACAGTTTATCAACCCAGTTCTCTCTGCAGTACAGTTTATCAACCCAGTCCACTCAACAGTACAGTCTATCAACGCAGTTCTCTCTACAGTACAGTTTATCAACCCAGTTCTCTCTGCAGTACAGTCTATCAACGCAGTTCTCTCTACAGTACAGTTAATCAACCCAGTTCTCTCTGCAGTACATTTTATCAACGCAGTTCTCTCTACAGTACATTTTATCAACACAGTTCTCTCTGCAGTACAGTTTATCAACACAGTTCTCTCTACATTACAGTCTATCAACACAGTTCTCTCTGCAGTACAGTTTATCAACACAGTTCTCTCTGCAGTACAATTTATCAACACAGTTCTCTCCACAGTACAGTTTATATACACAGTTCAGCAGCAGCCCTTACCAGTGTCGGGGTCCACTTCACAGTACAGTTGATCAACACAGTTCTCTCTACAGCACAGTTTATATACACAGTTCTCTCTACAGTACAGTTAATCTACACAGTTCAACAGCAGCCCTTACCTGAGACGGGGTCCACTCCAACTTGAACAATATCCACAGCATAGCCATCATCCTTGCTTCCAGGGACCACCTCAGGGCAAGCTGAGGGGGGAGGGGGCGGGGGACTGGGGGATGGCGCAGGGGCTTACTTGGGGGGGAGGGGCGAGGGGGGGCGGGGGGCGGGGGCTGGTTGGGGTCACAAAACATGGTCCGGCAGGTCGCGATCATATTCTGGACCTGGTCCTCAGTTTCATGGGCAGAATCCAATTCAGTTCCCGCTTCAAGATCAGATTTGGAATCGGATTTGGAATCATCAGCATCCATGGCGCTGATGAACCTACAGTTGGCGCAGCACGAGATGCGCACTCTGTCGCCAACATCCTGGCTATACGCATTCATTTCAAAATCGCCTTGAAGTCCAACAAAGAAGTTGTTGCACACAGGCTTCGGAGGGGGGGCTGCGGCCAGTAGGCGCCGGCTTACAGAGGAGCTATCGCCCCCCGTCGCCTTAGCAGTGGCACTTGCAGTACCAGGCAGTACATCAGCTGGATCGGCCACATAGGTGGTTGTAGCCGCCACTGACAAAGAGGACTTTGATGAGGAAGATGAGGTGGCCCTGGAGGTGAGGCTAACGCTGGTGCTGGCCCAGGTGGGGGAGGCGGAAAAGAGGAGGAGGAGGAGGGGGAGCAGCAAGATCATGCACTTGCACTTGCGGGCAGCATTGGTACTGCTGCGGGCAGCGGTGTTCCTAACAGGCTGACCATCTGCCGGGAGGGCTGCTTGGAATAGGCGGCCCTGCCTGGAGGCGGTCATCAAACCGCCTGGCAGTCAAGATGGGATCCTGCGATGGAGGGTGGGTGGGTGAGTGGGGGTGGGGTGGGGTGGGGTGGGGGTGGTGGGGTGTGAGCAGTGGTGCTCCTAGCAGGCTGACCATCTACCGGGAGGGCTGCTTGGGAAAGGCAGCCCTGCCTGGAGGCGGTCATCATACCGCCTGGCAGTCAAGATGGAATCCTGCGATGGAGGGTGGGTGGGTAAGTGGGGTGAGCTGGGGTGGGGTGGGGGCGGTGGGGTTTGAGCAGTGGTGCTCCTAGCAGGCTGACTATCTGCCGGAAGGGCTGCTTGGAATAGGCGGCCCTTCCTGGAGGCGGACACCAACCTTCCTGGCAGTCAAGATAGACTCCTACGATCCAGGGTGGGTGGGGGATGAGCTGGGTTTAGGGTTTAGGGTTTAGCACACAGATACACACAGATACAGGTGCAGGCACACACATACATACACACACATATGCAGTTGCAATCCCACACAGACTCACAAGCACTCTGCCGGTTTCCTCGATCTCAATCCCTGTCGTGAAAACGACATAGAGAATGAGGAGGCCAGGAGTGTGCTCTCCCACACACACCTATACAGGTGCAGGCACATACAAACACACATACATACACACGCATATACACACACATACAGGTGCAGGCACATACACACGTACATATATGCATATACACACACATACAGGTGCAGGCACATACACACGTACATATATACATAGACACACATATACAGGTGCAGGCACATACACACACATACATAAACACGCAAACACACACACACATACATACATATACAGATGCAGGCACATACACACGTACATAAACACGCATATACACACACACATACATACATATACAGGTGCAGGCACATACACACGTACATAAACACATAAACACACATATACAGGTGCAGGCACATACACACACATACATAAACACGCATATACACACACATACATACATATACAGGTGCAGGCACATACACACGTACATAAACACGCATATACACACACACATACATACATATACAGGTGCAGGCACATACACACGTACATATACACATAAACACACATATACAGGTGCAGGCACATACACACACATACATAAACACGCATATACACACACATACATACATATACAGGTGCAGGCACATACACACGTACATAAACACGCTTATACACACACACATACATACATATACAGGTGCAGGCACATACACACGTACAAATACATTTAGACACACACATACATACATATACAGGTGCAGGCACATACACGTACATAAACACGCACATATACACACACACATATACACATAGACACACGTACATATACACATAGGCACACACATACATACATATACAGGTGCCGGCACATACACACGTACATATACACATAGACACACATATACAGGTGCAGGCACATACACACACATACATAAACACGCATATACACACGCACATACATACATTTACAGGTGCAGGCACATACACACATACATAAACACATAGACACACATATACAGGTGCAGGCACATACACACACATACATAAACACGCATATACACACACACATACATACATATACAGGTGCAGGCACATACACACATACATAAACACATAGACACACATATACAGGTGCAGGCACATACACACACATATACACACACACCTATACAGGTGCAGGCACATACAAACACATACATAAACACGCATATATACACACACATACATACATATACAGGTGCAGGCACATACACACACATACATAAACACGCATATACACACACACATACATACATATACAGGTGCAGGCACATACACACATACATAAACACAGACACACATATACAGGTGCAGGCACATACACACACATACATAAACACATAGACACACATATACAGGTGCAGGCACATACACACACATATACACACACACCTATACAGGCACATACAACCACACACACAGGTACAGGCACATACACACATACATACACACACATATACAGGTGCAGGCACATACACACACATACATACACACACACATATACAGGTGCAGGCACATACACACACATATACACACACACCTATACAGGTGCAGGCACATACAACCACACACACAGGTACAGGCACATACACACATACATACACACACATATACAGGTGCAGGCACATACACACATACATACACACATACATATACAGGTGCAGGCACATACACACACATATACACACACACCTATACAGGTGCAGGCACATACAACCACACACACAGGTACAGGTACAGGCACATACACACATACTTACACACACACATATACAGGTGCAGACACAAACAAACACACACATGCAGGTGCAGGCACATACACAAACATACATACACACGCACGCACATACACGCATACATACATATATACATGAGCAGGCACATTCACAAACATACATACACACATACATACATATACAGGTGCAGGCACATACACACATATATACACACACGTACTCACGGACATACATATACAGGTGCAGGCACATACACACACACACATATATTTAGGGTTGGGCTGACATATAAACGTATATAATACGTATTTATTCGTGTAAATACGCCGCATAGTTTTTCTCAAATCGACTTTATATACGTCGTATAAAAACGTTTAGTCTGTACATCGAGAAGTACAGCACACGTCCCGGCACTTCACTTTCTTGGTTATCATTATATTTTTGATTTAGATAGCTCATTGGAAAGCTTTTGACCTCCTCTATCACAATATGCAATAAAATTCACCATTCACATGCATTATTTTATAAACATTTGGCCCAAAGGTTGATATAGATAGCCAGGATGGCACACATACCCGAGCGTCACATAGCCTCCCATTCAACAAGCTGTGCTCCTATGTGGGCTTGAAGGATTGATGGTGCAAGCCTAGTGCAATGTGAACATGGACAATATTGCAATACCGTTATGTAATTATATTAGTAAACACTTATAACAGTTAATTAAAATATAAATATACCAACTGGCATTTAATGGCTCCCTTAGATTGGCACCGCGCTTCTTGGTCGACGCGCTTTTCTAAGATTTGGGCAACCTAAACTTGCCAGATTATTTTTCTGAGAGTTGATATGTGATGCCAACGAAATTAGCTACGTGGCAATATCTTTAAACCCATGTAAAAGTATTTTCTCAAGAAATACCTAATTTTTATATACGTTTTTATATGTTAATATGTATACGTTTATACGGCTTATAAAAATAAAAAATACGTTTGCTTCCCAACCCTACATATATTAACACATATACATACACACATGCACACACAAATAAACCCATAACCACACTGTCAGCTTCCTCTGTAGCACCATGATACCCCTAGGAACCGTTAGGGTGCTACCAGTAGCTTTTTGCCCCAGAAAGCAACCCCAACAGGCTCTAACATAGCACTGTTAAAACACCAAGGAGCATACTGTAGCACTTGTGCTGTAAGTAGCACCTTCAAGAAACCCTTGATGCTTAGCTGCTACTCACCGCTGATTTGATTGTTGATGGTGCTCAAGCCATACGCACTGCGCCAAGGAAAGCGGCAACAAAGGGGTTGTAATTTATCAGGTTTTAGTATTGAAGAAGCAAATTATCTACAAATGTCCATGGAACTGGGTGTTTGTGCTATACACCCAGACACAGACACACACACATACATATACACAGACACATACATACACATACACACATGGCTACATAGGCAGCTAGAAGGAGAGAGGAGGTAGGGCAGCCTTTTATATGCACGCATGGAAGGGGAAACAGGGGAGATGCAGGTTAGCCTACACAGTTTTACCAAATTGTCTCCTATTGTCTGGGGCACTGGATGTTAGTTCTATGGCTATGGGGTATGCTAGAAGGGAACAGGCGGTAGGGTAGCTTTTCATATGCATGCAGGGTAGGGCAACAGGGGAGATGCAGGTAAGCCTACACAGTTTTACCAAATTGTCTCCTATTGTCTGGGGCACTGGATGCTAGTTCTATGGCTATGGGGTAGGCTGGAAGGGAACATGCGGAAGGGTAGCTTTTCATATGCATGCAGGGTAGGGATAGGGGAACTGCAGGTTAGCATGCATAGTCTTCGCAAATGATCTCTGATAGTCTGGGGCACTGGATGTTAGTCCTATACCTATATGGTATAATGCAAGGGAAGATGAGGTAGGGCAGCCTGTTGCATGCAGCAGGGAAAAGGGGTAAGGGGCCTTCCTTGCTGAATATCTGAGGAATTTGGTGGAGACACTCAGGCCAAAGGATGTTCATTTAGTGAGAAGGGGAAACAGGGGAACCCTGGACAGATAATCTACGAGCCGTTCTCACATTGTCACAGGGATGGCACTTCAGTGTTATAGCCATGGGCCTAACATCTATGGAGGGGAACAGGGGGCACGGTTTGGTAGGTCGTTTCGACGGCCGGCTCCGTTGTAATTGGGGGTCGACCGCAGTCCGCACAAAAAGTGGGGGAATAATACATCGAACGGGCACGGCAGGTTGGATGATATTGTCGCGCAATGTAGGAGAGCTACTGGTGCCACACGGTCGACCCCGAAAGGGAAGGGCGGGGGAAGGGAGGGGGAGGGGGGCAGGGGGGGCTAGTGAAGCGAAAAAAGTGAGGTGGCATAGTTGTTCGAGCGAGAATTGAAGGACGGGGGCACATTAAGGGAGGTCAAACACTGAGCACAATAAGGTAGGCAAACAGGGGGGGGGGGGTGGGGGGGGGGGGGGGGGGGGGGGGGGGGGGGGGGGGGGGGGGGGGGGGGGGGGGGGGGGGGGGGGGGGGGGATACTCCTCTGGACGTAAGATGCGCAAAAGAGACGCAGAAGCTCCCTGCCACCTGTTCAAAAAGGCAGATGAGCAAGCTAGCAAGAAGGGACACCAGACACTCGAAAACGCGGAAGAGAGAGGCGAAGTGCTGGGAGGAAATCAGCATAAGATGGGGGGGGGGGGGGGGGGGGGGGGGGGGGGGGGGGGGGGGGGGGGGGGGGGGGGAGGGGGGGGGGGGGGGGGGGGGGGGCAGGAGTGGGGATGGATAGGGGGAGAGGGAGGGAGGAAGAAAATGATACAAATAGTGGAAAACTGCGGGGGCACTGGACAGTGTAGCTTGAAGGTTCGAAAACTCGGATCTTTCGCAGACCGGCAGCGGATAGGTTTGCCAGAAAGCGAAATTTGCAGAAAAACGAGGGCGACGTGAATGGACGGGGAGGGCATAAACCTCGGTAAGAGCTAGTCATGGAGAGATGACACGGAAGGGCATGAATGGGGATTTCGTTACTTGTGGGGCACTGAGCGCATATACCGCTATGCGCAACGCTTGACAGCGCGATAAACAATTTCAGCTCGTTATAAATTAAAAGCAGAATTTATGAGCTATTAAGGCGGGTCGATGTACAGGGCTCGCGCTTGGAGAACGGGAGTAGGAGGTAGCAATAGGGGAGGTCGGAGAGGTATGCCACCACTGCTTTAGGTTGGAATTCTGATCATACATAGACACTATTAGAGAAGCCAGGAGGCAGATCGCAACATTTGGGCACCTTCTCAGTCTCAAATGCCCGCAGAAGTTGGGGGTGGTGCGGAGAAGGGGGACTGGACAGAGAGGGGGGGAAAGGGGGGTGCGTGGAGTTTAAGGGAGGAAGATGGTGGGGTGGGCTCGACACACCGATGTTGTGGTGATGTCTCTGAGCAGCCTGCGTTCGGGCAGCACTGAAAGCAGGTGTAGCCAGACCAGAACTGTACCGACACTGTACATTTCACCGCGTATAGGTTGTATCCCCAATAACAACGGGGCTCTCGTTAGTAAAGCGGACCTTTTCCGTACAGTTGGGCTTGGCTATTCATGAAGCAAGCGCCAGCTCAGTCATGCGCCAGCTCAGTCCCAGGCGACAGCGTGCTTATTCACTGGCAACAGCGTGGCGCCAGTACCCTAAGTGTAATCTCATAGACTTCTGCTCATAGACTTTTAACTTGACAGGAGGTCCTTGCCACGCAATTTTCGAAAGAAGACTTTGACAAACAACAACGTCAGCTTGCGCGTTAACACGAAACACTGGTGCTGGAGACTAGCGACAGCTACGGCCAACAGACAAATACGACCAACAAAATAGTAGGAAAATATTTAGTAGGATTGGCCCCGGATACCCATGTTAAAAGACGCTGTACGCTCTTGGCAGTGAATTGCGCTTGCGAATCTATCTTCTAATCTGATTCGCGTACAGCCTTCGTCTAATCTTCCCGCCGACTGAGCATAGCGATTTTCTCTCTCTTTCCTTTTAGGAGATATCACGGCAACCGCTCCTCGGTTAAATGCGCGATGTCGTGTCCGATTAGCAGTGCATTGCATGGGAAGTTAGCTATTAAATTGGGGCTTCCCAAGAGCGACAAGAGAACCAAGAGATTTGCCCACGCCTAATCTGAAAGTGGAGCTTGGATCCTTTGAGTGCAAGACGCTGGGCGCTGGTCACGAGGCTCCTGTTGACCAAGCATTCTTGAAGAGACATTTGCTTGATGACAGTGCTGGGCAGTTGCAGTTCAGGACAGGGCTGGAGGCTCGGCTGGCGTAGCACTTCAAAGCCATGCTCGACGCGATGCCCGGTATGCCCGAGCACTTCATTCCTGCCTTCCCCACCAAAGATACGAAGGCGCATGCCACAGTTCGTGGGTTAGCGTGGCCTGCCATCCCGAGTACGAAGTGCCTTGTCGCCCGCCCCAGTGAATCGAATGCCTCCATATTGCCGAACTTATGTTTTTTTACCAAAATGCTGGGCACAGGACATTGTGAGGAAGATCAAGTCCAAGACACACTTCTTCCTGTGCTTGTACAACTTTGTCAGGGCATTGCAACGGCTTCCTTTGTACGGTGCAGGGTTTAAAAAACGGTGAGCAAAAAAATCTACAAATTAGATGTTTCTGTTTCTTTCAGGTTTTTTATTTGTTTCGTGTTTGCTGTGACAAGGATGCAAGACAGGTTAAAGTAATGTCAGTATACATTTGTATTGTTCTTCCAGGAGGTAGCATCCTCCATGAAAATTTGAGCAAAGCCGATCGATTTATTCCGAATATAGGATGTAAATGACATAATTATTAGCGATTTATTGAACATGTTTTCAGATATTTCTGGACACCTTATTGAGGGGGGAAAGGGGGGGGTCAGCCCCCATTTGTTTTTTTGCTATTTGTTTTTACTCAGACCTCCAAATGCAATTATAAGACCACCCATGAGTAGGCCTTGGTAAGGGCAGTCCATTGGAACCACTTTGGACCTCGTGCAATGAGTATATACCCCCCACCCCCCACCCACACACCACACCCCCCCACACACACACACAAACCGACAGCAACCGAATCAAATCGAAACGCCGCCGTTCTTCTGTTCCTTTTTTTCCACGCCTCTTGGCATTCCCTTTCTGTCTTTCTTTCTCTTTCTTTCTTTCTTCTTTCTGTATGCACCATGATGCTGATGCTCGTCCGTCCAATATACCGGCCCGCAAACGTGGGCGCCCAGCGAGTTTACTGGGAAGATTGCCAAGCAGTTGAAGCCAGGCAGATCAACCTTCAGGGTCAGTGACCACTGACCAGACCAGAATAATGATTATAAAAACAGACCATGTGCACCGTTTTGTTTTGTAATTGCGTTTTAGAGTGTCTGTGCTGGGTTTGATTTTTACATTTTTTTCTGGCCGCCTCCAGCGACGGCAAAGGGATCAAAGGCTCGACCAGTCCTACATTCCCCCAAAGTGATGAGCTCAGGATGTGATGGGAGTTGTTGGTTTGGACTCCCTATGCATTCAGAATCACTGTCCAGCTTTTCTCATCTTACTTTGACAGTTTGTGTTTTGCGGGAAACCTCAGGTCGTTGCAATTTGAGTAGGGTCGAAGGCCTGACCAGTCCTACATTCCCCCAAAGTGATGAGCTCAGAATGTGATGGGAGTTGTTGGTTTGGACTCCCTATGCATTTAGAATCACTGCCCAACTTTTCTCACCTTATTATTTTTCTCATCTTATTCTTATTTAACATAGCAGCCATGCTCTTCAGCACCAGATCCCCATCTCTTAACCACCTGCTCCCTGTAACATGCATTTAAGTCAACTCTGCCCAACTTGACTCGTAGTCATTTCAAATAATAATCATAATAATCATAATAATCATAATAATCATAATAATGCCAGCTGTGCGTGACATATAATAATAATAACAATACAAGCAGTGAGTGACATAGAATAACAATACAAGCTGTGATTGACATTTAATAATACAAGCAGTGAGTGACATATAATAATACAAGCAGCGAGCAGGGGGGGGGCAACTTCTAACCAAAATGACCCCATCGTCCAACTTTGTAGATATCATAGAGAGGATGAAGAATCCGGTTTTATTTCTTGATTTGGCCCAGTAGAAAAAAGTAACGGTCCTCCTAAGTTTGGGGCCGCGGGGGGGGGGGGGGGGGGGGGGGGGGGGGAGGGGGGGGTCAAGGAAAAAATCTGACATTTTCAAAAAATTAGGTACTTTCCAGGCACTTTTTTCTAGCCCTCAGAATGACATGGGAGTGGAACTAGGGTGTTCCTCTACAAAATGCCAGTCCAAAAATGCTATTGGGGGAGAGAACCACCACATATTTTGCCCAGGGCACATGGGGGGGGGGGGGGATCCAGGGTCTCTCTCTCTCTCTCTCTCTCTCTCTCTCTCTCTCTCTCTCTCTCCACACAAAACGCCCCAACCAACACTTGTACAACGATGTATAGTGCGAGACCTCATTCTTTTTTTCCCTTCCCGTCACTGTACGTCTGTTTTCGTTCTGGTGACTAGTGCTAGTTGATGTTATTCAATAGACCCACAATCAAAGGGCACTACCTGCGACAAGTGCGGTAAACAATTGCTTTGCGGCAACCACGGAAACTTAGAGCGCCTTCAGAATTATCTTGCGTGCTTGGCTGATTATTTAATGCCTGATTGAAACTTGGATTGGAGGCCTGATTATAAAATAATATTGAAGGTGGGCACATTAGGGGCAAATGGGTCCTGACCCACAACCCCCCCCCCCCACCAAACAATGTAACATTGATGATGATGATTTTTTATGTTTCAAATATTCCCAATGGTCTCCAGACCAACCTCAATGGATAGGCCTATGAAACCCTGTAAAATGAGCCTAATTAGACACCATTACACTAAGTGGTGGCTGAGATAGTGAATGTGCAGTGGGTTCCGGAGCCGGGGGGGGGGGGGGGGGGGGTCTGCGGAAGGGTGCTCAGCACTTTTGGGGATGGGGTCTTTCACTTTTTTTTTTGCCCCCCCCTTGCACGGCAACTTGTGGAGTACTGAAGCTGTACTAAATTAAGTACAAGGGATTTGGCCTGAAATTGGCGTCAGCGCACCGTCAGCGGCAAAAAAACCTATTTGGTGCCCTCAATTTCCGGGACAATGAACATTGGAGCCAGCATGCAAAAAAATTCAGAGCGCTAGATGGCTAGGGAATTGCACAAAGATTACAGCTTGTACCTCCAACTAGTAGCTTCGAAGGGGGTGGCCGCTCAGAACCGCAGGAGCTCGTGGACTGTGGTCTTAATTCCCCTTACGGGTTAGTTGGAAATGAAGACCACAGTCGTCGAGCTCGATAGAACTCACTGAGCAATTTCTTGGCTATCTGTTAGGCGCGCGGCCTTCCCAGCATCCATGTGCAAATACTCATCAACCTAGATCATTTCACACCGCGCCATCAAGAAACCTTTCTCCCGACACCGGTTTCCCCCCCTGTTTCGTGATTTTGCACATGGATGCGTGTAAGAAGCTGACGTGTACGAGTTAGTTACACTGGACAGTTACGGTACTCAACAAGTTGCCGTGCCCTTAGCAGCGAGTGACATATAATAACAATACACATAGCGCGTGACATGAAATAAGAATAGCAGTGAGTGACACATAATAATACAAGCAGCGAGTGACATATAATAACAATGCACACAGCGCGTGACATATAATAATACAAGCAGTGAATGACATATAACAATACGAGCAGTGAGTGACATATAATAATACAAGCAGTGAGTGACATATAATAATAGTACAAGCAGCGAGTGACATATAATAACAATACACACAGCGCGTGATACAAGCAGTGAGTGGCATATAAAAATAATAATAATAAGAATGCCAGCAGTGCGTGACATATAATAATAATAACAATACAAGCAGTGAGTGACATAGAATAAGAATACAAGCAGTGATTGACATAAATAATACAATCAGTGAGTGACATATAATAATACAAGCAGCGAGTGACATATAATAACAAGACACACAGCGTGTGACATATAATCATACAAGCAGTGAGTGGCATATAATAATAATAATAATAATATTAATAAATCAAGCAGCGAGTGACATATAATAATAATACAAGCAGTGAGTGACATATAATTATAATAACAATACAAGCAGTGAATGACATAGAATAACAATACACAGAGCGCGTGACATATAATTATATAAGCAGTGAGTGACATATAATAATACAAGCAGTGAGTGACATATAATAACAATGCACACAGCGCGTGACATGTAATAATACAAGCAGTGAGTGACATATAATAATACAAGTAGTGAGTGACATATAATAACAATGCACACAGCGCGTGACATATAATAATACAAGCAGTGAGTGACGTATAATGATACAAGCAGTGAGCGACAAAATAATAATATTATTTATTATTATTATTATTATTTACTAATAATAATAATATTAATAATACAAGCAGTGAGTGACATGTAATACCAATTAAAGCAGTGAGTGGCATATTTTAATACAAGCAGGTAGTTACATATAATAATAATACATGCAGTGAGTGTAACGAATTCAATGTTGGTAGACACACACATGACTGAGCTCACAAAGACACACACATAAATGGGCATTATTGGTCAGTCTAAGATCAGTGCTAATAAAATCAAGCACCAGCAGTGCCAATTATATATATTGTCCGCTGCAATCGTGTTGGTATAACCGATAGGCTTTCCCTTATCAACCCACTTCTTCAGGATCTGCTTCTGGGGGCTGTCCTGCGCAATTGCGTTGCCCAGGAACCCCTCCACACACTCAGACCAACAGCTTTAACACCTTGGTGTAGATGGCTCCGCCAGCATTCACTGCCTGGTGGAAAACCAGCAAGAGGACTGCAAGTAGCGCCAGCGAAGTAGCGGCTCGAATACCACTATGCTGAGCGACCTTGGCACAGTTCTTTGCCTGACGCATGTGCTTCACTGCATGGGCCAGGTTGTCACTTCCTCTCTACACTGGAGGAACGAGCTCCCCAGATCCTGTCCACCTGGTGTGGCTTTCTCCTTTCTCCTCCTCCTACTCCTCTTGCGGCTGTATCTACCGGCTGGGACTTTTTACCAGAAACGAGAAGCATTTTCCCGAAAGCCGTCATTCTGGTTTGGTCGCGGTGCACAATGGGAAGGGGGGGAGATACGGGGGGGAGAGCTGTTGAGCGGGCTACTCCTTCCGCTGCTGTTGTAATGCTGCGCCTGCCTCACCTTCGCCGTGGGTGGCGTGACGATGGACTTTTCGGTTTGGCCGGGACTCCCACCCTCGCCCTCGTCGGAAACAAGGTTACAGAAAAGAAGTGCTCGTTTGGCCATGTTTGAACAAAGAATCGCAAGCTGAATTTTTGTGCTGTTGGAATCGACTTGTCGAAAACCCACTGCGAACCAGGAGTAAAAAAAACTCTAAACAGGATGCCCAAAAAACCTGAGGAAGGCTGACCCCCCCCCCTCCCCCCCCCCCCCCCCCATTAAATAGAAATACCCATTTTTTGAAAAAGTAAGATATGGATTTTGGGGGTTACAATATGGTGTACATAATAGCGTCCTCGGATTTGCAGTGCCTGACTGCCTGGATTGCGTGATCGTCAAAAAGCAGTTCTGCCCCCCCCCCCCCCCCCCCCCCCCCCCCCCCCCCCCCCCCCCCCCCCCCCCCCCCCCCCCCCAGGTTGTCCTAATATCTAAGTCACCCTTTGCCGTCCCTGGAGGCGGCCAGAAAAATATATAAAATCATAGCCAGCACAGACACTCCAATCCGCAATTAAAAAAACTAAACGGTTCTCATGGTCTGTTTGTCAACACGATTCAGCAAAAGTTCTGCTATACTGCCCCTCGTGGTCTGTCTGGTCACGGACGGCGGTTTCGATTCGTTTGGGGGGGTCGGGCGGTCTGGGGGCTCTGTGTGGGGGGCTGGGCTGTTTTAGTGTGTGTGTGTGTGGAATGGGGTGTGGTGGGGGCTGTGTGTGGGTGGGGGGGGGGGGACTGGGCTGAGCTTGGGGAAGTGGGAGGGTGGGGGTAATACTTATTGCACGAGGTCCAAAGTAGTGCCAATAGACTACCCGTATCAAGGCCTACTTATAGAGTTATAGGAGGTATCAGAATGTCATTTGGAGGTCTGAGTAAAAAGTTTGCAAAAAAACAAATGAGGGCTGCCCCCCCCCCCCCCCCCCCCCCCCCCTAAAAACAGTGCTCAGAAAAATCTGAATAAGTGCTCAATAAATCGCAAATAATTAGGTCATATACCAGGGGGGGGGGGGGGGGGGGGGGGGGGGGCAAAAAAAAAGTGCTAGACCCCATTACAAAAAGTGCCGAGGCACCCTTCTGCAGACCCCCCCCCCCCCCCCCCCCCCCCGCCCCCCGACTCCGGAACCCACTGTACTGCCACCATCTCAGCCACCACTTAGTGTTATGGTGTCT
Source organism: Microglena sp. YARC (assembly GCA_022414725.1). NCBI lineage: Eukaryota > Viridiplantae > Chlorophyta > Chlorophyceae > Chlamydomonadales > Chlamydomonadaceae > Microglena > Microglena sp. YARC. The sequence continues at coordinate 25,076,922 of CM039464.1, read as the reverse complement.
AATTAGGCTCATTTTACAGGGGTTTCATATGCCTATCTATTGAGGTTGGTCTTGAGACCACTGGGAATGTTTGAAGCATAGAAAATCATCATCACCAATGTTACATTGTTTGGTGGGGCTTGGAGATCAGTCAGTCAGTAAAAATAAAAGTCAGTCAAAAAAGTCAGTAAAAAAAGAAGAAGCAATGAACTACCACGAGGTCTCGCTCTGTCCTTCGTTGTACTCGTGTTGGTTACGGCGTTGAGAGAGAGAGAGAGAGAGAGAGAGAGAGAGAGAGAGAGAGAGAGAGAGACCCTAGACCCCCCCCCCCCCCCCCCCCCCCCCCCCCCCCCCCCCCCCCCCCCCCCCTCTGCCCTGGGCATAATATGTGGTGGATCCCTACCCCAATAGCATAAATAGACTGGTATTTAGTAGAGGAACACTTGGGGAAGACCCCAGTTCCACTCCCATGTCGTTCTGAGGGCTGTAAAAAAGTGAAAAGTACCTAATGTTTTGAAAATGTCGGGTTTTTTCCTCCCCCCCCCCCCCCCCCCACCCCACCCCGCGGCCCCAAACTTTGGAGGACCAGCACTTTTTTTCTACTGGGCCAAATTAAGAAATAAGACCGGATTCTTTAGCCTCTTAATGATATCTACAAGGTTTGATGATGGGGCCATTTTGGTTCGAAGTTGCCCCCCCCCTTGTCATATACCTCCTTTTCTTATAATAAATCGATCGGCATCCATCAACTTGTCGTAGAGGATGTGCTACCTCCTGTGCGAACAGAAAGAAGCAGTACTCCGATGTGACATTAAGAAGCTAGATTTATGCCCCTGTCGAATCTCGAATCGGGGCGAGTTACCTCTCTACGATGCTGTAGAGTGACCTGTCATTCCTTGTGAACATGCTGTAAACTCTTCTCATAGACTTCTGCTCATAGACTTTTACCTTGACAGGAGGGCGGATTTTCATCTCGGGAGTTTCTTCGTACAGAGTATAACGTGACATCAGCGTCCCGATGTACAATTGTGACGCGTTACTAATGACCAGTTTTCAGTTTGACACTTTCGTCCGCGTCCGTTTCCAGTCGATTCAGATTCGGTTGTACACCCATCACGTGTATAACGTCACGCGTCGCACCTATGACTCGTTGAGCGACTCGAGCAGGCGCACGTTGGCAGTGTGACCCGGTGTGACCTGATCCCTCTGATGCCTTGTCATCTTCATCAGGCGGGAGGCACTAAATGGATGGTCGGGTCCCCGAGGAGAGGCTGTTCACATTTGTATGTACACAGGTAGCAGGCAGCAGCATGGCGTTTGGAGGAGAGCGAACGCTGGGGATGGATGAACGGACAGGTTGCCCGCTATCTGCTGGGCTGTGGTTGATGTGGATATGGGGCCGCGGAGCTACGTGCGCCTGCGCCTGGCAACTTGGCGACAGGTTCGAACTCGTGTGGTACACCTCAGTGTCTCCGGCTTTTGCCACCTTTTTGCTGCCCACACTTTTCCTGGCGTGCCCCCCACGGTGTCACGCTTTAAAAGACGGGGCGCCGTTTTTGAGAGACATCGACTTCTGTCAGCGTTTTGAGCATGTATGAGTTGAGAGGCTTCCACTGTGTCTATGAAGTTGACATGTATTGTATTTGAGCGGGAGGAAGGCCAGGCTGGTTACTTTACAATCAAGTTACAATCAGAAATTTTGAAACTTCTTGGAATATTGTTAAAATGATGGAATGTTACGTTTTGAATAACCCTGCCCACCACCCCATCTCCCTAACGGTGCACGTCTGCCCTTTTTGTATTGTTATTATTATATCTGTATCATATTTCCAACCAAGCCCTGGAGGTCGGCCTCTAATGTTCTGAAAGTTGGTAATCTACCAAAGAAGTCGACCAGCTTGGAGCTCTTAACATGGAGGCATGTGCCGGTAGTCTAGAGTCTAGACGGAAGACTTCCAGTGGGTGTTTAATCCCGGCACGATTTGAATAATTTTATGATTGTCCTCTTACCCGAGTTGAAATCGGAATCTGGTACCGGATTCTGGCCCTCTAAAAAGAGAAGGGAGAATACCTGAACAACTGGACTGAACAATAGGCAGACAGTAAATACCGGTAGTCCACATTTGGTTGAAAAACCAAGAAACATTCGATTCATTATATAAAGAAGTACATGATGCATTGAATCCACCCACCCACCCATTCATTTCGGTCAAACTGTGCCCTAGACTCATATGCATGAAGCAAATGCTGATGTCATGCCTCATGCACTCATTCCTGACAACACTGCCTCTCTACTCTGCAGCTTAGTGTGCGCCGTGGTTGTCGCATAGGGAGACTTAAAAACGGAAGACGGTGAGCAGCCCAGAGTTGGCTGAAGAACCATGCAACAATTCAGAAGCAAGCCTGACTACACTGCCCCTAGCAAACCGGACATGGTCATCAGATACTCAAGCACAGCTCCCTTGTTCAACGGAGGGGGGGAGCTACCCTCCACAAGCCAGATCTCCTATACCCTATAACCTAAACCTTATATCCTAAACCCTAGGAGATCTGGCTTGTGGAGGGTAGCTCACTGGAGGGAAGTTTCCCCCCACCCTGTTCAACAAGCCTGTGCACATTTGGGCAGAGGCTCCTAGAGTTTGCTTGCCCTGTGAGGGGATGAATATCTGAATGCAACCTACAAGTCCAACTTGCTTAATACGAAGAATACGAAATCATAGATCAAGCAACGAATCAGACCTGGACACTGCCGGTGCAATGTGTTTACGATCACAATTGGTGCTGCTGCTGTTAAGCATCTATCACATATGGGTGTGGTACTGATACTGATGCTGTGCTTGGGCACTACCAGCCCAATGGTTTCACCGCCACAAATGCTGCTGCTGCTGCTGCTGCTGCTACTGTAATTGAGCATCTATAATATATGGCTGTGGTACTCCTGCTGTTGCTTCTGCTGTTGTTGCTGCTATTACGGCCACTAAAATGCTTTCACTACTAGAAGTGCTGCAGCTGCTGCAACTGTCGCTGAGCGTCTATAATACATGGCTGGGGTACTCCTGCTGTTGCTTCTGCTGTTGTTGCTGTTGTTGCTTCTTTTACTGCCACTACAATGCGTTCACTACCAGAAGTGCTGCAGTTGCTGTATGTTGTTGAGCATCGATCATATATGGCTGTGGTACTCCTGCTGCCAGTACAATGCGTTCACCACCATAAATGCTGCTGCTGCTGTTGATCATCTATCATAGATAGCTGTGGTAATCCTGCTGTGGTAATCCTGCTGTGGTTGCTGCTGCGGCTGTGCTTAGATATAGCACCTAGTAGGACTCCTCACGAGACACCTCATAGAGGGACAGGTAGTACCTGTGAGATGCATGGAAAGAGGGGTTTGTGGGGTGTGGGTAAGTGTGGGTTTGGGTTTGTGGAGTACACGAAGAGTCGGTATAGAGGTGCTTTTCTTTGGGGCTTCTCGTAGCAGCTTCTAGGCAGCTCCCTGAGCCAGACACAGGGCTAAAGCCCTGAATTTCAGGAGCACTGGTAAGCTGACCATGTCAGCCGTCAGATGCACCAGCGTGCGCTACCTTTGACCGAGTAGCCGGGCAGGGGAGCTGCCCAGAAGCTGCTACATGTAGCCCAAAAGAAAAACAATTGTGATCCTTCACAAGGACCCTCATTCAGCCACTATCCCTCTTCCTCAGCCATTGATCCTTCAGATTGTGCGTGCTGGAATATGCAGGCAAAGCCGCAGTCACTGTAGCAGAGTGCTAGGCCTTTGAGTTGATCGAGCAGGCAGGTAGGGGAGCTGCCCAGAAGCTGCTACATGTAGCCCAAAAGAAAAACAATCGTGATCCTTCAAAAGGACCCTTATTCAGCCACTATCCCTCTTCCTCAGCCATTGATCCTTCAGATTGTGCGTGCCGGAATATGCAGGCAAACCCGCAGTCACTGTAGCAGAGTGCTAGGCCTTCGAGTTGATCGAGCAGCCAGGTAGGGGAGCTGCCCAGAAGCTGCTACATGTAGCCCCAAAGAAAAACAATCGTGATCCTTCACAAGGACCCTCATCCAGCCACTATCCCTCTTCCTCAGCCATTGATCCTTCAGATTGTGCGTGCTGGAATATGCAGGCAAACCCGCAGTCACTGTAGCAGAGTGCTAGGCCTTTGAGTTGATCGAGTAGCCAGGCAGGGGAGCTGCCCAGAAGCTGCTACATGTAGCCCAAAAGAAAAACACTGTAATATAGAGGTGCAGATATGGAGAGCTACTTTTGGTATTCAGATGTCTATTCCTTTCGCCTTTTACTGAGGCTGAGGCCATACTTCGCGCCTTTGAAACTTTTTCTCTTCTTTAACAACGACTAGGGATCGGCAATATGATATCATATGAATTCATGTCATCATATGATATCATATGATGCCGGCAGTCTGACTAGGTAACTTTGGCCTGGGGCATCATATCATATGATATTAAATCATCTGATTTTTGTATGATATCATACTCGTCTTAGGTCAACATCATATGATTTAACCCCTAACCTAATGACCCCTACAATTACCTTCCAATTATCTTACACTTACCATACTAAAAGCATACAATTAATACGATTACCATTAGCATATATGTCCTTACATTTAGCATAAATTACCTTCAAATTACCATACATTACCTTCCAATCACCATTCAGTTAACTTCCAATTACCATACAAATCACGTACCATTAGCATATATTACCATACTGTTACCGTACCATTAGCATATATTACCATACTGTTACCGTACCATTAGCATATATTACCATACTGTTACCGTACCATAGCATATATTACCATACAAATACCGTACGATAAGCATATATTACCTGACTATTACCGTACCATTAGCATATATTACCATACTGTTACCGTACCATTAGCATATATTACCATACTGTTACCGTACCATTCGCATATATTACCATACAAATACCGTACGATAAGCATATATTACCTGACTATTACCGTACCATTAGCATATATTACCATACTGTTACCGTACCATAAGCATATATTACCATACAAATACCGTACGATAAGCATATATTACCTGACTATTACCGTACCATTAGCATATATTACCATACTGTTACCGTACCATTAGCATATATTACCATACAAATACCGTACGATAAGCATATATTACCTGACTATTACCGTACCATTAGCATATATTACCTTACAATTACCATATTATCACCATACAATGACCATACAATTACTAACGTATTACAATGTGTCCTGTACTCACTGGAGAGAGTTGGTGGTGAGGGCGACCATGGAGCCAGAGAGAGGCTCTCCGTGATAGGTGACGAAGAAAATATCAATAGCCTGGCCACCGATGGTGTCAACCTATAGGCAAGGAGTGATAGGCAAGGAGGAGTGATAGGCAAGGAGTGATAAAATGGAGAGTATGGAAATCTAGGAGTGCGGAAATGGTGGCAAAGAAAATATCAATAGCCTGGCCACCGATGGTGACAACCTATAGGCAAGGAGTGATAAATAGAGAGTATGGGAATGGAGGAGTATGGAAATGGAGAGTGTGAAAATGGAGGGGTACAGAAATGGTGAGTATGAACAGGGTGGAGTACGGAAATGGAGAGTATGACAATGGAGGAGTACAGAAATGGTGAGTATGAACATGGTTGAGTACGGAAATGGAGAGTATGGAAGTGTAAGAGTACAGAAATGGTGAGTATGACAATGGAGGAGTATGGAAGTGGAGAGTATGAAAATGGAGGAGTACAGAAATGGTGAGTATGAACATGGTGGAGTACGGAAATGGAGAGTACGGAAATGGAGAGTATGGAAATGGAGGAGTACGGAAATGGTGAGTATGAACATGGTGGAGTACGGAAATGGAGAGTGTGGAAATGGAGGAGTACGGAAATCGGGGGCTGTCGCCGTCTACATGCTGATAATTCCTGGTGCTTGCTGCTCAGGGAACTGCTTGTTTGTTTTGAACGCTTTTAACGCGGTTTGAACGCTTTTAACGCGTTTTGAACGCTTTTGTTTGTGACGCTTTGTTTTGACCTTGTTTAAGCCTCCCACATTATGGCCCTAAATAAAAATATAAAATTAGTGAAGGCAAGCAATTAACTGAAATGGGGGAGTATAAAAATGGGGGGACTGTCGCCGTTTACATGTTGATAACTCTTGGTGCTTGCTGCTCAGATACCTGTTCGTTTTTTTAATTGTGTGTGTTTTTGCGGCTTGTTTGATTATACGTTTTTGTTTATGACTGTTTGTTTGCTTGTTTTCACTACCGTAGTGTTCCAAAAAAATAACGTTCTAATTTCGCGTTTGACTTCGTGAAATTAGAACGTAACTTATATTCCTGGCCGAAAAGATCGTGAATCGAGTGCAGCGGCGATAATAGGTCTTAGGCTGGATGTAGCGCTTACATACGAGCCCAAGTGTCTGCGGGTTCAAAAAACGGCTTGCGGAAATCGAGACACTCCAGATCTCATGCTCTCGCCCATTGATCGACCCCAGAGGGTCGGTTGACAAGTCCGCCTTTGTTAGTTCCACACCACCATAAACAAAGGACCTTGTGGGGTTTTGTTACGCGACTTCCCTCCGGGCAAACCACAGCTGATCGAAATCAGCCAACCCCTGCTCGAAATCAGCCAATCCTTGTTGCAGCCGAAGTCCAGGAGGCAGTCGCAATCGATTAGACCCCTGCTCCGACCCCTGCTAGCATCTTGCGCAAGTTTTTACCGAGACGAAGTCTGACACGTCAGCCAACTGTCTCATAACTAACTGGCTCCGGTCATTTCCATCGTTGCCACCTGTCGTTCCGTTTCCGTCACTTTCCGCCAATTTTCCGCGTCGCTTGCTCTGCATATGACTTGTTCAGTAAGAGGGCTGTGAATTTTGCTCAGGCCCTGGGGTTCTTGCTGGTCGATCCCTCTGATCTGACAACCAAGCCTCATCAGAGCAGGCACCCAACTGCACCAGCGTGTTGCAGACATGTGATACAGGTTTGCAGAAGCCCTATAATGATGGGCTGAGGGATGTCTTCAGCGCATTCATGATGGAGAAGCACAGGCTGATGATAGCTGCCTATGTTACACCCAACGAGATGAGGAGTTGAGTGTATGCTGTGCATTAGTGTCTATACATCAGAACCATTAAATGCATTCAATTCACGTAAATGCATTCAATTCATGTAAATGCAATTCAATTATGTTCAATTATCTCCGTAGGTGCCTAAGTCCGAAAACGCCCTAAGTCGATACAAGAATGTGATACAGAGCCGTACACGGCCCAAACTGCTCAGAATCGAATTCTGTCAGGCTCATATCGTTCGCGATGGTGTCAGCTATGCGCACAGCTACTTTTCGTGCGCGTTCGCATCTGGTCGCGAGCCGCCTTGTTCGGCAGGCCGGTGGCAGTACATCAGATGTGCGATAATTAGTGATACAAATCCAGATCGCGTCAGATACGAGGCCGCGCGAGCTATTCCAAAGAAAGGAACCTCGGGACAAAAGGCTTATCGAACCCCTATTACAAGGTCGGAGGCTGCGCTTCAGCCTTGGCCTCGGAATCTACTGAAATAGCTGTACATCTCAAGATTTCACCTCCCTGTGGCCTACCACACCACACCATGGCTCAGGATTAGGGTGTGTTTTCAATGATCTACCCTAAATCAAAAACTGAGTTCAGATGTGGATGTTTGAAGACAAATAAAAAAAGGTTGTTTTTTGAATTTATTTTCCAAAATTATTTGAATTTTGAATTTTGATATTCGAAAAAAAAGAAAAAGTTGTTTAGCACGCTATATCTTGAGATAGAGCAAAACCGAGGCCTAAAATGTTTCAATTGAGGCTGTGCAACTCTGACCTAGACTTAGGACACCCACGAAACGTAAATAATCAGTGTTTTGGGGGTCCGTACTCAACTGTACTGCCTGTGTACTGCCTTCCAAGACCTTCCGTAATAACTACTGGTAGGGAAAGACGTTACACAACATTTGTAACCAGTGCTCTTTTAAAATGGCTTGTTTCGGTCGCGATAGGCTCCGTATCACTTCCTCCGTAAAACCCGTATCGACTTAGGGAACCCCATAGTAACAAATTAGCATGTTTCACTTGACCTGGACCCCACCATTTGAGAAAACCCAAATCCGAGTATTTGTGTGTTGAACTGATGTGGTTGGGCAACTTATTAGCAAAAAATCTTTGTTTTGGGACTTGAGGGCATAGGCTCAATCCATCCGTATCACTAAGGGTCTGACTTAGGCACCTATGGAGATATATTAAATTGAATTACAATAACACAACATTAAATCAAAATCAATTAAATCAATTCAATTCAGAACTCTGATAATTTCATTTGGGACGCCCTTAATAATTAAATCATCGTCTCATCCAGGATGATCATTCAATTGAGCGATTCGTATCACATTTTTCGTATCGTATTAAGTATTTTCGTCTGATTCTGGTACTTATGAGGATCATTCAGGTACAGAAATAGGGGGTTCATTAAAATTTCTAACGTGAAATGTGTAACGTGAGCTTATATTCTTCTGGAAACAAACGTGAAATGTGTAACGTGAAATTATTTGTATCGGCTTATATTCGTCTCAAAAACATCGTGAAATCCTTCAGAACGTTATTGTTTTGGAACACTCACTATTTATTTGTTTTGAATTAAGAGTTGATTTAAGCTTTTTTTTAACTTTCTTTTTGTTTTTGACTGTTTATTTGTTTTGAACTGTTTCTATTGACCTCATATTAGCCTCTTGTGGAAATTGGGGGGGGGTCTGTCACCATCGACATATGGAACACTCATGGTGTTTGGTGCTCATGGGAACTGTTTCTTTTGTCTGAAGCCACCAAATTCAGGTGGACGTGCATGAAAACCACAGACACACACAAGCACGTACACAACACACGCGCATGCATCAAAACCAGACACACACAAGCACATCCAAAACACACATGCATGCATCAAAACCAGACACACACAAGCACATACACAACATGCGCGCATGCATCAAAACCAGACACACAAAAGCGCATCCAAAACACACACGCATGCATCAAAACCAGACACACACAAGCACGCTGCCCTACCTCTGCAGACACCACATTCAGGTTAATGTCCTTCAACACCCTGACGATATCAATAAGCAAGCCAGGCCGGTCAACAGTCACAACCTTGAGCAGACTGCAGGAGCCGTTGGGGACCTACGCCTACAGACAAACAAGCACACATACGCATACACACACAAGCACACATACGCATACACACACAAGCACACATATGCATACACACACACACGCACACACAAGCATGCTGCCCTACCTCTGCAGACACACAAGCACACATATGCATACACAAGCATGCTGCCCTACCTCTGCAGACACCACATTCAGGTTAATGTCCTTCAACACCCTGACGATATCAATAAGCAGGCCAGGCCGGTCAACAGTCACAATCTTGAGCAGACTGCAGGAGCCGTTGGGTGCCTCGGCCACATCTACAGTGGTGGGGACAAGGGTCCTCATGCCTAGGGTCTTCATCTCCTCAGTGCTGGGGGCACCTAGAGATCCACTGCCCTGGTAATCCTGCAGGGGTGGAGTGACAGACAATAATACATAAATAATTAAGATTACTAAGCAAATAAATAGTACACCTTGTTACGAGGCGTGAGGTTGAGGGGGCCAGCCTGTTGCTTTCATTGGGGCCAACCACCGATTATTTTTTGCATTCGGAGCCTGGTCTTGATCCAGGGACCTTTGGTTAATGGGCCCATCACAGGGGCGGAGTGACGGACAATCCGTTAGATGTTCTTCCATGATTAGGCCGCTCATTGGCTAAATTATCGCCGTCTTTACGTTTTTAAGCTATTACATTCATGGAACTGTCTTCTCATCTCATTACAACACAAAATCAACAGGGTCTCTAACCTAAATTATTGTTGCCGCTTCATGGCAATTTGATTTAGCCCCCAGTGCAGTACCTACAGGGTATGTGCCGGCCAGACACAACTTATATATGACATTTCCCCAGCCTACAACCCCTTTTTAACCCAGAGCACACAACAAGGGGCACCTACCAGGTATGTGCCGGCCAGACACAACTTGAGCACAGTCAGGCGGTACGTGTTGCTTTGTGCGCGTGTGTGTAGGGGTATGCCCGCCCCCCCCAACACACACACACACACACACCACCCCTTTTCACCCAGGGGCACCTACCGGGTATGTGCCGGCCAGACACGACTTGAGCACAGTCAGGTGTTACTTGTTGCTTTGAGTGTGCAGAGGGGATAGTGGGGCGGTAGGTTGAGCAGGGTGTTGGTTTTATTCCACTGTGCAGCCATCTCTTGTGGTTGGGGGGTGATAAGTGCCTTTAAGTACCTTCTTTAGCAGTTTCACTCCTTTTTCCACCCCATTTTCCAATCCCTTTTCCACCCCCTTTTTAACTCCCTTTTTCACTCCCCCCCCCACCCCCCTTTTTCACCCCCTTTTTGACTCCCTTCCCGCCCCCCCCTTTTCCACTTCCTTTTCACTCCCTTACCCACTCCCTTTTTCACCCAGGTCACACAGCAAGGGGCACCTACTGGGTAGGTGTCGGCTAGACTCTTTAGCACAGTCAGGCGGACCTCCTCAAGCCTCTGAGACTTGACGATCTTCTCGCTCGTCTCGGCATCTGTGATGAAGAACTTATTGAGCATGCTTTTGCAGTTGGGATCTAACTGGGATGCGGCAAGCTTGGCCCGCCTGATGTTGAGGCCGATGTTCTTCAGCGCAGTGATCTGTAACGGGGGTGGGGGTGGGAGGTGTAGTGGTGGGGTGTGTGAGTGTGGGGGCAGGTGTGGAGGTGTGGGTGTGGAGGTGTAGTGGTGGGGTGTGTGAGTGTGGGGGCAGGTGTGGAGGTGTGGGTGTGGGGGCAGGTGTGGAGGTGTAGGTATGAGTGCTGTGTGTCAGATACTGCAAGCTTGGCTCGCCTCATGTAGAGGCCGATGTTCTTCAGCAGATTGATCTGATAGGGGTGTGGGGGTGGGAGTGGGAGTGGCAGTGAGGGTGGGGTGGGAGGTGTAGTGGTGGGGTGCGTGAGTGTGGGGGTGTGGGTGTGAGGGCAGGTGTGGTGGTGTAGGTATGAGTGCTCTGTGTCAGATGCTGCAAGCTTGGCTTGCCTCATGTTGAGGCCGATATTCCTCAGCGCAGTGATCTGTTTGGGGTGTGGGTGTAAGGGGTTGGGTGTGTGGGTGGGGCGTAGAGGTGTGGTGTGGGGGGTAGGGGTGAGTGTGAGTGTCGGGGTGGTGTGTGGGTGAGGGTGTGGGTGTGGGTGTGGCGGTGAAGGGGTGCAAACATGGTTATGAAAATGGTGTGATCTTGCTGGGGTGTTGATGAAGGGGTACAAACATTGGTGCTTTGCAAGGGTAATACTGTAAGTGTCCAGCATCTCTCCCATGCGATCTCTCGTGCGTGTGAATGCGTGTGTGGGTGGGGGGGGTGGGATTGGTGATTTTATGGTGATTTTTGCGGAGCCCCCTCTTCAAGGGGGCGGGAGCCCCCATGTTGACCCATTTGTCTGTTTGTCCGACCGAAAAACTTGAAGCTTGACACGTCAGCCTACGGTCGCGAAACTAACCCGCTTCGGTCAGCTCCATCTTTGCCTCCTTTCGTTCCGTTGCCAACACTCTCCGCCAATTTTCCAAGCGACGCTGCATAGGACTTGTTGTAGTGATTTTCGTGGTGATGTAAGTGGTGATGAAGATGGTGGGATCTTGCTGGGGTGGCAATGAAGGGGTACAAACATGAGTGCATTGTTAAGGGAATACTCACAGTGCTGAGCATGTTTCACATGCGATCTCTCGTGCGTGTGTATGTGTGTGGAGTGGGGGGAGTGGGGGGGAGAGGGGCTGGTGATTTCCGTGGTGATGTTAGAGGTGACAAAGATGATGGGATATTGCTGGGGTGGGAATGAGGGGTACTAACATGAGTGCTTTGTTAAGGGAATACTCACAGTGCCGAGCATCTCTCCCATGCGATCTCCAAACGCAACAGAAATAAGGTGGAGGTTTGTGTGGAGGTGGGTTTGTGTGTGTATATGTGTGTGTGTGTGTGTGTGTGTGTGGTTTTGGGGGTAGGAGTGAAGGTGTGTATGTGTGTGAGTGTGTGTGTGTGTGAGTGTGTGTGTGTGTGAGTGTGTGTGTGTGTGTGTGTGTGTGTGTGGGGGGGGGGGGGGGGTAAGTGTGTATTTGTGGAGGTGGGTTTGTGTGTGTGTGTGTGTGGTTTGGGGGGTAGGAGAGGAGGTGTGTGGGGCTGTATAAGTGTGTACGCATCGCAAGCAATTGAGCGACTCAATGCGACCCCAGCGCTGCCCCTTGAAATCCGCAGAGCGCCAAGCCTGGTTGTTACAGCCTCAGAGGTGGACCAGAGCACAGGGGGGGCGGGGGGCCAGTTCTGACTAGTTCAGCCAGGCTCATGCCATAGCTTTTCTTTTCAGTTCCAATCAGCAGGTTCTAGGCAGCTCCCCGGGCTCTCCCTTCATCCAAACCTTTAGCAACCTAGTGCAGTTGGGAGCTCTTGTCAACAGCTCTCCAGAGCTCCTGAAATCTTTGGGTTTGGCCCGGTGGCAGCCTCGGGGATCTGCCTAGAAGCTGGTGCTGATAGCCGAAAATAAAAGCAGTGGCTCATGCAGCGCCACGCAGTGGCAATATAATGGCAACGTGTCGTCGAAAACAGAAGAAAAAAACATTGAAAACTCACCGTGTCAAGCATCTCTCCCATGCGATCTCCGAACTCAACAGAGATGATGGTGGCAAACTGCATTCAAGGGGCGAGCAAGTGTGTGTGTGGGGGGGGAGGGCATGTGCGAGCAAGTGTGTGGGTGGTTGTTGGGTGGTGGTAGTGGTGGTGGTGGTGTGTGTGTGGGGTGGGGGTGGGGGGTAGAGCAAGGGGCGTGGTGAGCACCATTGGATGGAATTATATACATGATACATACCCCACGCCTTGTAATAAGGCGTCCTTTTTTTGATTTATTTATATGATATATATATAGGTGTCGGCGAGGGGGGGGCAAGGAAAAAGATTTCGTACCGCATGTTCGATATGGATAGAGAACCGCGAGCAAATCATGTCGATACACCCACGGGCGGCCGAGATACGAGGGGGGGGGGGGGGGGGGGGGGGGGGGGGGGGGGGGGGGGGGGGGGGGGGGGGGGGAGGGGGGTCCGACCGTTTTCCCAATTTTATTTGTACCTCGTGTAACTTTCTTGCCAGTGCGAATTTTCGAGCTCGAGGTACACCAATGAGTACGTCTCGACGAGAGGAGTGCGAATCTGCATTCGTTAGTAAGTTACACGCAGGGTGTAATAGGTGGATCTCCTGGAAGGTACATCCAGGCTGGACGCCAGGCTGGACGTCACCCAGACCTTCGCGCCGAGCTTCGCACGAGACGCAGTTGGCGGCGAAAAAGGCGCGCGCGCAACGCGTTTGGATGCGCGTTCTGAACTCTGGTCACCTACGAGGTTCCTAAAGCAGTGGACCCCCCCCCCCCCCCCCCCCCACCCACCCACCCCACCCACCCACACCCACACACGCACACACACACCCCAGACACACACACACACCACCAGAGCAGACCATCAGGCTCCAGAATACAAGTTGAGTCGATTAAACCATGATAATGATGATAATAAAGTTAGATACGGTAGACAGATAAATAGCGCCTTCAGTCCTTTACATACCTTAGTGATCTCCTCCAAGGGTGAAGACGACTGCGGAGCGCTCAAGAAAGTTGTAAAAATACTGAAATCTAAATAACTTTGTCCAAACTTGATATTTGTATCTTTTGGTTGTATGGTTGGAAAGGCCTTGACGAAATGATGCTCATGGACCCCCCTTTCACTATGTTATACTGTCTGGGTGTTCAGATATGAGGTCTCAAAGGGGGGGAGGGGGGGGGGGGGGGGGGGGGGGGGGGGGTCCAGGGGTCAATATAACAACTTCCGAACATGCGGTCTGCCAACTTTATTCTTGCCCCCCCCTAGTGAATCAATAACATTATGTAACATTATATAATATTAGTCGGACGGGCCGTCTCACCAGAATTTTGAATTGATTTGAAAATCTAATAGTATTGTGACACTACACAGCACTATAATAATATAAGTAAACATTAGTTTTTCAGACACTTATGTTAGTTGTCGTTCCCTAGCGGATATCCAGGTACATGCAAACGGGAGGGTCGCTTACATCTCATGTCCTGTGGCAGCTTGTACCAATTTCCATTTTCAACGGATATCTAGGGATATCGTACTGGTCCAATATTGTACGATATATTGATGTACCGTACGATTTTGTACAATATATTGAAAAACCGTACCAAATTGTACGATATACTGATATATTGTTCGATATATTGATACGTCGTGCGATCTTATACGATGTATTGATCTACCATACGATATTGTACGATATATTGATGCACTTAGCGACGTTTCGGGGGCACCGCGTCGCACTGGGATCGCACCCCTTCACTCAATTTGCGTCGCGTTGCACTGAAAAACAACATTACTTGCTGTTTAATCTACTGAACTTACGGGGTCGGTCATGTTGTCAATCCTGACAATGGCTGTAGGAGTTTCCTTGGGTTGGAGAGAGGCCCTGTGGACAAGATTAAGGGTTTGGTTTGAACTTGGACTAAGGTTGAGGGTTTGGTTTGAGCTTGAACTAATATTGAGGGTTTGGTTTCGATTGACAATGTTTAAGGATGTTTTACAGATGATTTGTGGATGATTTGAGGATAATTTGAGGATGATAGGAGAAATCCATGTTTCCTCTACCCACAGACGGTGAGCAACCTGTAGGCTGATAGACGGTGTAATCAAAGAAGTCAGACAAGCAGCTGTGAAGTCTGATGCCATGATGGACAGGGCTTTTGAGCTTCTATACAAATACAAATAAATAGTACACCTTATTACGAGGCGTGAGGTTGAAGGGGCAAGCCTATGTGCTTGCACTGGGGCCAACCACCAATTAGCTCCCATATTTGGTTTGATTACACCATCTGTCATCCTACGAGGCTACAGGAGTCTGGGAAAGGGTAGGTTACATGAGGGGCTGCCGGCAGACAGGCGGACAAACAGACAGGCAGCCCATTCAGGGCATGGGTGGGATCGCGGCAGGTAGGCAGACAGGTAAGTAGACAGGCAGACAGACAGGTAGCCCATTCTGAGCATGGAGGTGATTGCGGCAGGTAGGCGAGCAGGCAGACAGACAGACAGACGGAAAGACAGGCAGCCCATTCAGGGAAGACAGACAGACCATTCAGGGCATGGAGGCGATTGCGGCAGGTAGGCAGGCAGACAGAAAAAAGGCAGACAGGCAGACCATTCAGAGCAGGTAAGTAGACAGGCAGATAGACAGGCAGCATATTCAGAGCATGGAGGTGATTGCGGCAGGTAGGCGAGCAGACGATGCATGCAAGCAGGCAGCCCATTCAAAGCATTGAGGGCAGGTAGGCAGACAGACAGAGAGACAGGCAGCCCTTCAGAGCAGGTAGGCTGCCCCTTCAGAGCAAAGAGGGGGTTGCGGCAGATAGGCAGACAGACAGAAAGACAGGCAGCCCCTTCAGAGCACATAGGCAGACAGACTGATAGACAGGCAGGCTATTCAGAGCACGGAGGGGATTGCAGCATGTAGGCGAGCAGGCCATGCATGCAAGCAGGCAGGAGGGTCCATTCAGAGGGTATCTCGGGTCAGTTGAGATCAAAGTGCATGCAGGGGATACTGAGGGACTTTGCTGTCTGGACATTAGGGATCTGTACAATCTGATGCAAGCTGGAGGTCCTGTTAAACATTCTGTAAGCTGCAGACCATGCGACCAGAGCTCCAATCCCTGTAGGCTGTTGGCCATGTTAACATTGCGCATGCAGGGGATAATGAGGGACTATGCTGTCTGGGTATTAGGTATCCATACAATCTGATGTAAGCTGGAAGTCCTGCCATACATCATGTAGGCTGTTGGCCATGCAGCAATGACACCAACTGTGTAGGCTGTAAACCATGTCAACAGTGCGCTAGCAGGGGATTATGAGGGACTGTGCTATCTGGACATAAGGGATCCACACAAAATGATGAAAGCTGGAGGTCCTATTCTAACTTATGTTGGCTGTAGGACAAGCAATCAGAGCTCAAATCCTTGCTAGGTGGCTCCCTCATTTGGATGCTAGGTGATCATCATTTGAGAAGTTCATGCAAGATCTGGTGCTCATGTCTGAAACTGACCGGCTCAACTAGCACGCCGGTATACAATATTTCGATTTGACCCAGTCTGCATCGATCAGGAGGAGATAAGTATCGCATACCACTTCGCTACACTCGACAACAGAGCAGGACGACAATTTGCAAGAGCTAACTACACAAGCTACCTGGCAACTACCACCCTGTTGGCCGGTTGCTTCTTGACCGAGCATGGGGCAGCGAAGCTGACGGCCTGTTTGGGAAGGGGGGGGGGGGAGGGAGGTGCGTTGGTATCTGTTGGGGATGGCGATGGTGTTGGGGATGGAATGGGAGGGTTCAGGGGATGGAGTAAGGGGCTGTGCGCTGCCAGGGGGAGATTCCTCTGAAACACATTCGTGTGCTGTAATCGGTGAAGCTGGTAATGCGACACATAGCAGGAGTAGCAGATGTATCAAAGCAGCAGCAGCAGCAGCAGCAGTAGCAGCAGTAGCAGCTGCTAGTTCTTATCGAGAGGGATAAAGCATAGGCTCGCGGGATGAGTTGGGGGTGTTGTTCATTTTCCAGCGCGACTGAGGTACATATACATATCTCAGGCCTGTGACTGAGATATGTGAGCGCAGACATATGCGTCCATCAGGACCTGAGGCATCAGGTGATGCTTTGGGACGGATTCAAAAGGGCTGGCTCCAGACACTTCCCAAATAGCAACGGAGAAATATCCGACTGCCAGATCGTCAAGGCATACTAGCTTACAAGAAACCCACGTGCATTTAGTATTGTTTCGCAGGCAGGAGTAGGGGCTAGCAAGCTCCTACCTGCAAGCAGAAGCCCGGCGAGTGACCACCACAGGCTTGGGAGTTGCCCGCTGCCCGCTGTAAACTTTGGGGGTAGCTAGGAACCTAGCATTGGTGGCGATCGCAGCAGAGGCCATATTGAGGCGATTGCAGTTGAGAACGGAAGAAGCAGTGAGAACTGAGAGGCGAGTTGAAGATTCTTTGTACCAGCAAGACTAGTGTCGTGTAGATTTGTTTAGGTATCGTGTGACGAGGACTTAGCGGTCATGAGTTCACGAAGGTCAGATCTGACCAGGGCAGGGGCCCTGGATCTGACTGAGCCAGCTGTTGCCGACGTGGACCTGACTCCTGAGTCGCATTTCTACACTTCCGGTGCATGTCCTTGGAACGACTTGACCTGAGTTGACGACAATGCAATGGACTTGGCCACTCAGGTAATGTAATGTTGTGTTATTTGATGCAGAATACCGGTAATGAGAGCTCTGTCCTGCGCTCTTACTACATCAACGACGAAGTGACAAGCAATATATTATTTACCCCCAACCTGGTGCCCAGAGTTCACAACCTAATATGCACTCTGCATTTGTTCTGCTATGTTGTTAGCAGGCCAATCCCGCCAATGTTGACGCAAGACAGCATGACACCATGGATGGGAGGATCTTAAACAACTACGGTATACATTCAACAAAACAATACGACTGGGAACCAACACAGATTTATATGTGCCCACTAGTGTATTCGTACAATGGCTAAGCATGTGGACATGCATAATTAAGTAGAATTGTTACAATGAGAAGCACAGACAATAAAGTGAAAGAACCTGAAAAATGTACGGTACTTGGCGGTACATCGGCGAGACTGCCCGATAGAGCAGTGGGGTCGGGGGCCGCCCAGATAAATTAAATAACAGGACTCTGGGATGGTATTTGGCAGTAAATGGGCGAGCTGCCCGATGGAGCAGTGAAGCCAAGAGCCACCAAGATACCATTGGAGGAAAAAGAGGTTGGTACTCAGCAGTTGGACATGTATCATTAAGGAAATCAGACGCAAACTGCAAGCTGATTTCAGTCAGGGAGCTTGCAGCTTTCGAACTCACCGATTTTGACACGGGCCCCAGGCGAAAACTTCGCAACACAGACGCCCACACTTCGACGGAAGCTTCCGTCACACAAACTCGCAGATAAAACTACCACAACCGAACCAACCGAACTCCATCCAGCATGGAAACCGAACCAGACGAACCCCATCCAGCTAGGCAGAAAAAATCTGGACCAGAGGGATCTGGAGTCCAGGCCGACCCAGGCCGGCCCAGGCCCCCCCGGCACTGCCCCCCGGCCCCGTCCTTACCATCTCGCAAGGGCTTTCGTTCTCGTCCTCATCCCCTCCCCCTCCCCCTCACCGACACACACAGCACCCAACTCTGGCCAACAAAAACCCCCACAACGCTCTCGCTCCTGATTCCCAACCCTGCTTCCCCCACAAGGAAGCCAGTAGTTCTCCAAAGCACCCCACGCCTATGCACTCCAGCTCATTACTCAAACCCGGCCTAAAGGGCGCTAAGGCCCATTGTCCCACCCCCTATGGGCGCGGATCCGCAGGCCCCCGGCCTGTGGTGCGACACCAGACTGCAGCTAGTGCGAGCAATGATTTAAACAAAGGAGAAATACCGCCCGTGGATCCCGAGACGACCTTCAGACGTTACGGGAAAAACTTCGGGGCGAAGGGCTTCAGCATTGACCAGTTCCTGAGCGGCGTGCCAAGAGTGCGCATGCGAACTTCGGATATGCGCAAGAAGGAAGAATTGGTGAGAAAAAAGAGATGGACCCTTCCACGGCAGGCCCATGTGCCGAATGGTATTCTCAACCAACAAACCTTGCAGCCTGACAGCCAAGCTGCACAATCTGTGTGGTGTGTTATTGTGTCGTGGGGTGGGTGTGGGGGGGGAGGGTGTGTGGGGGGGCGGGGGGCGTACTAGGTTCTGGGGTGTGTGCATGGTCTATCAGCCTTCAGTCTGCTACCACTGGGGTTTTATTACATGGTTTATCAGCCTTGATGCTGCTCAACATCTGCGGGCAGCCTGCCTAGGCACTGGAGTTTAAGAGTGTGTAGAGTGTTGCAGGTTGTGGGTAGCAGCTGTCCATGTGTATAGGACTGTGGTAGCTGTAAGCTAAGGGCAACTGCCCAATGGGTTGGTTCAGGTTGTGTTTCACGAACTTGGTGACTGGGGCTGTTAACAGGATATGCCTGCTAATAGCCTAACTTGACATCTCGAGTCTGTCTTTTCGATATGTCCCTAAAGCCTAGCTCCGGCTGCACTGGCTTCGAAACCAGTGAAGTATATATAGCCCAGCTCCATGTCTCATGTCTGTAGAGTGCTGCTGGTTGTGGTAGCAGTTGTTTTTGTGTAAAAAGACTGTGGTGTGGGTGCGGTGTAGGGTGATGCAGGTTGTGGGTAGCAGGTGTTTTGTTTGTGTAAAATACTGTGTGTGGTGCGGTGTGGTGATGCAAGGTGTGGGTGCAAAAGTTGTCCAATTGTTACAGGGCTGTGGGAGCTCTAAGCTGGCTGACGAGGGGTGGTGGGGGTCGGTTGCTAGTTTCATAGTGTGTAGAGTGTTGCAGGTTGTGGGTGGCAGTTGTCTATGTTTTACAGGACTGTCGTAGCTCTAAGTAGCTGGTGAGGGTAGGGTGGGATGGGTGCCAGCTCATAAGTGTGTAGAGTGCTGGCTTGGTTGTGGGTAGCAGTGTCTATGTGTATAGGGCTGTGGTAGCTCTTATGGCTAGCTGGTGAAGGGTGGGGTGGGGTGCCAGCTCATAAGTGTGTGGGGTTGGCCAGTTGTTGTGTGTACAGGGCGCAGTACTGCTAAGCTGAGGGGAACCGCCCACTGGTTGGTTAGGTTGTGTTCATTAACTTTGGGTTGTGCTGTGGTGTAGAGTGCTGCTGTTGTGGGTAGGCAGTTGTTCTATGTGTATCAGGACTGTTTTGTAGCTGAGCTGTGGGCAACTTCCCAATGGGTTGGTTAAGGTTGTGTTTCGTGAACTTTGGCGTGCTATGCTGTAGAGTGCTGCAGGTTGTGGGTAGCAGTGGTCTATGCGTACAAGACTGTGGGTGTTGGTGCGGAGCGGTGTAGGGTGTTTTGCAGGTTGTGGGTAGCATTTCTTCTGCTACTGCGTTACAGGGCCCTGTGGTAAGCTCTAAGCTGGGTGATTGAGGGGTGGGGTGGGGTGCCAGTTCATAAGTGTGCTGAGTGCTGCTGGTTGTGGGTAGGCAGGCAGAGGGTCCTCAGAGGTTGCGTAAGACAGGACTGTGGTGTGGTGCGGACGGTGTAGGGTGTTGGGGCAGTTGTGGGTAGGCATTTCCTCTATGCGTACCAGGGCTGTGGTAGCTCTAAGCCTTGGGTGATGAAGGGGTGGGGTGGGGTGGGGTGCAGTTCATAGTGTGCAGAGTGTTGCAGGTTGTGGGTAGCATTTCTCTAATGGCGTACAGGCTGTGTAGCTCTGAGCTGGCTGATGAGGGGTGGGGTGGGGTGGATGCCAGCCAGAATGTGTAGAGCAATGTTTTGGCAAATTACAGTGACAGTGGCGTATTGGCACCAAGTTTAATAGGTGGAGGTGAACAAGAGCCCCCCTTTTAATCCTGCACCTTTCCACCCCCCACCCTGCACTGCACTGCACTGCACCACCCACCTCTGCACCTCAGCTCCCTGCCCACACCACCACCATCTATCATCCACTACCTGCCTCCCCCGCTTCACACCCCTGCACGACACCCCACTCCCCTGCACTACACCTCACCGTACTAAACGTACTCCCCCCTCCCCCCTGCCCCCTGTCACTGCACCCAGCTCCCCCTGCACCCAGCTCCCCTGCACTACACCACACGTAAACTACACCCACTACCCCCTCCCTCCCCTCCCCTCCCTCCCTCCCCTTCCCCACCGCTACCCCACCCCACCCCACCGCCACCCCCACACTTCCCCACCCCCTGCCCTCTCCTCCGCTCCTCCCCAGGTTGGAGCTTGCCATCCGTGAATGAGGCGCTTGTACAGAATCAGGGGGCACTCCTTCACCTTCACCCATTCCACTTGGAATGCAATATGTCGGACCCCTCCCCTAACTCCAACTCCCCCTTCCCCTTCGCAACAGACGGATCAGCCATAGCAAATGTTGGGGCGGACGATTGAACTAAAGCCCCCTTTTATCTGAGCACCTGGTTCCGACCCCCTCCCTAACACCACCCACCACCCACCTCACATACTTCACTCACTTCACACCTCCTGATCCACTCCTCCCTGCCCCTCCCTCCCTCGCCTCCCTCCCTCCCCTTCCTCCTCCGTCCCCCCCCCCCTCCTCGCCTACCTCCCTCCCCTCTGCCCTCATCTCCTCCCTCATACCACCCTCCCCTCCCTCATACGCCTCCCCCATATCTCCCTCCCCCCCCCCCACCACTCCCTCACTCACGTCACTCACATTCACTCAACACCCTCTCCTTCCTTCCTCCCTCATCCCACCTCCATATCTCCCTCCCTCCCTCACCCTCCCTCCCACCCTCACGTCACTCACTCACTCACTCACTCACTCACTCACTACGTCACTCACTCACAGACCCATTCACCCCACCTTCACCACCACCACCCACAACACCTTCCCTCATCACAGCCCTCTCCTCCCCTCCTTCCTCCTCACACCCCACCCAAAACCTCACACCATTCACCCCTCACTCCCTCACTCCCTCACTCGCACCCCACCCCCAATCACTCCCACCTTCCCACCCTCCCTCCTCCCATCCCTCCGCCCTCGGTCCTCTCTCCCTCCTCAGCCAACACACACACACACACCACACTCACACCCTTCACCCCTCCTTCCATCACACCCTCCTCCCCCTCCCCTCTACCCTCTCCTCCCTTACCCTTCCCTCCCTCCCTCCTCCTCCCTCCCTCCCCCCCACCTTCCTCCCCTCTCTCCCTCCTCTCTCCCTCCCTCCGCCTCCCTCCTCCCTCCCTCCTCCCTCCCTCCTCCCTCCCTCCCTCCCTCTCACCTTACACCCTCGCGACACCCTCACACCCTCCCTCACACCTCCCTCACACCCTCCCTCACACCCTCCCTCCTCCCTCACACCCTCCCCAACCCTCCTCCCTCACACGCCGCCAAACCTCACCCCATTCACGCCCCCCCCCCCCCTCACTCCTCACTCACCCACACCCTCCTTCCCCTTTTCCCTCCCTCCGCTTCCTCCTTTACTCCCTCCCTTCCTCCTTCCTCCGTCCCTCCCCCTCTCCTCCCTCCCTCTCTCCCTCACACCCTCACTCACTCACCATCACTCACTCACTCACCTCCACGTCACTCACTCACTACTCACCACTCCGTCACCATCACTCACCTCACTCACCTCACACCCTCCCTCCCTCCCTCCACACCCACCCACCCTCACACCCATTCACCCCCCTCCCTCCCTCCTTCCCATTCCCCCCCCTCTTCCCCCACCCCCCTCCCTCACAACCTTCACACTCTCCCCTCCCTCACACACCCCTCAAGCCCATCCCCCCTCGCCCAGGTGGAAAGCTTGCCATAGTGAATGAGCGGCTGAGTGTGAGCTGCAAGCCTTGGGGGTCCGAACGACTGGAGCACATTCGGCTGTTTCAACGGAATTGAGGCTATCTATGACTACGTCAACCAAGTCTGAGGTCATCGCCACTGCTGGCAGCCGATCGAAGAGCCAGCGGAAGGTGGGAGGGGAACCCGCATGCTTGGGAGGAGGAAAATGGAAAATTGTTTTTAATTTGGATTGATCTTTTTGCTCCAAACGGCCAGTTGGACCGAACGGTTTGCATTCAATTATTAGCAGCAGGAGTGCCACAATCCGGTGTATCTGTAAGTAATCTTACAGTCCAGGGGTAGGCGCAAATACGGCTAAAGGGACTTGCCAACCGTAAAGGAAGGGCTTAAAAAGAACAAGACTGATGAAACTGAGCCCAAACAATCGTTTAACCGACGGGGGCCCTGAGTTCGTGCTACAGTGATAATTTAATTCAAGTAAAGAAAAAATTAAATAACATCTATGAAGAGCTCAAGCCAGCAGCAGCAGCACAGGCCATTTCTTACGTTGGACTCCATTGTATTGGTAGTGCCCAAGCACTGCAATCAACACACAACGCATATGTTAAGATTGCTCAGCAGCAGCAAGCACCACCAAATGTGATGGTAAAACAACATTGGTAACCGGCAGTGTCCGGGTCTGATTCGTAGCTTGATCTATGATTTTGTATTTTTCGTATTAAGCCAGTTGGACGTGTGCTTGGCTTGTAGTGCCACTTGTGTGGGTGTAGTGGGAGGGAGTTCCTTTGTACACATCGGGGAACTCGCCAAATCGGCGAGAGGGTTCGTCGAGCGCTGGGGAAACGCAAGTGGGGTTTCACGATTAGTCGTGTCATATATGATGACTTGGCACTCGTTGTGACTCTGGCTCTGAGCCCTACACCCGCGTAGCGTTCAAATTTCGTTTGTGCTGACACTGCGAGCCTGAGGCTTCTGAAAATGCCAGCTCCCGCAGGCAGCCCTTTCAGCGAATCAATTGGCCTAGTGGGTACACCCATCGAGGATGCAGGGTTCGGGGGGTTTGATTCCCCCTATCCGGTCGCCCTGAGCGTTGCCAGGTCGTTGTCAACCCGCAATGGTAGTTTGTCCAGTTGAGGTAGAAGACCAGCTTCCCTACCGCGTACGATGGTTCCTTTAATATACCCGCGCCGTCACCAGGCGTTATCACTACCATCAACTGAAGGTTGCATTCATTATTGTGATACCACAGCCATCTATAAAAGATGCTCAGCAGCAGCAACAGCCATTTCCCTGATATGGACTCAATCGTGCTGGTAGTGCCCAGCCACAGCATCGGCATCAAGTACCCACACCCATGTTGATAGATGTCTCAATAGCAGCAGCAAACCAATTTGTGATGGTAAACACGTTGGTACCCAGCAGTGTCTGGGTATGATCAGGTTGCTTGATCTAATGATTTCGTATTCTTCGTATTATCTCTCTCAACAAACAATAACCGGAGGAG
>CM039464.1:25013278-25051864 GCA_022414725.1 Microglena sp. YARC | reverse complement strand
CCCCACCCCCTACTATTCTCCAAAACCCTGCCACTTAGCCCGCAACCTATGATCCTCAGACCCTCAGACCCTCCATTACCCTTATAGCCTCCTGCCGACAGCTATCCTCCCACCCTCAGAATCAATGACGACCATCAGACCCTCCTACCAACTGCAAGCTTCACCCTCAGACCCACAGACCCACCTGCTTGCGTGAGTGGGCTGGGTTAATGTGGTCATCATCTCCCCTAAGCCCACACCCGTCCCCCCCCCCCCCCCCCCCCTCCTCCTCCCTGCTTCTACCTTGCTGGTGGCAGTGTGCTTGGGTGAGTAATCGTGCTTCGTCATCTCCCCCATTGCACACACCACACGCCCCCCCCTTCCCTCTTCTACCTGTTGGGTGCAGTGAAGTGGGATTGATAATTTGGCTCACTCCCCCATGCAACACACACACTGCCCCCCCCCCCCTTCCCCCTCCCGCTTCTACCTTGTGGGGTGCAGGAGAGGGATTGGAGTAATGGGTCGTCATCTCCCCCATGCCCACACACAACACTGCCCCCCCCTTCCTCCCTTCCCCTTCCCTGCTTCTACCTTGTTGGGTCATGAGAGTGGTTGATAATGTGTCTCATCTCCCCCATGCACCACACACTCCCCCCCCCCCCCCCCCCCCCCCCCCTCCCCCTACCCGTGCTTCTTACCTTGTTGGGTGGCAGTGAGAGTGGGATTGAGTAATGTGGTCGTCATCTCCCCATGCACCGGCACACTGCCCCCCCCCCCCCCTTCCCCCTTCCTGCGATTCTACCTTGTTGGAGTTGCAGTGAGATGGGATGATATGTGGTCTTCATCTCGCAACCATGCACACACACACTGCCCCCCCCCCCCCCCCCCCCCTTCCCCTTCCCTGCTTCGTACCTTGTTGGGTTGCAGTGAGATGGGATTGGAGTAATGTGTCGTCATGCTCCCCCATTGCAACCACACACACAACGCCCCCCTCCCTGCTTCTACCTTGCTGGGTGCAGTGGCTTGGGTGGAGTAATTGGTCGTCATCTCCCCCATGCACACACACACACTCCCCCCCCTTCCCTGCTTCTACCTTTTGGGGTGGCAGTGAGAGGGGATGGAAATGTGGTCGTCATCTCCCCATGCACCACACACACTGCCCCCCCCCCCCCCCCCCCCCCCCTTCCCCCTTCCCTGCTTCTACCCTTGTGGGGTGCATGAGAGTGGATTGGAGTAATGTCGTCATCTCCCCCATGCACACACACACTGCCCCCCCCTTCCCTCCCTTCCCCCTCCTGCTTCTACCTTGGTGGGGTGGCATGAGGTGGGATTGGAGTAAATGTGGTCTCATCTCCCCCATCCACACAACACCACTCCCCCCCCCCCCCCCCCCCCCCCCCCCCTTCCCCTTCCGCTGCTTTCTACCTGTTCGGGTGGCAGTGAGAGTGGGATTGGAGTAATTGCTCCATCTCCCTCAGGCACACGCACACTCCCCCCCCCCCCCCCCCCCCCCCCCTTCCCCCTTCCCTGCTTCTACCTTGGGGGTGCAGTGAGAGTGGCGATGGAGTAATTGGTCTTCATCCGCCCAGCACACACACACTCCCCCCCCCCCCCCCCCCCCCCTTCCCCTTGCCCTGCTTCTTACCGTGTGGTGGCATGAGAAGATGAGTAATGTGGTCGTCATCTCCCCCATGCACACACACCACTGCCCCCCCCTTCCCTGCTTCTACTTCTGGTGCAGTTGCTGGGGGTGAGTAATGTGGTCATCATCTCCCCCATGCACACAACACACACTGCCCAACCCCTTCCCGCTTTCTACCTTGTGGGTTAGGCAGTGAGATGGATTGGAGTAATGTGGTCGTCATTCTCCCCCATGCAACACACACTGCCCCCCCCCCCCCCCCCCCCCCCCCCCTTCCCCCTTCCTGCTTTAAACCTTGTTGGGGTGCAGTGAGAGTGCGATTGAGTAATGTGTCTTCATCTCCCCCAGCACACACACACTGCCCCCCCCCCTTCCCTCCCTTCCCCTTTCCTGCTTCTACCGTGTTGGGGTGCAGGGAGAGTGGGTATTGGGATAATTGTGGTCGTCATCCCCCCACACACACACACTCCCCCCCCCCCCCCTTCCCCCTTCCTGCTTCTACCTTGTTGGGGGTGCAGTGAGAGCTGATTGGATAATGTGTCTCATCTCCCCCATGCACACACACACTGCCCCCCCCCCCCCCCCTTCCCCCCTTCCCTGCTTCTACCTTGTGGGGTGCAGTGAGAGTGGGATTCGAGTAATGGGTGGGTGGGGGGGGATCGCATCCCCCATCACACCACACACACTGCCCCCCTTCCCTGCTTCTACCTTCTGATTGCATGTGCTTTGGGGGAGTAATAGTGTCGTCATCTCCCCCAATGCACACCACACACACTGCCCCCCCCTTCCCTGCTTTCTACCTTGTTGGGGTGGCATGAGAGTGGGATTGGAGTAATTGTCTCATCTTCCCCTATGCACAACACACACACTGCCCCCCCTTCCCTGCTTCTACCTTGCTAGGGGTGGCAAGGTGTGCCTTGGTGGAGTATGTTCGTCATCTCTCCCATCACACACACACACTGCCCCCCCCCCCCCCCCCTCCACCACACACACACACAGCCCTTCCCCCCCCACCCGCCTCCATGCTTCTGCTTTGAGGAGCATCCCCGACTCCACCAAACCTCCCGACGGATTCAACATCCTATGCGGAAATCATGGTGATGTGCCGGATCGAGCATGCGCTGATTAGAACCTTCTGTACTGGCCCATGCCCCTTCACCCACACCTCCACCCTTTGCCGGCTGGCCCGTCCCTGAAGCTGTCACTTCATGCGAATAATTGGTGTGACTGATAAGATATGTTGGAATGGGGAGGGGGGCGAAGGGTGGCTCACCCACACGTCCAACCATGCTCGAGGCTTGAAAACCCCTGCTACCTGATGCTGTCAATCCATGGTGACCAGTTCGGATTAGCCATTTCACCTTTGAGTCGGTACCGTTGGATTAAGCATTCCATCTTTAAAGCTGGTGACCAGTTCGATTAGCATTTCACTTGAGCTAAACTTCAACCCTAAACTGGAGACCAGGTCAGATTAGCTTTTCACTTTGGCTGCGGCCCAAACAAACTAAAGACTCTAAACCCTAAACCTAGTGACCAGTTCGGATTAGCATTTCACTTCCAAGCTGCCCCATACCCTATGGGCATCACCTTCCCTGCCAACTCTGACTGCATCAACCACTCAAGAGCAAGGAAGACACATTCACACTCACACACCGCACACGCACACACATCTAGGATAACCTTCCACCAGCTTTCCACCCCCAACCCATCCTCCATGAGCTCAAGAGCAAGGAACACACACACTCAAATCTAGCTTCCACCCAGCTTCCCATCCCCCACCCACCTCCATAAGTAAGCCAGTTAAAGAGCAAGGAACACCATACACACACACTACCAACCCCTTAACCACGCTAACGTTTCCATATGTGGCTAGCATTGCCAGCCAGCCAGCCTCCAACAGCCATGCATGCATTCCTTCCAGCAGCCGTATGTATGCCATTGCCTTCCAGTCAAGCCTATCATGCATTGCCTTCCAGTCAGCTAGCATGCATTACCTTCCATCAGCTATGTATGCATCCTTTCAGCATCTAGCATCATTGCCTTCCAGTCAGCTATGCATGCATTACCTTCCAGCAGCCAATGCATGCATTGCCTTCCAGCACTATGCATGCATTACCTTCCAGTCAGCTATGTATGCATTACCTTCCATCAGCTAGTATGCATGCCTTTCAGTCATCTATGCATGCATTGCCTTCCAGTCAGCTATGCATGCATTACCTTCCAGTCAGCCAATGCATGCATTGCCTTCCAGTCAGCTATGCATGCATTTACCTCCATGTCAGCTATGTATGCATGCCTCCACGTCCATCTAATTGCAAATGCATTCCTTCCAGTCAGCTAGGCACTGGCATACCTTCAGTCAAAGCCAATGCATGCATTGCCTTCCAGTCAGCTATGCATGCATTACCTTCCAGTCAGCTATGTATGCATTGCCTTTTAGTCATCTATGCATGCATTGCCTTCCAGTCAGCTATGCAGCATACTTTCCAGTCAGCCAATGCATGCTGCCTTCCAGTCAGCTATTATGCATGCCTTCATCATGCTATGCATCATTGCCTTCAGTCAGCTATGCATGCAATACTTCCAGTCAGCCAATGTCATGCATTGCCTTCCATCATCTAAATGTATGCATTGCGCTTCCAGTCAGCTATGCATGCATACCTTCCAGTCCCAATGCATGCATTGCCTTCCAGTCAGCTATGCATGCCTTCCAGCAGCATCCAACAGCAATGAATGGATTGTCGCCAAAATCTTTCTGCATTGAACAGCCCATGCTGTCAAATTTCAGGACGCACTAGCTAGCTTCGGATTGGCCCAAGCACGGGGAATGCAGCTGCCTAGAAGCTGCTACCCGTTAGCCCAAAAATGAAACAGTGACCATGCTTCTTGTTGATGCAGGCGCTAGCTCAAACTGACCCCTACCCCATAGTCATGGCCTTCCACCTCCCTGCAGACTGAGTCACTAACTCTCTAAGCCAACTCTAGCCAAGTATGGTGTGATTTGTTTGATGCAGGCGGCTAGCTGGCAACTGGCGACCCCTACCCCATTGAGACATGGCTTCCACCCTCCCTGCTGACTGAGTCGTCATCGGACTTGAACAGCCTGGCAAGATTATGAAGACAAGGCATGAAAAGTGCTCCAACCATCTCCACAGTGACCTAACTGACTAAGTGACTGACTTACGACTAACTGACAACTGATCAGAAAGTGCTCCAACCATCTCCACCAGATACTACTACTGACTACATGACAACTGACTAACTTGATCAGAAAAGTGCTCCCAACCATTCTCACCAGATGACTAACGACTTGGACTTACTGACTAACTGACATAACTGATCAGAAAAGTGCCCAACCATCTCCACCAGGTGACTAACTGACTGACTAACGACTAACTGACTACTGATCAGAAAATGTGCTCTAAACCATCTCCACCAGGTGACTAACTGACTGACTAACTGACTAATTGACTAACTGATCAGAAAAAGTGCCTCCAACCATCTCACCAGGTGACTAAACTGACGACTAACGACTAATTGACTAACTATCAGAAAAGTGCTCCAACCATCTCCACCAGGTGACTAACGACGACTACTGACTAATGACTAACTGATCAGAAAAGTGCTCCAACCATCTCCACCAGTGACTAACTACGAACTAACTGACTAATTCACTAAACTGATCAGAAAAGTGCAACCATCTCACACCATGACTAAAACTGACGACTAACTGACTAATTGGCTAAACTGATCAGAAAAGTGCTCCACCATCTCCCACCAGGGGACTAACGACTTGACTACTGACTAATTGACAACGATCAGAAAAAAGTGCTCCCAAACCATACTCCACCAGACAACTGACTGACTAAGCTGACTAATTGACTAAATGATCAGAAAAAGTGCTCCAACCATCTCCACCAGGTGACTGTGTTTTTAAGATTTGGGCAAACTAAATTAAGAATATACTATATATAATAAGAACAAGGAATTGATTCCAAGCAAAATAACAAGAAACATCAGGTAAATAATCAAATGTTGAGGTCAAACTACGATCAATACCAGGGATTTTGAAAGATTTGTGCCAAACTAAAATAATAAATATTAAATATATATAATAGAATAAGAATAAGAATTGTTCCAGGCCAAAATATCAGAATAATCAGGTAAATGATAAAATTGGAGTACAAACTACGATCAATGACAGGATTTTTAAAGGATATAGGCCTAAAACTAAAATAATAATTAAATATATATATATATATATAATAATTATACTTAATATAAAGAATAAAATTGATTCAAGGCCAAAATTCAGAAAATCAGTAAATTCTCAGAATAATCTGAGTACAAAACTACGATCCATGACCCATGAGGATTTTTAAGTTTTGTGCACTAACTAAATAAAAAATATTGATTCCCAGCCAATAATGTCAAAACTCGGCAAAATTATCAAATTTCGAGTACGAAGTACTATCTATGACCATTGTATTCTTGATTTGCCTTAACTGACTCACTGAATCACGACTCACTGACTCCACGGAAATGTCGTGTGCGTCATAACACTACATTGCTACATTAATGATCAGTTAACCAGCAGTCCTTCTGCATGCACCCCTCACCCCAACACCGCCGCTACCACACACAACACACACCATCAGCTCACCCCACCCCCCCCAATCCCCCTCACCCCATCTCCCCCACGCTCACCATTAAACGATCAGACGACCAAACTTGCTTTGCCTTCGACACGCCCCCCCACACCCCTACCCACCCCACCACACCCTAACACACACACTACCGCACACAAACACACACTATCCAAGCTCCACCCCACCCCACACCCCCTCACATTAACTAATAGATACAAAACCTGTGCTGTTTCCTTACGCAAAATACACCCCACCCCACCCACTACACCCAAAACCTCACTGCCAACAACATATAACACACCATCCCACTCCACCCACACCCACCCCACCCTCACCCCCATCCCCCCTCACCATTAACGATCAGAGACCAACATGGCTATATCCTTCTGAACTGACCCCCCCTTCCCACCCCAACACACCCACTACCATACACATACCACACACCATCCAACTCCACCCCACCCCCACCCCCCCCAACCCCCCCTCACCCCCCATCCCCCCCCCTCACCATTAACGATTAGAAGACCAACATGTGCTATATCCTTCTGAACTGACCCCCCCTTCCCACCCCAACACCACCACTTACCAACACATACACACACCATCCAACTCCACCCCACCCCACCCCACCCAAACCCCCCCTCACCCCATCCCCCCCCTCACCATTAACGATCAGAGACCAACATGTGCTATATCTTTCTGTACTGACCCCCCTTCCCACCCCAACCCCATCACCACCATACACATACACACACCATCCAAACTCCACCCCACCCCACCCCACCCAAACCCCCCTCACCCCATCCCGACCTCACCATTGACCATTAACGATCAGAGACCCACCTGTGCTTTGTCCTTCTGCACTGACCCCTAGGTGCATGTATGCATGCCTTCCAAGACAGGCCACACCCGGCTGTTGTACCGCATGTCAATGGATTTCATAGGATGGATGCGGTACATACCCTCCATAGACAAGGTCTGGCAGAGTGTTGCTGCACAGGTGTTGGGGGAGGATATGGCCCTAATAACAGGTCAGCAGGATCGGCTGGAGCGCGGGGGTGACACCTGGGCAAACCCGATGCCGTACGACAAGCTGGGGGTACGGTACCGCCGCTGGCGCAACTCAGTGGCGGATGGGGATGAGGCGGAGGCATGGTCGTATGCCAGGTCAGCAAAGATGGGTGCTGGGGAGCTCTTCTCGGTGGATGAGGAGAGGGTTGGATTGGACGGCCAAGTGGAAAATTAGAATGAGTGCCAAATCAGCTGGCTTTTTGTTATCTTGGGCGGAGCCCCCCCTTCTGGGGGAGGGAGCCCCAGGTTACCCATTTGTCCGTACCGACTGACCAACCATCCGACCATCCATCTGACCGAGACGAAGCCTGACACGTCAGCCAACTGCCTCGTAACTAACTCGCTTCCGTTGCCACCTGTTGCTCCGTCGCGAACACCTCTCCGCCAATATTTAACGTCGCTTACGACGCTTCATAGAACTTGTTTGGGGTGGTGTGTATGATGCAGGTAGCGTGGTTCGGTAGGCATTGGGTTGGCCGTGTGACGTGTGCGTTGTAGGCTTGACTAGGGCAGTGAGCCCGTCGTACCAGAGGGGTTGGATGTGAACGGCCAAGTGGGAAATTAGAATGAGGTGCCAAGTCAGGTGCTTGCACTTGAACTTGAACTATAAGCAGGTTACATAGCTCCAGCCTGTTGAAGCTGCCCACTGTCTTCAGCAATAACATCAATATTCACACCAAACCGTTGGGGTTGGAGTGGACGGCCAAGTGGGAAAGTAGAATGAGGTGCTTGAACTTGAACTAGAAGCAAAAGTAATGATAACGCCTGGTGGGGCGTGGTATTAAGGGAGCCTCGTCTTACGGTGGTAGGGAACGGGCTGCTACTTTACTTGGACAAAGCTACCATGGCGGTAGACAGCGACCGCGAACACTAAAGCGCACCCGTAGGGATTCGAACTCGGCACCTTAGTCGTTCTAGGAGCTCTGCCACTGAGCCATTCGTCGAACGGGGATATCAACTAGAAGCAGGTTACATAGCTCCAGCCTGTTAAAGCTGCTCGCTGTCTTCAGCAACAACATCAACACTCACACCATTCCGTCGGTGGTTGAAGTGCAGGGCCAAGGATAGGATGGACTATTACACGTTTTTTTCACCAGCTTAGGGCTTCTCACCGTCTTCCAATTCCAAGTCCCCCCGTGCGTCACTCTGATTAAGTAACCGAAACTAGGTGGTGTCTGGTCTAGGCTCATGCGCAGGTGGCGTGGGAAGAATGCGTCTGTCAATTGGCTAGGGCTGAAGGCCTCGGTCAACGCTAAACCCTCAGGGATTGGCGACTGCACCTCTTCCGCCTTAGCCGGTAGAACGGGTGTCGTAACGAGGTTGAAACCTCATGGGTGGCCGGTTACCAAGGAGCATTCTATGCAGATTTGACAGGTTCAATTCTTGTCTAGGTCCAGGTATGCTCAGCCAAGTGGGGAATTATTCATTCCCATCAACATAATCCTATGTGGCCCTAAATCCTACACCCTTTGGCTACCACAAGGATAGTAGGAGACCCATATTTTGAGGTGATAATCCGTATAGTTCAAAACGCACATGTTTGCTTGACAAAGGTCAAAATCACGCACACTGTAAGTGGGATGTGCATGATGTCACGCACATCCTGGACCCCTTAGTGCATGTTTACCACACACTTTTTGAAAAATGTGTTAATGTGTGTGTCTTGTCATACACGTTTTGACAGGGACGTGCGTGTTTTCTCACACATTTGGGCAGGACGTGCGTGTTTTACACACATTTTGACAGGGGCATGCGTGCTTTCGTGCACGTGTTGGGGGGGCCTATGTGTGTGTCACGCAAATGCTCTGAGGGCTTTGAACACACCTGGTGCTAAGCCTTTCATCCAAGCCTGATCACTCTCACCATCTGCAGCAGAGGAAAATGGTCCACTGAAACATGGGTACCATAAGTGAGGGGGGGGGGGGGGGGGTATCATAGCTGTTTTCCAGCTACGACCACCAGCTTCTAGGTAGCTCCCCTGCTGCTACCCAGCCCGAAACTAAAAGCAAGATGGTGCATCTAGAAACTGCATAATTAGCTTTCTATGGTACTGTTGAAATCTTGGGGCTTGGCCCAGTGCTTGGCTCAAGGAGCTGCCTACAAGCTGCTGCTCGTAGCCGGAAAAATAAGTTATGGGGGTATGCTGTAATGCATGCTGTTTTTAGACCACAGCTCTGTAGTTCACACTGGTATCTTCAGCAGTTTGGATGATTGCATGGTGCCACCAGCCTGCATGCTGTTTGACCACAGCTCTGCCAGTTCACTACTGGTATCTTCAGTTTGGATTGATTACATGGTCCACCAGCTCTGCATGCTGTTTAGACCACAGCTCTGTAGTTCACTACTGGTATCTTCTGGTTTGGATTGATTACATGGGGTCCACCAGCCTGCAGGCTGCTTACCGTCTGTGGGCAGACTGAACATGGGTAGTATAAACAGCACTACATCACACTCCTGGGTACAGATTGTAATCGCATTTGTGCATTCTGGGCTCCGCAAGACTGCTACCAATAGCGTGTACTTACCAAACACGGTAGTGTAGACAGTTTGTTTTGTGTATGTTATTTATGTTACAGTTCAGGTGGCGGGTAACCAAATAATGCAGTTCAGGTGAGGGGTGGCCAAATAAGATGCAGTTCAAGTGAGGATAACCAAATAAGATACCGTTCAGTTGAGGGTAGCCAATTAATGACTACAGACCTTGCCCAACCTCGAATTGTAATCAAGACAATTCTGCAGAAAAGGATATAATGAAGAAAGTGCAACCTGGTTACAGGGAGCGTAATGTAATTTGTTTTCTCCCGTGTACCCATTTTGTTGAATATACTTTACTTCAACTTCATCTGGGTACATGCTCGAGCCAGGTTGTTCGGAGGAACCCCAGCTCTGCGTCCTAAGACGCAACTAAACCATAGCCTGCGTGGGTGCGTCCTGCGACATAACCAACCCCCCAAAGCTGCGTCTGCGAAGCAACCAACCCTCCGCACGTTACTCTCTGTATGCAACGGATGCAATGGGTCAAGTGCTCATCTAGGGGGCTACAAGATGGGGGGTTGGTCCTTGTGTAATATGTATTTTGACATGCCCTAACACCCATGTTAATTTGACGACCAAAAGGGGGGAAATGGAGGAACTAGCTAGTTAACTGTTGCCTAGTCATTGCATTGTAACACATGATCGAGCCCAAAGGTTCAATTTGGAGTTTGGGTTGGACAGGACCCGAATGCAGGCATTGTCATTGGCCTCCCTAATGTTGGTCTGTCTGCAGCAACTGCAGTGACTTAAATTGGTTTCAGTGCTCTAGATTTTCCGGAGGATCCATTTGTACCATAAACATATTAACCGGTATGTGACAGCCAGTTTTGACTTGATTTGTTGATTGCTCCACGTAGTTTTTGTTATACGATCTGTCATGTTGATCCCGGGCTTATAGTTCACGACGACAATCCTGTACTGTCTCTTCTCCCTTGGTTCAATTTTTCTTTGTTCCAGTTTGCCATACGAAGTCACAAGTGTCTTCATGGAACCATGCGCACATTGTTTTACAATTGTAGTATCCTTGTTATATTTAATTATATCTGAATGGTATCTCTTGTTTGTTGGCGGAGCCCCCTCTTCAAGAGAGCGGGAGGGTTGTCCATTTTCCCGACCGTCTGCCCATGACGAAGCCTGACACGTCAGCCAACGGTCTCGTAACTAACTCGCTTTCATTGTCACCTGCGATCGAGACGAAGCCTGACACGTCAGCCAACTGTCTCCTAACTAACTGGCATGGGTGCGCTCCATTCTTTTGTCACCTGTTGTTCCGATAGCCAACACTCTCCGCAAAATTTCCGCGTCGCTTGCGACGCTGCACATGACTTGTCAAATTGGTTTCAAATAGAGTAATGAGTTCCAACCAACTGCTGCGAGAGTATCTGCTTTGCCATGCTATTGCCAGGGCAGGCGGCAGGGCCGGGCATCGGGCATGCATCGGGCGCGGGCGGGGCAGCAAGGGGCCGCGGACCGGGCCGGTAGTTAATACAAAGCAGAGGGTGGTGAGGGTGGTGGGGTCCAGTCCAGGTCGGGGTCCAGCGGGGGGGTCCAGGTCCCGGGTCCAGGGGGCTCGGTTGGTAGTTGGTTTTACATTCTGAACGATGACTTACATTGATCTGTTTCTTCACCCCCTTCATTATAGATCTTAACCTTTAGTCTCTGCTTGTTATTTGACCTGAACCGATCAAGATGGTGTGGCCGTTTACGTCCTCGCCCAATGGGGGAGCGGGCACCGTCTCGGCAATGGCGAAGGAGCTGGAGCAGCTTCGAGTCTTAACCGCGCAGCTGCAGGAGCAGCTGAGCGACTGTCGCCTATGCGCACTGTTGCCTGGCAGCGGTAAATAAGCAAGAGGGGCGGGGAAGCTTGGACGAAGGCACTTGCTTGCGTGGAGTAAACTGGATCATCGGCTCTTGGCGGTTTCTGGCTGGTGGGATCACCGGGTACAATGGGCAAGATGCAGAGAACGCTGGAATTTGCCCTGAAGGAATCGAGTAATGCTGCAAAGTTCCTTTATGCCTCAACTATCCGATGGATTCAGTTGTGGGGAACTTGGGATCCGCGATCTTTCAAGGGGAATGCCGTTGCCCTTTGAAGCTCAGAGGAATGCACATCGCTCTTGAAAGACCGCGCCACTGTGCCTGAGAATTCAATGCTGAAGCCTTTTCCACCCATGACTAGGCCAGGCCAGTACCCAAGCAGGCCTGTGCAAAACGAGCCCGACCCGGGCTTATCGTCACCACCCACACCCAAACCCGCCACCACACCACACCACACAACACCCACACCCATCCCACCCCAACCTGCCTACGTACCTGTCCTTACCACCATGCAGCTGAAAATCAAACACAGAAAACCTACTGGGGAGTACCTGAACCGTTACCAAACTCTGGAAACGACAGATGAGTGGGAGCTGTAGTGAGCAGGGGCGTAAGGCCAGTCGGATGGTTAACTTAGGTGGCCCAACCAACCACTCACCCACCTAGCCACTTGCCCACCAGTCAGCTAATAAAGCCCTAAATCCCAAACCACAAAACCCATATGCATGCAGCTGAAAGTCAAATCCAAATAAACCACTGGGGAGTGAGTACCGGTACCTGTACCACTACCTACCGCACACCTGCTGATGAACCAATCTCCAAGTGGCCGCTGCGCTTGTCCCTGCCACCAACCTGCCGATGCACATGTCCCTACCACCATGCAGCTGAGAGCCAAATGCAAAGAAACCACAGGGTATTACCTCTACCACTTCCTACCTCTAACTCGCTGATCAACCAATCTCGAAGTGGCCGAAGCGTTTGTTTGTCGCTGTAACCAACCTGCCGATGCACTCATTTCTCTAAACAACCTGCCGGTGCACCTGTCCCTGCCACCATGCAGCTGAAGGCCAAATGCAAAGAAACCGCTGAGGAGTACCACTACCTAACGCCAAGTCACTGATTAACCAATCTCCAACTGGTCCGTACGTTTGTCCCTGTAACCAACCTGCCGATGCACTTGTTTCTCTAAGCAACCTGCCGATGCACCTGTCCCTGCCACCATGCAACTGGAAGCCAAATGCGAAGAAAACCGCTGGGATACCTGTACCATTACCTACCTCCAAGGCACTGATTATTTGATCAACCAATCTCCAACTGGTCCATACGTTTGTCCCTGTAAGCAATCTGCCGATGCACCCATCCCTGTCACCATGCAGCTGAAAGCCAGATCCAAAAAAACCACGTCGATACATTTGTCCCTGTCAGCAATCTGCCGATGCACCCATCCCTGTCACAATGCTGCTGAAAGCCAGATCCAAAAAAACCGATTCAATACGTTTGTCCCTGTAAGCAATCTACCAATGCACCCGTCCCTGTCACCATGCAGCTGAAAGCTAAATCCAAAGAAACCATTTCGATACGTTTGTCCCTGTCAGCAACCTGCTGATGCACTTATTTATCTGAGCAACCTGTCTGATTCCCCCTGTCCTGCCGCCATGCAGCTGAGAGCCAAATCCAAAGTAACCAGTGGGGAGTATCTGTACCACTACTCAACTGAAACCATGAAAGATGAGTGGGAGCTGGAGTACGTTGTGTTTGAGCGTACATCTCTGCACTTTTACAATCGTCCAAGGATGTGATGTACAACCCTCAAGAGGAGTGCCTTATGGTAGTGTGGTGTCTGCCTTGACTGGATGTGATGTGCAACCCCCAGAAGGAGGTGTCTATGATGGTTGGCGTCTGTAGTGTCTGTAGTGTCTGTGGTGTGTTTGCTGTGATGGGAAGTGTTTCGTCATGCGTAGTCTCTATAGTGGCAGGTGTCTGTAGTGTCTGCGATTATTGGTTGGTATGTAGAGTCTGCGGTCTATTGTTGGTGGCGACGTTGCCATGGACTAGATGTGTTTTTAGTGAATAGGAGTGCTGATCATGCTATGTGTCTGTAGTGTCTGCGATTACATTGGTGGTATGATAGAGTCTGTGGTTTCTATCGTTGGTGGCGACTGCCGTGACTAGATGTGTTCTTAGTGATAGGAGGTGCTGATCATGCTATGTGTCTGTAGTGTGTGCGATTATTGGTTGGTATGTAGAGTCTGTGGTTTCTATCGTTGGTGGCGACTGCCATGACTAGATGTGTTCTTAGTGATAGGAGGTGCTGATCATGCTATGTGTCTGTAGTGTGTGCGATTATTGGTTGGTATGTAGAGTCTGTGGTTTCTATCGTTGGTGGCGACTGCCATGACTAGATGTGTTTCTTTAGAATGATAGGAGGTGCTGATCATGCTATGTGTCTGTAGTGTCTGCGGTTTCTATCGTTGGTGGCGACTGCCATGACTAGATGTGCTCTTAGTGATAGGAGGTGCTGATCATGCTGTGTGTCTGTAGTACCCTGCACTTTTACAAGTCGTCCAAGGATGTGATGCACAACCCCCAGGAGGTGTCTATGATGGTAGGTGTCTGTAGTGTCTGTGGTGATTGGGCATGTCTATTGTGGGTGGTGTCTGCCATGACTGGATGTGTTTGTTGTGATAGGAGGTGCCGGTCATGCTGTGTGTCTGTGGTACCCTGCACTTTTACAAGTCGTCCAAGGATGTGATGCACAGCTCTCAGGTGGAGGTGTCTATGATGGCAGTTGTCTGTTATGATCGGATGTGTTTGTTGTGATGGAAAGTGTTTTGTCATGCTAGTCTCAATGATAGTGTGTCTGTTATGATGGGATTTGGATGTGATTTGTTGTGATGGAAAGTGTTTTGTCATGCTAGGTCTCAATGATAGTAGGTGTCTGTTATGATTGGATGTGTTTGTTGTGATGGAAAGTGTTTTGTCATGCTAGGTCTCAATGATAGTAGGTGTCTGTTATGATGGGATGTGTTTGTTGTGATGGAAAGTGTTTTGTCATGCTAGGTCTCAATGATAGTAGGTGTCTGTTATGATTGGATGTGTTTGTTGTGTTGGAAAGTGTTTTGTCATGCTAGGTCTCAATGATAGTAGGTGTCTGTTATGATAGGATGTGTTTGTTGTGATGGAAAGTGTTTTGTCATGCTAGGTCTCAATGATAGTAGGTGTCTGTTATGATGGGATGTGTTTGTTGTGATGGAAAGTGTTTTGTCATGCTAGGTCTCAATGATAGTAGGTGTCTGTTATGATTGGATGTGTTTGTTGTGATGGAAAGTGTTTTGTCATGCTAGGTCTCAATGATAGTAGGTGTCTGTTATGATTGGATGTGTTTGTTGTGATGGAAAGTGTTTTGTCATGCTAGGTCTCAATGATAGTAGGTGTCTGTATGATTGGAATGTGTTTGTTGTGATGGAAAGTGTTTGTCATGCTAGGTCTCAATGATAGTAGGTGTCTGTTATGATTGGATGTGTTTGTGTTGGAAAGTGTTTTGTCATGCTAGGTCTCAATGATAGTAGGTGTCTGTTATGATTGGATGTGTTTGTTGTGATGGAAAGTGTTTTGTCATGCTAGGTCTCAATGATAGTAGGTATCTGTTATGATGGGATGTGTTTGTTGTGATGGAAAGTGTTTTCTCATGCTAGGTCTCAATGATAGTAGGTGTCTGTAATGATGGGATGTGTTTGTTGTGAAGGAAAGTGTTTTCTCATGCTAGGTCTCAATGATAGTAGGTGTCTGTTATGATTGGATATGTTTGTTGTGTTGTGAAGTGTTTTTTCATGCTAGGTCTCTATGATAGTAAGTGTCTGTCATCAACTCATCATTATACACGTTTGTAGTAATTGGAGGTACAGATCATGCTAGGTGTCCGTAGTGACCTTCACGTTTAGAAGATGCCCTGAGAGGTACACAGAATTTCCCACCCACCCACCACCCACCCACCCAACCTCCCACGCTTTAGGGCTGGTGGTCCCTGGCGGAATCCACTCACACCACCAACCCACCCACCCACCCACCCACTCAATCTCCCACGCTCTCAGGGCTGTGGTCCCTGGCAGAATCCCACTCACCCTCCAACCCATGCACCACCACCCACCACCACCACACTCACTTACCCATCCTTTCACCCACCACACGCCTTCCTACCCATCCACCCACCCACCCACCCACCGACTCACCCACTCCCACGCTCTCAGGGCTGTAGCTTGGAGTGGGGAGCCGCACAAGCGGACACAACTGCGGGCATTCTCAATTGTGGACCCAGGGAGAACCCCCACCACCCACCCACCGCCCACCACCACCACACACTTACCCATCCACCCCTATCGACCCACCCACTCACCCACCACCCACGCTCTCAGAGCTGTAGCTTGGAGTGGGAGAGCCGCACAAGCAGACACTACTGGGCATTCTCAAATTGTGGACCCAGGGAGAACCCCCACCCACCCACCACCCGCCCACCCACCACCACCACACTTACCATCCACCCTACCGACCACCCACTCACCCACCCACCCACGCTCTCAGAGCTTGTAGCTTGGAGTGGGAGAGCCGCACAAGCAGACACTACTGGGCATTCTCAATTGTGGACCCAGGGAGAAACGCCACCCACCCACCCACCCACCACAACACACACTTACACATCCACCCCCACCTACCCACCCACTCACCCACCCTCCCACGCTCTCAGGGCTGTAGCTTGGAGTGGGAGGGCCTCACAAGCGGACACTACTGGGCATTCTCAATTGTAGACCCTGGTGGAAACCCTTTGGCCCGCCTGGCGGCCCTATCTGGCGGCTTGGCCCTCAAGTGGGTGGAAGCCCTCGCTGCTGAGGGCATGTGTCGAGGAGGCCAAGTAGCGACACTCCAGTGAGGTGCGGTTTCCATGAGTAGCAAAGACAGCTCGATGCATGGAATGGTGCGAAGGAACAGCTTCGAGGGCTCGCTCCCTCCTAGCGGTGGTTTTGGCATTTCTGGCAATCAGGTTTGTGGGGAGGAGGGGAGGAGGGTTGGAAGGCAAGAGGGTAATTTGGTGCAAGGGGGGGAAGGTTGGAGGGTTAGAGGGTTGGCAGGCAGGAGGGGAGGAAGGTTGGAGGGTGAGAGGGTTGGCGGGCAGGAGGGGAGGAAGGTTGGAGGGTGAGAGGGTTGGCGGGCAGGAGGGGAGGAAGGTTGGAGGGTGAGAGGGTTGCGGGCAGGAAGGAAGGCTTGCAGAGGGGGAGGGTTGGCGGGCAGGAGGGGAGGAAGGTTGGAGGGTGAGAGGGTTGGCGGGCAGGAGGGGAGGAAGGTTGGAGGGTGAGAGGTGTTGGCGGGCCAGGAGGGGAGGAGGTGGGGGTGAGAGGGTTGGCGGGCAGGAGGGGAGGAAGGTTGGAGGGTGAGAGGGTTGCGTCACGGCAAGGGAGGGAAGGTTGGGGAGAGGTGAGAGGTGGGAGGGGTTGCGGACAGGAAGGGAGGAAGGTTGGAGGGTGAGAGGGTTGGCGGCCGGGGCAAAGGAAGGTTGGAGGGAGACAGTTCGGGCAGTGGGCAGGAGGGAGGAAGGTTGAAAGGGTTCGAGGCGTTGGCGGGCAGGAGGGGTGGAAGGCTTGGAGCGTGTGACAGGCGTTGGCTGGGCAGGAGGGGAGGAAGGTTGAAGGGTTAGAAGGTAAGAGGGTAAGAGGGCAAATGGTGAGGAGGGGAGGAAGGTTAGAGGTAAGATTCCGAGTAGGAGAGGAAGAGGGAAAGAGTGGAGAAAGGTTGGAGGTTAAGTGGGCAGGGGGGGAGGAAAGTAAGAGGGTAAGAGGGCAAATGGGGAGGAGGGGAGGAAGGTTAGAGGGTAAGAGGGTAGGAGAGGAAGAGGGCAAGAATGGAGAAAGGTTGGAGGTTAAGTGGGCAGGAGGGGAGGAAGGTTGGAGGGTAAGAGGGTAAGAGGATAAGAGGGTAAGCGGCCAGGTGGGCAGGAGAGGAGGAAGGTTAGAGGGTAAAAGAGTAGGAGGGTAGATGCTCATTTGTGGTAGGCCCCAGTGCAAGCAAACGGGCTGGCCCCCTCAACCTCACACCTCGTTATAAGGCGTACCATTTATTGATTTATTTAGGAGGGTAAGTGGGGAGGGGGGAGAAAGGTAGAAAGGTTTGAGGGTAGGAGGGTAAGTAGGGAGGAATGTACCTTAAGTTTCGAGCTCTGGGCTGTATGGTGT
This sequence comes from Microglena sp. YARC, assembly GCA_022414725.1. NCBI lineage: Eukaryota > Viridiplantae > Chlorophyta > Chlorophyceae > Chlamydomonadales > Chlamydomonadaceae > Microglena > Microglena sp. YARC. The sequence continues at coordinate 25,033,949 of CM039464.1, read as the reverse complement.
AGTAATACCCAGTCAATGATCAGGCAGGTCTGAGGTTCGAGCCCTGGCCGGGTTCACAAGATCTCATACTTGCCGCCTTGGAAGGTAGAGAACTTCCCTCCGTGCTGTAGCACGGTAGTCCAAGCTCAGGCGCAGAGGGTCTGTGAAACCAAATAAACCCAACATGGTAGCTTTCTCCAGTACGTACACATGCAAGCAAACGGGAGGGTTCCCTCAATCTCACACCTGTGGCATGGCGTACTAATTTTCAAATTGGAAGTAAGGAGGAGGGAAGAAAGGTAAGAGGGTAAGTGGGGAGGAGGGTAAGAGGGTAAGAGGGGAGGAGGGGAGACAGGGAGGTAGGTAGGAGTGGAATAGGGTAGGAGGGTAAGAGGGTATATGGGGAGGGTGGGGAGAAAGGTAGTGATGGTAGTAGATTGAAGGGCGGTAGCAGTGAAAGAGGGTAAGTGGGAGGAGGGAAGACAGGTAGGGAGGTAGGATTGGAAGAGGGTAGGAGGGTAAATGGGGAGGAGGGGAGAAAGGTAGGAGGGTAAATGGGGGGGAGGGGAGAAAGGTAGGATGGTAGTAGTTGAAGGGGGTAGCAGTGAAAGAGGGTAAGTGGGGAGGAGGGAAGACAGGTAGGGAGGTAGGAGTGGAAGAGGGTAGGAGGGTAAGAGGGTAAATGGGGAGGAGGGGAGAAAGGTAGGAGGGGTAGCGAGTTTAAGGGGTAGGAGGGTAGGAGTGTGGGAGGCACTGTTTCCTCTTGGGGCCACGCATTACAGCTTCTAGGCAGCTCCTTCCACCCATTAACACCAGCTCCCCTCCTGACCTCTCTCTATTGCTGGACCTCGGCTCCTTGCACCGCTCCTCCTCCCTTGCAACAAGCACAGTAACTAAGAAGAAAAGTGGCACTCTGGGAGAGAGTATTGTGAAGGCACTTCTCCAACCTCCCACTCAACCTGACAAACCACTCAGCCACCTGCCCTTACACCCATTATACAAAAGCTCCCCTCTCGACCTTCCTCTATCCCTGGGCCTCGGCTCCTTGCACCGCTCATCCTCCCTTGCGACAAGCGCAGTAACTAAGGAATAAAAAGTGGCAAACCCGGGTGCGAGTATTGTGAAGGCACCTTCCTAACCTCCCCACACAACCACTCAACCACCAGCCCTCCCACCTATTACCACCAGCTCCCCTCCTGACCTCTCTCTACCCCTGGGCCTCGGCTCCTCCTCCTCCTCCCCTGTGCAAGTATTGTGAAGGCGCCTTCCCAACCTTCCCACTCAACCACTCAACCACCAGCACTCCCACCCACTAACACCAGCTCCCCCCTTGACCTCTCTCTGTCGCAGGGCAAGGGATCCCTGCAACGCTCCTCTTCTCATGTGGCGAGCGCAGCAACTAAGAAGAAGAGTGGCGCTTTGGATGCAAGTGTTTTGAAGGCGCACTCCGAACCTCCCTCACAGCTGCCTCAGGTTAAGAAGAGTGGAGGCAAGGTTGAGGAAAAGACAAAGACGGCACCTATGGAGAAGAAGGATGAAAAGAAGGAGGGGGGAGGACAAGGCGAAGGAGAGGACAGGTAAAGGGGGAGGGGGGGGGGGGGGGGGGGGTAAATAAGAGTGTGGGCAAGGTTTGAGGAGAAGACGAAGACGGAATATGTGGTGAAGAAGGATGAAAAGAAAGGGGAGGAGAAGGCTAATGGAGAGAAAGGTAGAGGGGGAGGAGGTTAAGAAGAATGTGAGCAAGGTTGAGGAGAAGACTAAGGGAGAGAACAGATAGAGGGGGAGGGGGAGGGGGGTAAAGAAGATGTAAGCAAGATTGAGGAGACAAGGGCAGAAAGGATGAAAATAAGGGGGGAGGAGACGAAGGAAGAGACAGGTAGAGAGGGAAGGGGAAAGGGAAAAGGAAAGGAGGAGGGTGGGGTGGGTGGGTGGGGGATGGGGGTGGCTGTTGGTGGGGGTCAGTGTGGGGGTGGGTTGGGTGGATGTGGTGGGTGGGGGGCATGCAATGACTCGCCTGTCAGCTTAATTCATTCACACCTCGTCACCCTCCGGCAGGGGAGGCCAACCCTCAGCCCTCAGCCCTCCGGCTCACTCCCTATACAGATAGGCAGTACAGATCCTGTCACCACAAGTATTATACATGTGTCTGACTCAGCCGCCTGTCACCACAAGTATTGTACATGTGTCTGACTCAGCCGCCTGTCACCACAAGTATTGTGCATGTGTCTGACTCAGCCGCCTGTCACCACAAGTATTGTACATGTGTCTGACTCAGCCGCCTGTCACCACAAGTATTGTACATGTGTCTGACTCAGGCCGCCTGTCACCAAACAAGTATTTGTACATGTGTCTGACTCAGCCGCCTGTCACCACAAGTATTGTACATGTGTCTGACTCAGCCGCTTGTCACCACAAGTATTGTACATGTGTCTGACTCAGCCGTCTGTCACCACAAGTATTATACATGTGTCTGACTCAGCCGTCTGTCACCACAAGTATTATACATGTGTCTGACTCAGCCGTCTGTCACCACAAATATTGTACATGTGTCTGACTCAGCCGCCTGTCACCACAAGTATTGTACATGTGTCTGACTCAGCCGCCTGTCACCACAAGTATTGTACATGTGTCTGACTCAGCCGCCTGTCACCACAAGTATTATACATGTGTCTGACTCAGCCGTCTGTCACCACAAATATTGTACATGTGTCTGACTCAGCCGCCTGTCACCACGAGTATTGTACATGTGTCTGACTCAGCCGACCGCTGTCACTCCTTCTTGCAGCGTGAGGCCAACCCCAAGCCCCTCTCTTGCACCAATACAGCTTTCCCTGACAGGCAGCAGTCCCGTGCACCACAGCAGTCAAAACACTCCATATACCACACATAGGTAGTACAAACACTACTGCACTACACATAGGTAGTACAAACGCTACTGCACCACACATGGGTAGTCAAACACTCCTATAACACACATGGGTAGTACAAACAACACTGCACCACACATGGGTAGTACAAAACACTACTGCACTACACATGGGTAGTACAAACACTATTGCACTACACATGGGTAGTACAAACACTACTGCACTACACATGGGTAGTACAAACACTACTGCACTACACATGGGTAGTACAAACACCACTGCACCACACATGGTAGTACAAACACTACTCGGCACTAACACATGGGTATTAGTACAACTACAATGCACTACACACATGGGTAGTACAAAACACTACTGCACTACACATGGGTAGTACAAACACCACTGCAAACATGGTATTACAAACACTACTGACCAGCAACAAGTCCTCAATACTTGAGCTCCTTCACACCTCCTCACCTACAACCACCTCAACGCCATCCCACAGCTCATCCTATACGCAGCTCACATCATCCCACCTCCTCTCCCTCCAGCAGGTGGAGGGCCAACTCCTGGAAGCCTTCCAGTGCGCAGTGCCCGCCGCACTCAACAAGCTTCCAATGTCTGGCGCAGTCCCGTGCACACAGCAGTGACGTACTTGAGCTCACTCCTCACCTCCTCACGTAGTTTGTGCTACACCCACCTTAAAATATTCTACCCCACCTTTGCAGCTCACATCATGACCCACCTCCTCTCTTTCTGCAAGGGAGGCCAACCTTCAGCGCTTAGCTGCTTGCCGCACCAAACAAACGTCCGATGTCAGGCAGCAGTCCCGCCCACACAGCAGTCAGGACCTCCTACTCAAGCTAACTCACACCTCCTCACCTACACCCATCCCAAAATATCCCCACTCCACCTATACGCAGCTCACATCATACCCATCTCCTCTCTTTCCTGCAGGGGAGGCCAACCCTTAGCCCTTAGAGCTCGCCGCACCAACAAGCGTCTGATGTCAGGCAGCAGTCCCATGCATACAGCAGTCAGGACCTCCTACTCAAGCTCCTTCACACCTCTACCCATCTCAAAACATCCCCATCCCACCTATACGCAGCTCACATTGTCTCCACCTTCTCTCTCTCCTCCAGGTGAGGCCAACCCTGAGCCCTCAGTGCGCAGTACTCGCCGCACCAACAAGCTCCCGATGTCAGGCAGCAGTCCCGTCCACACAGCTGTCAAGTCCTCCTACTTGAGCTCTCTTCACAGGCTCCCTCACCTACACGCAGCTTAACTCATCCCACCCTCACTTATACGCACGCTCACATCATCCCACCTAACCTATAAGGCAGCTCAATGCATCCCACCACTCCTCTCTTTCCTGCAGGGGAGGCCAACCCTGAGCCCTCTGTGCACAGTGCTCGCCCCACCAACAAGCTCCCGATGTCAGGCAGCAGTCCCGTCCTCACAGCGGTGACGTCGTCCTACTTGAGCTTCTTCACACCTCCTCACCTGCACCCACCTCACATCATCCCCACCTCACCTATATGCAGCTCACATCATCCTCACCTCCTCTCTTCATGCAGGTGAGGCAAACCCTGAGCCCTCAGTGCGCAGCGCTCACCACACTAACAAGCTTCCAATGTCTGGCAGCAGTCCCGTCCAAACAGCTGTCAAGTCCTCCTACTTGAGCTCCTTCACAGCTCCTCACACTACGCGCAGTTAACACAACCCACCTCACTTATATACGCAGCTCAAAACATCCCCACCTCACTATAGCAGCTCAACGCACCCACCTCCTCTCCCTCCTGCAGAGTGAGGCCAACCCTGAGCCCTCCAGTGCGCAGTGCCTGGCCGCACCAACAAGCTTCCAATTTCTGGCAGCAGTCTCCGTGCAACACAGCAGCCAAGTCCTCGTACTTGAGCTCCCTTCACAGCTCCTCAACCTGCACACCACGCAGCTTAACACATCCCACCTCACTTATACGCAGCTCACATCATCCCCACCTAACCTATAAGCAGCTCAATGCATCCCACTTCCTCTCTTCCTGCAGGGAGGCCAAACCCTGAGCCCTCTGTGCGCAGTGCTCGCCACACCAACAAGCATCCTTATACTCCCGATGTCAGGCAGCAGTCCCGTCCTCACAGCGGTGACGTCGTCCTACTTGAGCTTCTTCACACCTCCTCACCTGCACCCACCTCACATCATCCCCACCTCACCTATATGCAGCTCACATCATCCTCACCTCCTCTCTTCATGCAGGTGAGGCAAACCCTGAGCCCTCAGTGCGCAGCGCTCACCACACTAACCAAGCTTCCAATGTCTGGCAAGCAAGTCCCGTCCAAACAGCTGTCAAGTCCTCCTACTTGAGCTCCTTCACAGCTCCTCACCTACGCGCAGCTTAGCAAAACCCACCTCACTTATACGCAGCTCAAAACATCCCCACCTCACCTATAGGCAGCTCATCGCATCCCCAACCTCCTCCTCCCTCCTGCAGGTGAGGCAACCCTAGAAGCCCTCAGTGCGCAGTGCCGGCCGCACCAACAAGCTTCCAAATTCTGGCAGCAGTCCCGTGCACACGCAGCCAAGTGTGTCGTACTTGAAAGCTCCTTCACCCTCCTCACCTATACCTCACTTCAACAAATCCCCACCTCACCTATACGCAGCTCACATCATCCCCACTTCCTCTCTTCATGCAGGTGAGGCAAACCCTGAGCCTCAAGTGCGCAGCGCTCACCACACTAACAAGCTTCCAAATGTCTGGCAGCAGTCCCGGTCCAACAGCAGTCAAGTCCTCCTATTTGAGCTCCTTCACACCTCCTCACCTACACCACCTCAACACAACTCCCACTTAACTTCATACGCAGCTCAAAACATCCCCACCTCACCTATAGGCAGCTCATCGCATCCCCACCTCCTCTCTCTTTCATGCAGGTGAGGCCAACCCTGAGCCCTCAGTGCGCAGTGCCCGCCGCACCAACAAGCTTTCAATGTCTGGCAGCAGTCCCGTCCGCACAGCAGCCAGGTCCTCGTACTTGAGCTCCTCCTCACCTCCTCACCTACACCCACCTCACATCATCCCCACCTAACCTATAAGCAGCTCAATGCATCCCCACTTCCTCTCTTTCCTGCAGGGGAGGCCAACCCTGAGCCCTTAGTGCTCGCCGCACCAACAAGCGTCCGATGTCAGGCAGCAGTCCCGCCCACACAGCAGCCAAGTCCTCGTACTTGAGCTCCTTCACACCTCCTCACCGACATCCACCTCAACAAAACCCACTCACGCTATACCGCAGCTCAACGCATCCTCACCTCCTCTCTTTCATGCAGGTGAGGCCCTGAGCCCTCAGTGCGCCAGTACTCCGCCGCACCCAACAAGCTCCCGATGTCAGGCAGCAGTCCCGTCCACACAGCTGTCAAGTCCTCCTACTTGAGTTCAGATCGCTTCTGGAATGAAAAGCTAATGGGCTGTACGAACCTGGCTGCTGTTGTGTTTTCCGGTGGTGGTAGCGGGAAATTTCAGGTGCGCTGGAACATAGGGACAGATGTTGGCAGTGGGGTGTGGGTTGGGGGGTCGAAGTGGGTTGGGGGGTGGGTGGGTGTTTGGATGGGGGTGGACAGGTTTCAGCTGCCGCTGGACATAGGGATGGGATGTTGCAGTGGGGTGTAGGTGGGGGATGAAGTGGGTGGGTGGGTGCGTGGTTGGTGAGGTCGAGGGGGGGTGGACAGGTTCAGGTGCGCTGAACATAGGGACTGATGTTGCAGTGGGGATTGGAGGGTGGGGGTGAAGTGGTGTGTGTGTGTGTGGGGGGGGGGGATGGTGGGGGGGACGTATGGACAAGATGTGTGCCAGTCGGGTTGGTGGGGGTGGAGGATGGTGGATGTGTGGGGGGTGAAGTGTGTGTGTGTGTGTTTGGGGGTGGGTGGGTGATGGGGGGGGGTAATAATGTTCTCTGTGGGGTTTGTGAAGGGCTACCCATGTCAGGCAGCAGTCCCGTTGTGTTGGTGGTGAAATTTCAGGTGCGCTGGACATAGGGACGGATGTTGCCAGTGGGGTGTGGGGTGTGGAGGATGTGGGTGAGTGGAGGGGTGGGGGATGAAAGTGTGTGGGAGTGTGTTTGTGTGTGTGTGGGGGAGTGGGGGTGGGGGGGTGGTTGTGGTGGTGGTGGTGGGGGTGAAGTGTGCTGTGTGTGTGTGTGGAGGGGGGTAATTCCATGTTCTCTTGTGGGTTTGTGAAAGGCTACCCAGGTCAGCCTCAGCAGTCCCGGTGGTCGGTGGTGAGAAATGTAGGTGACTGGACTGGGAGTCTCACGCGGTATATTGCAGTGTGGTGTGGGTACAGGTGCGGTGGGGGGGTGGGGGGGAAAATGCGAATGGTGTGTGTGCGTTGGTGGGGTGGAGGGGTTAGGTGTGGGTGGTGGTGGTGGTGGGGGGGATTTAATGTTGTCTTCCCGGTTAAGTAAAGAGGGTAGGTTTGCGGTGAGATTTGGGGAATTAAGGATAGACAGTAGGGGACTTGCGGCATATCATATGATGTTGACCAAGACGAGTATAATGATATGTATATAATGGTAACTTCCTAGCCAGACTGCGAATGCTGCTTTTCAAATGAATGCCATAATATCATATGATATCGTAAAGCCGTTCCCGTAATTGACAGTGGTTCACCACCGCCCCATCATCACCACCCCATCATCGATCACCATCCATCACAACCCCGATCATCAACCACCCATCATCACCACCTCCAATCATCACCACCCCATCATCAACCACACCTACGCGTCTATTCACCACCCCCATCATCATCACCGCCCATCATCACCCCATATCACCATCACCACCCCTCCCCCATCATCACACCCCATCCATCACGATCACCCCCCCATCACCCACCTCCTCACTCATCACCACCCCCCATCATCACCACCTCCAATCAATCACCACCACAGCACACCCCCAGTCGAGGTATCACCCACCACCCCATCATCACCACCCCATCATCACCACCCCCACCGCCACCCCGTCATCACCACCCATCCACCACCGCCCATCTCACACCCCCATCACCACCTTGCACCCCACCACCGCCCCCATCATCACCACCCTTCTCACCCCAGTTCATACCACCCCATCACACCATCCCCATATCACCACCCCCATTCCATACCCCCGATATCGCAGCCACCCCATCATCACCTACCCCATCACAGGCTTGGCTGCACGAGAACCTCCTATGTGTACGGTTGCGCTACAACCCTTACTGGCCAAGCTGCCTACTTGACAACTCCAACATCCCCCTCGTATCTTGCTACCCCAGCTCTCTAAATTACTCTCTCCTTGCTAGCTAGCACTGCCTAGCAACGCAGAGCTACTTTTATCTGGATATCAGCTACTGCAAAGGGAGCACAGGGGTGAGTGCAAGATGCAAAACCACCCCCCCCTCACACCACGCCACACACTCAACCCTCACCCACACCCACACTCACACCCAATCCCACCTGGTCTCCCATACCCAAGCCCACGCCACCCACGCCCACACCTAAACCCAATATCCCACACCCTTTCCCACTCCCTTTCCACACACCATACCAATCCCAGTGCCTTAGTTGGCTCTCGTCTATACCTAGTTCACACACACACACACACACAAGCTCAAGCCCAACACAGCATTCCCCTTGCAGTCTTGCTACCCAGCTCCTTATTCTTCTCGCTTGCTAGCACTAGCAGGAGCTATGTCGGATATCAAGCTTAACTTCAAAATGGAACACAGGGAGGAATGCAAACCCAACCACAACACACACTCACACGCCAATCCCAATCACTCACACCCCAATCCCAACTCCTTCTCACCATCTCAGCCACGCACACCGCAATCCCACACCGCTCTCCCATACTCAAAGCCCACGCCCAACACCCAATCCCACGCCCTCTCCCACACCACAAGCACACACACACCAAGCTCAAGCCCAAACACAGCTACTTCCCCTTAGCATCTTGCTACCCACGGCCGTCTCTCTTATTCTTCTCCTTGCTAGCTACAAGCAAGCCAGAGCTTCACGTCGGATATTCAGCCATCTTACTCTCGTAAGGGCGAACACACGGAAAGAATGGCAAAACCCAACCCACACCACCTCACACCCAAGCCCCACCTCAGACAAGCTCAACGACCCACAACGCCAACCCACTCAAACCCACTCTGACCATCCGAACACCGCACGCCAAGCCCACTAGCAGAGCAGAGCTAGTTGGAATATCAGACTGCTTCAAAAGGGAGCACAGCGGCTAACGCTGAACGCAACCTAACCCACACAACCAAGTCACTCACATCACCGTTACCCAGACCCAGCACCCTCATACATTCAACACTCCACAGCACACTCACCCGACACTGACACCGAACCCACACCCAAGCCCACTAGCAGCAGAGCTTGTCGGATATCAGCTGCTTCAAAGGGAGCACAGGTAATGAACGCAAACCCAATCCAACAAACCCACAACATCCCAAGGCCGCAACTCCCGCCCCGACAATCCCACAGCCCATGAAGCCTGTCACTCTCAAACGTCACACTAATTAGGTCGCAACGTATTCACTATGGACCCAAAACAAACCACACACACACCAACTATCGCTACCACCCCCCCACACACCTCAACACCACACCAGACCACACCCGACTCCCACACAGCATCAACGCTGCAGCCCCACCACCTCCTGCTCGCAGTTGATTAAAAGGCTTGGTGAAGAAGAAGAATGGGGATCAACAAACTGCTATCAGAACACAAACCACCAACCACTATCACACATACCGCCTTCCCCACATCCACGTATACAACTTTCAACTTCCCCCCCTACTATCGCCCCGCCCTCCCACCCCCTCCCCCCCTGTCCCCGTCTGCCCCCCCCCCCCTACCCATCCGCCCTCACTCTCCCCCCTTCCCCCACCATTTTTATCCACGCACCCTACCCACCTTCCCCCGCACGCCTCACCCCCTCTGTCCCCCCCCCCGCCCCGCGCCGGTATAGCTCCCCACTCTGCCCCCGGCCCCCCATCCCCCCTCCACCCTCCAACCCCGCCTCCCCCCCTCGCCCCCCCCCAACTCACACACAGTCATCACAACGCCTCCCTCTGCCTGCAAGGTGGAACAAAGCCTTGTGAAGAAGAATGGGGATAAAACAATTGCAATTACCACCCACTATCACTACCCTCCGCCATCACCCATATCAACCTTTACCATCCACAACACACCAGCGGACCACTATCACAATCACTACCAACCCCCCACACACACACCAACACGCCCCCCCCCCCCCACACAGCAGCACACCAGAAACATCACTCTGCCCCCTCCCCGCAGGTTGAAACAACCTTGGTAAAGAAGAATGGAGGACCCCTCAGCAAAGAGCAGAAGCCAAGAGTTATCTAGCATGGCTTTACTTCCAATGAGTCGGTATCGTGGGCTTTTCGACGCAATCAACGCCATGTCTTTTCGCTGGTGCTGCGTGTAGTGATCACCTAAAGACTGACGTGAGCTTGACTGTTCGGACCTGTGGTTTGGGCGTTGGGGTCGGGGGGTTGGGTGGGTGGGGTGGGGGTATCGTGTGCTCTAGCTTGCAACAGACTGTTCAGCTACATAAAGTTGTCTACGCATGGCTACTCCATGAGTCGTGTATCGTGGCTTCGACGCAATCAAACGCCATGTCTTCGCTGGCTGCTTCGCCGTGTGTAGTGGATCACAAGACTGATGTGAGCTTGACTGTGTGACTGCTGTGTGTGCGTGTGTGACTGTGTGTGTAGAGGGTTTGTGTCTGGTTCTTGGTGTTGTAATGTAAAAAGTTCAGCCAGTTTGGTGCTGCCATGTGTGGTGATTCAGCAGTGCTGATAGTGCGCGTGACTGCGTTACTGTTTGTCGTGTGTGCTCTGAGTGTGGGTGTGTGGAGGTGTGTCTGGTTCTTGGGTGTTGCAGTGTAAGATGTTCAGCCAGTCTGGTGATGCCATGTGTGGTGATCACCAGGACTGACGTGAGTTTGACTGTGCGACTGTGTGTGGGTGTGGGTATGTGTGACTGTGGATGTGACTGGTTGTGCGTGTGGTTGTGAGGTGATGTGTTGTGTGTGTTGAGGGTATTTGTAAATGTGGTCGTGAGGGTGATAGTGAGTGTGGTTGTGTGTGTGATTGTGAGGGTGATTGTGTACATGGTTGTGAGGGTGATCGTGTGTGTGGTTGTATAAATGGTTGTGAGGGTGATTGTGAGTATGTTTGTGAGTGTGTTTGTGGGTGTGTGGGTGCCTGGCTCTTGTACTTAGTGGTGTAAGATGGTAACTCATGAATGTTATGATTATACCTTTAAACCTCTACGAACCCCCAAGCTGAACCACTGATACCTACGGCACCTACCACCTACCCACCTACCACCCCACCTACCCATCTACCCACCCACCTACCACCGCTACCGCACCAACCCACCTACCACCGCTACCCACCACTATGCCACCTACCACTCCATCTACACCAGCCTCACCTACCCACCCACCTACACACCTGCCTACCAACCCACCTACCACGTTACCTACCCACTCACTAGCCCACATACCTACACACACACGTACCCACCTACCTCACACTACCTACACACCCCACCTACACACCACCTACACACCGATATACACCCACCCACCAACTACCTACAACACCCACTACCCCTACCTAACACGCTACTACACAACCACCTACACAGTCACACTACCACCCAGCCTAAACACCCACTACACACCACCGCCACCAGCCACGGGCTACCTACACCACTACCCACCTACCTACACAACCACCTACCCACCTACCTACACACCCACCGCTACCCCTAGCTTACACACCCCCTACCCACCTAACCTTACACACCCACGCTATCCACCTACTTAACACCCACCTACCACCTACTTTGCAACCCACCTAACAACCACCCACCTACACACCCACCTACCCACCTACATACACACCCACTTGCACAACCCACCTACCCACCCACCTACCACCGCACACTACACACCACAACCTACCCACCCACTACACACCTACCTACACACCACCTACCACCTACCTACAACACCTACCCTTACACGACTCACTACACACCCACCTACAACCCACCTACACACCCACCTACAGCACAGCCCACCAACGCTACCTACAACACCCACCTACCCACCTACTAACCAAACCACCTATCCTACACCACCTACCCACTACCCTACACACCCACTACCCACCTACCTACACACAGCCACCTCTCCACCTACCTACACACCAGCTACCACGTACTCGTGCAACCCAGCCTACCCACCACCTACTCCACCCACCTACCCACTCGTACATACACACCACTTACACACCCACCTACCACCCACCCCCTAACACCTAGCACCACGCCACACTACAACCCCTACACACCTAAGTACACACCTACATCCCTACAACCAACCTATCACACCTACTCACGTACCTACACACCCACCTACACCCCACACCCATCCTGACTGCTACTACCTAACACAGCCCCACCTCACCTCCACCTACCTACAACACCACTTACCACACCTAAAGTCAAAACCACCTACCACCCCTACCACTCCCCCTACACCTCACTACAGCAACCTACCTACACACACTACAAACACCTACACACCTACCGCACCACCTACACGTACCGCACACCCACCTGCTACCTCACACTACACCCCACCTACCCCACCACTACACACTACACACCTACCTCCTACGCACCTATCAACACCAATCAACCCACCACACACCCACCTACCTCTAACACCCCTACCCACACCTCCACCTAACCCAACACCCTACTACACACCTACCACTACACACCCCACCTGACACACCCACCTACACAACCTTACACCTACCCACCTTAGCACACACCCACGCTACCCTACCTATCACTTGGAACAGGGCCACCTACCGCCCAGCCTAGCCTACACACCACCTACACACCTAACCCACCCTACACACATAATGAACAAATAACCTACCTACACCTCACCTACCCACCCACCCACTCCGCACGCCTCCACACCCACTAGCATACACAACCCACACTACACACCACCTCAACCCCTATCACATTCTAAAATATCCCTACCCACCTACCACATTCCTACACTACCCACCACCTACCCAGCCCACCCCTCCGATACCACCCACCTACCACACACCCACCTACCCACTACTACAAACCACACCCACTCTAGCCACCTCACCTACCTTACCCAAACACCACCTACCCACCTACCTACCCACCCTACACACCTACAACACCTAATCACACCCACTAAACCACACCTTACACACCCACCTACCCCACCTTACCTACACACCCTACCTATCCACCTACCCTTACCTCACAACCACCCTACCTGCACACCCACCTACCCACCCAACCTACACACCCACCCACCTACAACCTTACCCACCCACCTACCCACCCAATGAACCCCCACCTAGCCCACCCACCAACCCCACTACCTACACACCCACCTACCCACCACCTACACACCACCTACACACCCACCCTACCAACCTACCTAACGACACCACCCTACTGCCCACCTCACCCACACTCCTACCCCTACACAAACCTACATAGCACACCCTAACCCCGCACCTACCATCCCACCTACACACCACCTGACCACACCTACCTTACCACACCCACCCTACCCCACCACACAACCCACCCTCCTACCACCTACCTACACACCACCTACCCACCCACCTACACACCCACCTACCCACCTACACACCCACCTTCTACCCACCTACCTTACACACACCTACCCACCAATACCCACCCACCTACCACCTACCCACCCACCACACCTACCACCACCCTACATACCCACCTACCAACCTACCACCCACCCACTACCCACCTACCTACCCACCACCTACACCCCTACCTACACACCCAACCTACACACCTACCCACCTACCTACACACACCTGCAGGCTGACCCCACTCTCCGGTTTTTGTGCTACTGGTGCTTGGCCACAGTGATGTGGATGAAGCTTGGTTCTCCTACACCACTGCTGCTGGGATCTTCGCCAGGCAAAGGGTCAATAACTGAGAGTCGCTGCTTTTTTGTATTGCTGTCTTGGGATCTCTGCCAGGAAAGTTGTAACTAGCTCCCGCTGCTTTTTGTACTCCTGCCTGGGATCTTGCTTGTATACTGCTGCTGGATCGAGCCTCGCCAAGCAAGTTGAAACTAGTCACTGCTTTTTGTACTGCTTGCATGGGGATCTCCGCCAGGCAAGTCAAAACTAGTTGCTGCTTTTATGAACTTTTTAACGGCTGGGGCATCAACGGCTGCCTGTGCACCGGTGTTGGGCTTGGCAACCCCGTCCAAGGCATCGAGCCGGGCAAGGGCACAGGTGATTTGATGAGCCTAGTGGGTCGAAACTAGTTTGCTGCTTTTTGTAACTGTATTATTAACGCTGCCGGCATCAACGGCTTGTTCTGTGTAAGTGTACCGGGGTTGCTGGACGCGGCATACTCTGTCCAAAACAAGGAGCCGGGCACCGAGGAGAGAAACAGGTGATTTATGATTTTGCCTTTTGGGCAAGTAAGTCGATTGCTTTTGGGACAGTGGGGTCGATGCTTTTTTTAATCATCTCATCTGTTCCTCTCGTCTCTCGTAGTAATTGATTCCTGATTTCGAAAAAAATCAAATTTAGAATCCCTAGTAGCTGCCCTTTTCACTGCTATATCCGGAAGAAGCTCTTATCCTTACACACAACACCACAACAACGCCCCGCCCCCCCCCCCCCGCCACAACGCACACACAATAAAAGGAAACAAAACACACACACACACTACAGTCGCGAAACGCACGCAGACCAGCAAAGGCGTGGAGCCTAAGTGGACACGGGGCTGGGCGAAGCTAATTTATTTTGACCCCCTCACCCCATCCCCCCGCCCACCTTCCCACCCGGGAGTTTGGAGCAAATAGATAGGTACACTGTAACCTCCAGCCATCCCATCCCACACACCCCCCCTACACTAGTTGGCCACCGACCATCCCCGCCCACCCATGGGGCCAAGATTTGGCAGGGGAGGAAAGGACAGGAAGTACAAACATCACCCCCTAACGCCTCCTACTCCACCTCCCACCCACCTACCTATCCAACCCACCCAAAAATAACCCACGCACGGCGTGGAGGCCTAGTTGCATGGACTGGGCCGCTTGTCTTTGTACACCCCCCCCCCCCACCCCGGCCCCCAACCCTTCCACCCCACCTACCCAACCCACCTACCCACCCTGCCCACCCCACCCCCCAGGCAAGGCTGGAGGCGAAAGATGCAGGATGGGCAAAGCTCATAAGGCAGGTTCCTTGATGCCAGGGGGAGAGGGGCTCCCCCAGCCACCTACCTCCCCCTTCCGCCCCCCCACCCACCTACAACACCAACACACCCATCCCACCTACACCCCCACCCCCAAGGCAGCGTGCGAGGCGAAGTTCGAGGGGGCAAAGCTCATCAGGCAGGTTCCTTGATGCCAGGAAAGAGGACTCCCAGCCACCTACCACCGACCACACCCACCCCACCTACACACCTACCTAACCCCTAACCCCTACCCCCTAGCCACCTACCACCCTGCCACCCCCACCCCCCAGGCAAGGCGTGGAGGCCAAGTTGCAGGGATGGGCAAGCTCATAAGGCAGGTTCCTTGATGCCAGGGGAGAGGGGCTCTCCAGCCACCCCCACAGAGTGGGGAGCGTTGCAATACCCAGAGAACCTGACTGTCAAGAACCTGGCATACTTCTATGTCGCACCGACCCTGGTGTACCAGGTGCGTGGAAATGGTGATGTCTGTGTCTGTTGGTGCTGTGTCTGTGCTGTGTTTGTGTGTGTATGTCTGTGTCTGTTGGTGCTGTGTCTGTGCTGTGTTTGTGTGTGTGTCTGTTGGTGCTGTGTCTGTGCTGTGTTTGTGTCTGTGTCTGATGGTGCTGTGTCCGTGTCTGATGGTACCGTGTCTGTGATGTGTCTGTATCTGATGGTGCTGTGTGGATAGATAGATATGTCAGTGCAGAAATGCTGGTATGTGGATGTGAGGTGGTCGTGCAGCCAGGATGCACCCGGCCTGCCTACCCTGGTGTGCCAGGTGTATGGGAATGGTGTTTTGTCTGCACCTGATGGTGGGTGCTGTGTCTGTGCTGTGTTTTTTTCTGTGTCAGATGGTGCTGTGTCTGTGCTGTGTTTGTGTCTGTGACTGATGGTGCTGTGTGGATAATATATGTCTGCGGAAATGCTGTTTTGTTGATGTGAGATGGTCGTGCAGCCAGGATGCACCCGGCTTGCTAACCTTGGTGTACCAGGTGTGTGGGAGTGGTGATATGTCTGTATACTGGTATGTTGATGTGAGGTGGTCGTGTAGCCAAGAACCTGGCATACTTTTGTGTCGCACCAACCTTGTTGTACCAGGTGCGTGGAAATGGTGCTGTGTCTGTGTCTTCTGGTGCTGTGTCTGTGCTGTGTCCCTACCCAGACCCCAACCCAGACCCAACCTACTATGTCCTCAATCCAACCCAGACCCCAGCCCAAACCCCAACTTACTCTGTCCCCAACCCCAACCAGACCCAGACCCAACCCCAAACCCCAGCCCACCCCACCCCACCTGGTGAACTACCCCTGAACCCCAACCAACCCTGTCCCCAACCCAGATCCTAACCCCAGCCCCAGCCCCAACCCAACACCCCAACCCACCAGGTGAACTACCCCCAACCCCCACCCCACCCCACCCACCCCACCCCACCCACCCCACCCCAGACCCCAACCAACCCTGTCCCAACCCAACCCAGACTCCTGAACCCCAACTCAACCCAACCCAGACCCTGAACCCCAACCCAACCCAACCCAGACCCCAAACCAAACCCTGTCCCCAACCCAACCCAGACCCCTGACCCAATCCAACCCAACCCAGACCCCAACCTACCCTGTCCCCAACCCAACCCAGACCCCAACACCCCATCCCACCCCACCAGGTGAACTAACCCCAAACCCCAACCCAACCCCAACCCTGTCCCCAACCCAGATCCACCCCAACACCCCACCCCACCCACCCACCAGGTGAACTACCCCCCAAACCCCCACCATCCGGATCAAGTGGATCATGCATCGTGTGGTGGAGCTCATCTTCGCGACCACATTGGTCACCATCATCACCAAGCAATTCTTAGAGCCCGTGATTAACAGCGCACTGGAGCCAATGGCCGCGGTAAGAATACGATGTTCATACTGGTATACTATATACTGGTACACATATACTGGTATGTGGTCCATAATGGTGAACGGTGTTGAACAGTTAACTTTGCGGTACTTGATGATGATGATGATGATGATAGAGATGGTGATGGTTGCATTGACATGGTGATGGTTGCTTGCTTATCATCATCACCAAGCAGTTCTTAGACCCCGTGACTAACAGCGCGCTGGAGCCAATCATTGAATGGCTGCGGTAAGGATAAGTGGCTCATACTGGTGAACGGTGTTACACCACTCATGTTGGGGTCCAGCCACAACCCCCACCACCACCTCCACATACCCCAGATGAACCTCCCGCACGTTGTTGAGCGTGTGCTGCGATTAGCCTTGCCCTCCACCTACGACTAGCCCTGTCCCCCCAAGACGCACACACCACACCACCCCCACCACACTACCACACACACACACACACACCACAAACACCCACACCACCACCATCACCTCCACAACCCCCCTCGGATGAACCTCCCCCATGTTGTTGAGCGTGTGCTGCGACTAGCCTTGCCCTCCACTACAACTAGCCCCGTCCCTAACACACACACACACACACAATCACAACCACAACCACAACCCCACACACAACCACACACAAACCCCCTCGGATGAACCTCCTGCATGTTGCTGAGGGTGTACTGCGACTAGCCTTGCTCTCCACCTACGCCTGGCCCTGTTTCCCCCCCACCTCCATCACCAAACACACACACACACAACCACCACCCCAGAAACCCACCACAACCCCCCTCAGATGAACCTCCCGCACGTTGTTGAGCGTGTGCTGCGACTAGCCTTGCCCTCCACCTACGTCTGGCTTTGCTTCTTTTTCATCGTCTTCCACTTGTGGCTCAACATTTTGGCAGAGCTGACACGTTATGGTGACAGGGAGTTCTACAAGGACTGGTGGAATGCATCCACCCTTGGAGAGTACTGGAGGCTTTGGTGAGTGCCCTGCAAAAATCATTTTCGTTTTCATACCTTTCTATGGGAGGTTGCGGTGAGTGCCCTCCAGCACTCCGTGTCTTCTAAGCTTTACTTTTTGTGTAAAGGAAGACATTACTCCCCTCCTCAGTTGAGAGTATGGGAGGTTGTGGTGTGTGTCCTACAGCACTCCTTGTCCTCCAAGGTTCAGCTCTTGTGTATAGGAATACATAACTCCTCTCCTTAGCTGAGAGTACTGGAGGTGGTGGTGAGTGTCCTGTTGTGAAATGAATAGTACGCCTTATTACTAGGTGTGAGTTTGAGGGGGCCAGCCTGTTGGCTTGCATTGGGTCCAACCACCTGTGCCCTCCAACACTCCTTGTCATTTTAGTTTGTCCTTTAATGTTACAGAGCTGACACGTTTTGGTGGCAGGGAGTTGTACGAGGACTGGTAGAATGCATCCACCCTAAGAAAGTACTGGAGGTTGTGGTGAGTGCCCTGCTGCAAGAGAAACAGTGCGCCTTATTACAAGGCGTGAGGTTGAGGGGGCCAGTCCGTTGGCTTGCACTGGGGCCGAGGAGTTCAACAAGTAGACCCTGGAAAAAGGTACTGATAACGCCTGGTGGGGCGTGGTGTTAAGGGAGCCCGTCGTACACGGGTGGGGAGCGGTCTCCTTCCTCAACTGGACAAGCTACCATCGCGGTTGACGACGACCTGCAACGCCAAGAGCGAGCGACCGAAGGGGGAGTCGAACCCCGGACTCTTCATTCTCAAAGTGACTTAGTCTACCACTAGACCAATGTATATTACTGAAAGAGGCTAGACCCTGGGAGAGTACTAGAGGATGTGTGAAGTACTCTGCAACAATCCTTTTCGTTGATGTACCTTTCAATACGAGGTTGTGGTGAGTGTCCTGCTGTTAAATAAATAGTATGCCTTATTACAAGGCGTGAGGTGGAGGGGGCTAGCCTGATTGCTTGTACTGGGGCCATCCACCAAACAAGTGGCTGTATCATTCATACACACCCGTCCGGTACCCCATGCACAGAAGACAACAAGGTCAGGCCTTACCAGCACAAGCACATAAGGATCACTTTGTCACACTTTTAGGTTGTGCACTCGCACTGGTCTCAACTTGCAGCTGTCAAAACTGTTTTGGGGCACTGTTGGCAATTTATATTGTGCGCTGGGTGAGCCGGTACCCCATGCTCAGCAGACAAAGGACAGGCCTTACCAGCAATTGCTCTTAAGGATCACTCTGTCACAAGTTTTGGTTGCACTCGCACTGGTCTCAACTTGCTGCTGGCAAAACTGTATTGGGGCACTGTTGGCAATTTATATTGTGCGCTGGGTGAGCCGGTACCCCATGCTCAGCATACAATATGGTCAGGTCTTACCAGCACAAGCACCTCAGTTCACTCAGCCACAATGTGAGGTTGAGGGGGGCAGCCCGTTTGCTTGCACTCGGGCCAACCACAAAACGAGTGGCTGTATCATTTATACATTTTGCCATGGTGACTTTCCCCAGCTGCGGCGTACGGGAGGGTCCCCTGAACACCACGCCCCTCCAGGCGTTACCTTTTTTTTTTTTTTCATTCATACATACCCCTTTGGTACCCCATGCACAGCAGACAGTTATGTCAGGCCTTACCAGCAAGCGCTCTCAAGGTTCACTCTGTCACAATGTTAGGTTGCGCTCGCACTAATTTCAACTGGCTGCTGGCAAAACTGGTCTGGGGCACTGTTGGTAATTTCTATTGTGTGCTGGGTGAGCCGGTACCCCATGCACAGCAGACAATTAGGCCAGGCCTTATCAGCACAAGCACTCACGTTCACTCTTTCACAATGTGAGGTTGAGGGGAGCAGCCCGTTTGTATCAAATATACCATCCCCTCCACACCACAGAAACAAGCCGTCTTGTATCCATCCCATTTAAATGTGGTGGACCTTCCTAACATGTTAATGCCCATTCATATTCACGCCACAGGAACATGCCATCTTCCATCCACCCCATTCAATTGTGGTGGCCCTACCTTCCATGTAAATTCCCATACCTCTCCACACCACGGTACCATGCCATCTTCTATCCAGACTATCCATTCCATTAAATTGTGGTGGCCCTACCTTACATTTGTACTGCTCATACCTCTCCACACCACGGTACCACGCCATCTTCTATCCAGTCTATCCATTCCATTCAATTGTGGTGGCCCTACCTTACATTTGTACTGCTCATACCTCTCCACACCACGGTACCATGCCATCTCCTATCCATTCCAATCAGTTGTGGTGGCCCTACCTTACATATTAATGCCCATACCTATCCACACCACAGAAACATGGCTGTACCCAAGTGACTGTAACATATATGTACCAACCCCTCCACACCACATAAACAGCCGCCTTATATCCAGTATATCCATAACATTAAATTGTGGTGGCCCTACCTTGCATGCTAATGCCTATACCTCCCCACACCACAGAAACATGACAGTACACCATAGGCTGTAACACATATGTACATACCCCTCCACACAGTAACATGCCACCTTATATCCAGTCTATCCATCGCATTCAATT